>CM077184.1:35165439-35682939 GCA_039654105.1 Coreius guichenoti
TGGCAGGACCCAAGGTTTCCCAGCAGAACATTGCCCAAAACATCACACTGCCTCTGCCGGATTGCCTTCTTTCCATAGTGCATCCTGGTGCCATATGTTCCCAGGTAAGCGACACACACGCACCCGGCCATCCACGTGATGTAAAAGAAAACGTGATTCATCAGACCAGGCCATCTTCTTCCATTGCTCCGTGGTCCAGATCTGATGCTTATGTGCCCACTGTTGGCGCTTTCTGCGGTGGACAGGGGTCAGCATGGGTACCCTGACTAGTCTGCGGCTTTGCAGCCCCATACGCAACAAACTGCGATGCACTGTGTATTCTGACACCTTTCTATCAGAACCAGCATTAACTTCTTGAGCAATTTGAGCCAAAGTAGCTTGTCTGTTTGATTGGACCACACGGGCCAGCCTTCGCTCCCCACGTGCATCAATGAGCCTTGGCCGCCCATGACCCTGTCACCGGTTCAACACTGTTCCTTCCTTGTACCACTTTTGATAGATACTGACCACTGCAGACCGGGAACACCCCACAAGAGCTGCAGTTTTGGAGATGCTCTGACCCAGTCGTCTAGCCATCACAATTTGGCCCTTGTCAAATTCGTTCAAATCCTTACGCTTGCCCATTTTTCTTGCTTCTAACACATCAACTTTGAGGACAAAATGTTCACTTGCTGCCTAATATATCCCACCCACTAACAGGTGCCGTGATGAAGAGATAATCAGTGTTATTCACTTCACCTGAATAACCTGATCGGTGTGTGTGTGTATATATATATATATATATATATATATATATATATATATACAAACCCGATTCCAAAAAAGTTGGGACACTGTACAAATTGTGAATAAAAACAGAATGCAATGATGTGGAAGTTTCAAATTTCAATATTTTATTCAGAATACAACATAGATGACATATCAAATGTTTAAACTGAGAAAATGTATCATTTTAAGGGAAAAATAAGTTGATTTTAAATTTCATTTCATCAACACATCTCAAAAAAGTTGGGACAAGGCCATGTTTACCACTGTGTGGCATCCCCTCTTCTTTTTATAACAGTCTGCAAACGTCTGGGGACTGAGGAGACAAGTTGCTCAAGTTTAGGAATAGGAATGTTGTCCCATTCTTGTCTAATACAGGCTTCTAGTTGCTCAACTGTCTTAGGTCTTCTTTGTCGCATCTTCCTCTTTATGATGCGCCAAATGTGAAAGATCTGGACTGCAGGCTGGCCATTTCAGTACCCGGATCCTTCTTCTACGCAGCCATGATGTTGTAATTGATGCAGTATGTGGTCTGGCATTGTCATGTTGGAAAATGCAAGGTCTTCCCTGAAAAAGACGACGTCTGGATGGGAGCATATGTTGTTCTAGAACTTGGATATACCTTTCAGCATTGATGGTGCCTTTCCAGATGTGTAAGCTGCCCATGCCACACGCGCTCATGCAACCCCATACCATCAGAGATGCAGGCTTCTGAACTGAGCGCTGATAACAACTTGGGTTGTCCTTGTCCTCTTTAGTCCGGATGACATGGCGTCCCAGTTTTCCAAAAAGAACTTCAAATTTTGAATCGTCTGACCACAGAACAGTTTTCCACTTTGCCACAGTCCATTTTAAATGAGACTTGGCCCAGAGAAAACGCCTGCGCTTCGGGATCATGTTTAGATATGGCAACTATGATATTTTAGCCGGCAACGGCGAATGGCACGGTGGATTGTGTTCACCGACAATGTTTTCTGGAAGTATTCCTGAGCCCATGTTGTGATTTCCATTACAGTAGTATTCCTGTATGTGATGCAGTGCCGTCTAAGGGCCCGAAGATCACGGGCATCCAGTATGGTTTTCCGGCCTTGACCCTTACGCACAGAGATTGTTCCAGATTCTCTGAATCTTTGGATGATATTATGTACTGTAGATGATGATAACTTCAAACTCTTTGCAATTTTTCTCTGAGAAACTCCTTTCTGATATTGCTCCACTATTTTTCGCCACAGCATTGGGGGAATTGGTGATCCTCTGCCCATCTTGACTTCTGAGAGACACTGCCACTCTGAGAGGCTCTTTTTATACCCAATCATGTTGCCAATTGACCTAATAAGTTGCAAATTGGTCCTCCAGCTGTTCCTTATATATACATTTAACTTTTCCGGCCTCTTATTGCTACCTGTCCCAACTTTTTTGGAATGTGTAGCTCTCATGAAATCCAAAATGAGCCAATATTTGGCATGACATTTCAAAATGTCTCACTTTCAACATTTGATATGTTATCTATATTCTATTGTGAATAAAATATAAGTTTGTGAGATTTGTAAATTATTGCATTCCTTTTTTATTCACAATTTGTACAGTGTCCCAACTTTTTTGGAATCGGGTTTGTATATATATATATATATATGTTGACAACCACTGGCCTAGGAGAATCACTGATCTCAAGGTAAACCAGTTTAAGATGCTTTACCATCATAAAAACTGAATGGAAGTGTGAGCCTGACAAGTGCACTGTAACTCTCCTTCAACACTGATGTTTCCAAGACCACGTCCATCTGTGAACCATTTGCATCTGGTATATCGCGTGCAGTGTCTTAACAGCGGGAAGTGCTAAGATCCTCCTTACCACATTCAGAGGCATTCGCCCTCGCACCCTCTATAACAAGTCAAACCTTTTTACGTTTCCACTGCGACTCTAATATGTGATAAGCAGAACTAATCTTTCACATACCCTGCACCCAACTGTTGCACAAATAGCGATTTCTGTTGCCTAATTAAGCAGTTAATTAGCTCGGGTGTCTTGAGTCCTACACCCTGAGATAAGCTTGTCGCTTTGAGGATGGAAGTCCTGTTTTGATTGAGCGCTGCTGCTCTGTTGGTCATTATGACTAGCAGCTTGACAAGCGATGGATTTGAATTGCTCCGAGCAGCTTGAGGAAACTGAGAGGAGATTGAAGGCAGGTAAGATAGAGGGGGGATGTTATTACCTTACAGGGCACGTCCAGAGTTTCATCAACCTGGTGAACAGGGGAGAGGTTTCCTGATGTTCCTTCCCACTGAGTGAACCCGTATTAAGCACCAGGGTAGAGTGTGTTAAAGATGTCTCATTTGTCCTTCTCTTCTTCGCTTTCAAGCCTTCTAACCGATCCCTTGATGACATGTGGGTTCACCTCATGGGAAGCGCAAATAAACATTTTGACGTGGATGGGAAGGTCTGATGCATTAAAAATGGATTTTAGGGCATAATTTAATTTACAAATTGGAAAGTTCCCTGGGTTTTGGCCCACAGTGTTAATGTTTTGCAGAGCGATATGGGGTGTCACGAAAACACGCTTTTAGGCAGGAATCCACAGGGATCTGCTGATATATTGCGAACCTTCAGACCACAACCATGAATCAGGACTGTTGTTGCTTTGTCCCACGTCTGTGTGGTCAACACTTTTGGTGGCTTCGTGTGGACAAGTTTCCTCTAGTCCTGGTCATATCAGGTCACATCCTGCTCCAGACTTGGACATCCCGATCCAAAACCTTCTGACATAGCCTGTCTAGCATGTGGGTCTTCTGGTATGCAAGAGGTGTCCCATTCTCTGCCTGTGCTATTTTCTGTCAGGCCCCAGAGGGAAGGAACAAACTGAAAATGAATGGCAGGGCTCTTTCTTCCTCACAGGGCAAAAACAGATGAGAGAGGGAGAAAGAGAAAGAAGGCCAGAGTAGGCCATGTTGTTGTGGTCGGCCTGGGCTGGCTGGCTGCCTGTCTGGGTCTAAGGACTCCTCTCTTCCCCGCTGGTCTCTGGCTCAGGAGCTCAGTCGTATTCAGCAGCTAAACCACACTTGCTCCAGGCCAGACTCGGCTCACATCAGTGATCCACATTCAACCTCTGGGGAATCAATTGTCTCAGTGCTTATACTCATATGCTATGGATTTAAATCACAATACATACTGTATTAACACAAAGCATTCCGTTATTATGAATTCAACATACATTATATTCAATGCACATTGAAAAACTTATTTTAAGAGGGAATGAATGTTTTGTGTGCACCTAGTCAAGGTAGATGCCATATTTAATTTGACGCAAATGAAGAACAGAAATGTTTGTGTTGTTTCGAAGTGACTTCTCTATAAAGGGATAGTCCACCCAAAATTCTGTCATTATTTACTCACCCTTATGCCGTTCAAAATCTGTATGCAGGACATAAAATAAGATATTTTGGTTTCCAGACAGTTTTGGTTCCTACTGACTGAAAAAAAATTAGGTGTTGGATTTATTTTAGAAACAGTTTTCACACAAATAAATATAGTTGCAAGCAGCAGTTAATTGGGTTCAAGCGCTTTAAGGCCTTTAAGCACATTTGTAAAAAGGTATTATGTTTTATTTTGCAAGCCTGCAACACCCTAGATCATATATGGAAAAGACCATTTACAGTCGTTCGGTTCAAGAGGAATAGCCGTTTTAGTAAAAGTGGCCACGCCCACTTTGAACGTTTTGGCGTCCCGTCACGGACGTGAATTGAATTTTTGACTTTTTTAATAATTATTGACAATTAGATTCTAGAGAATCTTTCTGCAATGGTTTGGTTCCGATCTGGAGAAAAACCTAGGACTAGTTCGCAAAAGTAGGTTTTTTGAAAAATCCTAAACCCAAAACTTTTGTGACGATCTAATCAGAATCATGTGCTCTTGAGCCAAGGATTCCAACGATATGAGCCTGCTATGAACGGTTTAGGAGTTATGAGCCATTACGTACTTTTGCTCGCTGTAGCACGACCATCAGGCCAACTGGGGCGAGGCTTGGTGATGTTGTAGACGAGGTGGGTACTACCACCCCTCAAAATTTCAAGTCTCTACGACTTACAGTTTGGTCTGCCCGAGAGAATGCTGATCCTTGGAAATTCTAATTACAAAGAAACAGCAATTAACACATTTGAATTAAACATGAAATTTGAAATAGAAAGACTGAAATTGTATCTGTTAAAAAAATCATCTGTGTAATAAAAAAAAAAAATTGAAAATTGAAAAAAAAATTCTACAGTGTATGGACAAAAAAATACAATGGAAGTCGATATTCCACATGAAAGAAAGTCATAAAGGTTTGAAATGTTTCTGACCAATTAGCAACTTTTGTCGTTCACCATTTTCCCAGGCAAATGATGCTTTTTCTAATGTAAGCCTATAGACAATTTGGATAGTTTTAAACACAATTTTACAGAAATTATCCAATAATACTGCAATAATGTTGCAGTATTATTTGTGACTTATAGTATAACGTATTTCAGTTAGAAACAGTAGTGGAGCATCAATTAAATACATATGGTGTCTAAGTTTAAAAAAAAAATTTAATTGTATTTTCTTATTAAAAAGCACTGTATTTATGCCCTAACGCTACAGCATGCCTAGCTAATATTAGCTAATTTTATAAAACTTTTAATTAAAGTCTCTTCAGAAATACAGTAAAAATAGTAATATTTTGAAATACTGTTGCAATTTAAAGTAGCTGTTGTAATATATTTTAAAATGTAATTTGTGATACAAAGCTGAATTTTCAGCATCATTACTCCAGTCTTCAGTATCACATGAACCTTCAGAATGCTACAAGAAACATTTCCTAATATTATCAGTGTTGAAAACAGTTTTTCAAGATTTTCTAATAGAAAGTTTAAAAGAACAGCATTTATTTGAAATAGATATTTTTATAACATAAATATCACTCAACTGTCACTTTTGATCAATTTAACGCATCCTTGAATAATAGTATTAATTTCTTACTGACCCCAAACTTTTGAATGGTAGTGTGCATTATTGCTAGCTTTCACTACAATTTTTTTTTTTGTAATTTTTCCTTCCAGAACCCATTGGATAAAAAAATATATAGGGGGAAAAAAACATGGTAACACTTTGTTTAGGGTCCAATTCTCACTATTAACTAGTTGCTTATTAGCATGAATATTACTAGGATATTGGCTGTTTATGTGTACTTATAAAGCACATATTAATGCTTTATTTTGCATGACCATATTCTACATCCCTCAATACACCCCAATACTCAAACTTAACAAATGCAGTAATTAGAAGTTTACTGAGGCAAAAATTGTAGTTAATAGTTAGTTAATAGTGAGAATTGGACCTTAATCTAAAGTGTGACCAAAAACATTATTGTTTGAGATTAAACACCAATAAATAAACAAAGGCGGCAAATCTGTCATACTACAGCATAATTCATAACAATGTTAGCGCCTGCATTCTTGCACAGCTTAAATCATCGTTGAGCGCGCCTCCAGGCCCTTGCCTCCTCCCTAACTGGTGTGAACACAAATACACTGGTGTTGAGAGTCAGCAGCAACACGTCTGGCATGATGGGATCACTTCCTTCTGCAGACTGGGCACCCACTGTCAGCCCGACCCCGGATAATTAACCTCTGCCACTGGGGTTCAACAAGAAAACAATCCCACAGAGCTCTGTGTGTATGCTAGCGTGACTGTGTGTGTGCCCCATCTACAGGTGCCTCTGAGGGTGTTAAGCGTCATCCTTCTCGCCATCTGTAGGCGCGGGGCAAGGTTAGGAACACATGCCCAGCTCTTCAGGGCCGAGGAGGGGTACGCACAGCGTAGCAGGTGGCTGAGAGCGGGTAGCACTAGGCTGGGGTCTTTGACTGGGGTGACTAGGTTAATTAAGGGGTGAGACTTCAGGGCCTGGGGGGCCCCGGGGCAGGCGGTTGGGGGGTTTTGGGGGGTTGATCGAGTGCAGAAAGAGGCCACGCCACTCACCAGCTCCGCTTCCTGTGGGGTATCTGTGCCTCTTGTCACGAGCAGACCTCTGGATTCATAAACTCACACAAACGCACGCACACGTGTAGCACACATGTTCTTAGGGACCTGAGGGAAGTGTCTTTTTAACTGACTGTGTTGTTTCTCTGGAGCTCACGGTTGTGAAAAAGCAGCTGTGCAAATCCCCATCAAACCCAAAAAACAACAGGCCGTGTTGATCCAAAAAAAGGTGTTGAGTTGAGCGCATTTGATTAGTAAGGAGTCTGACTGTGAGTGGAAGTCTATCGCTCTCTGAGTCCGTATATCAGACACAGAAGATCTGTAAGCTATTATTATGGGTCTCGGGGTGGGTCACAGCGAGGCGGATTTTTGGCAGGTGTCATAGAACAGAAACTGAACGTGACCTTTTGTGTGTCTTTTCAGAAGATGAAGAGGAGGATGAAGAGGCCACAGAACCCAAAGCTGGCCCAGAAACTGACCTGCAGGAGGAGGAAGAAAGCAAGGAAACAAAAGACGGTAGGAGTGCATTTGCTTAGTTAGCTAACCGTGCTTTCACACTTGATTCGAATGCCTGGTCCAAACCAGAGTTCGATTGCTCCCCCTCTCTCTGCCCCAGCTGGACTGAGTTCACATTATATTATGGGTCCGAACCGCGATGCTTTTTCATCATCATATCAGCCGCTGTTTACCCCTTTTGCTTGGTAACGACGACGCAGGAGAAGGTGGCCCAACGCACAGCATTGCTCACCACACTTTTATATTTTGGTTTTTGAACCTTTGGTTTTATTTTCAAAGCATCAGCACACACTGACACTATTCATATTAATAAAACTATTACAAATATTATATGATATTATATTATATTATATTTTTTTCTATTTTTTAATTATATCATTTATATATTATTTGCTTTTATGCCCTAATGCATTTTATATTATATTATATTAATTATATTATATTATATTATATTATATTATATTATAAAAACAATACTAAATTAAGTGTTTTCATTATAAAAATTCAGAACATTGCTTTAGTGTTAAGGTTAGGCTGTTAAAAAAATAATAATGTAAAAACAAACAAACAATTGAAGTGATAGTAAAGGTGTTTAGGAAGTTAAACAAAAGCGCATGCTCTGTTAAAAAACGTGTTCCCTACACCAACAGCCTCCACCTGGCACAAATTTAGCACATTTGACTTCTGTATGTCGGATGTTACACGGAACAACATCTGCTCAGTTCAGACTCAGTGAGAGAGACGTCTCTTTACAGTAAAGACTGACGTTGAGACGCATGTTCTGCACACATGTTCCATAAGTGCCAATAGAAACCATAACAGATTTGTAGATAAATTATCCAGACGGACTAAAATGACATTCAGTTTGGCTGTTCCACAAGGGTAATTCCTTCTGTGTTGGCATAGCTGGGATTTTATTGTCGCCTTCTTTTGATGTTTCAAAGGGAAATGCATCCTGTTAGCGGTTAATGAGCCATGGGTGGAGTGACATGACATTGAGGGGTTTATTAACATGACGTAGCGCCTCTAATAATTTGCCATGTGATTTACAGCTTGCGCTGTTATGCAAGCCATACGACCTTCCGCCAGTGAAGTAATGTGTGTATCTTACAATTACAGTATGTACGATTAAACTTATTTACAGTGATAAAAGATTCCCAGTAAGGTCATCTAAAGAAGACCTATCATGCTTTTTTTTTATTTAGTGTGAAATGTTGCTGTTTAAGCATTAAAAAGTTCTACAAAGTTGCAAAGTCCCTCCAGTGGGAGTTATTCTCTATATCAGTGTCACTGTTTCTGAACTCCTTGAAACGCCTCCATTGTAGTCTTAAGTTTTCTTCTGGGAACGAAAACTTTAAAATAATCCCTCATTTTAAAAAGGCATATGCAAAAATGTATGCGTGGCCTGGTTGAGTTAGTAGTGTGTTGAAACTCGTGGTTATTGTAAGGGACGTGACATTTCCGAAACATGCTTGAAGCGGTTGATCAATCACAACACACTGATTCAGCCGACCAATCGGAGCACGTTGTGCTTTTCAGAAGGAGGGGCTTCATAGAGACAGGAACTAAGCAGAGCGTTACTGACAGACTGGGAAGAGAGGAGCTGCAACAATGGAGAATATGTGAAAAATAGTGTTTTTTTTTAACATTCAAGCATGAAAAAAAAATTTTGTAGACCCAAAAACAAAATCAAGACTGTAAAAGAGCATAACTGGTCGTCTTTAAAGCTATGAGTTTCACTACTGTGCAAATCACTTTTGTTCCTACCTGTGCTGATTTTCCTAGTTGGTGTTTGGGCCTCCCACACGTCAAATTCCCAAAGTCACCAAACAGGATCAGCAGAGCGTTGAGTGGCCACTCGCGTGTGACCCACAGTCGTATCAGATGGCATTCTCACTGGCCGGGGGCTGGGCTTATCAGGCCGCGGCATTCTGGGTCAGGCCTGATCGAACTTTAATGTCACTAGACCCCAGCAAGTGGACTTCAAAGCGAGTGGAGAGTGCATTCTTTGTGCAAGTGTACAGGGTAAATAACTAGAGGGAGGCCGGACAGAGGCAGACTGTGAAAGCACACGAGGGCTTTGACTCCACGCTGACTTTGATCACGCTTTTGTCTTCCTTATGAGTCATCAAAAAAGGCACGCAAATCAAGTGGGCTCGGATCAAAGGAACGGGCCCCTAATAGTCTGGGAGAAAATGGAAAAACGCAATAACATCAAAAAAGGAGGAGAAAAACTGGGCGTGTTGTCATTATGGAAAGATGTACTAAGAGCTGTGTGTGTGTTCACTAATGTATTTGCTTATTCATTTAGTTGTTTGTTTGTTGTTTTTTACGTCCATATCTCCCTTCTAATTGGCTTAACTACCTTCAAAGCCTGTTGGGAGTCAGGAAAAAGAATGCAGTCGAGTTTGTTTAGGTTCAGTTTGTACAGTTACTGCTCATCGTTATGCTGTACCGCCATGATTTTGTCTGTGGTTAGATCCTTTTGTTAGTGTTGTTGTATGTAAGTAGTAGGTATAAACACGTAGCCCATCGTTGTGGTCGTGACATGTGCTCTTGTGTGTTTGTGTATTAAAACATATGGCCTGTTCTGTGTTTATTTACTCGGCAGCTGTGTTTACGTCTTGATTTTTTTGTGTTTTGTCTCGCGTGTGTATCAGGCCACCCGCGGGAGCTGACGGAGGAAGAGAAACAGCAGGTTCTGCACTCGGAGGAGTTCCTCATCTTCTTTGACCGCAGCATTCGTGTGATGGAGAGAGCTTTAGCTGAGGACTCCAACATCTTCTTCGACTACAGCGGACGAGACCTGGAGGATAAAGAGGGGTGAGAATGTGCTGCATGACACAGAAACATGATTTCTGGGTATTTTATCTATTATTTATGTTTATTTTTTATAAACATTATTTTTTTATATTATATTATATTATATTATATTAATTATATTATATATTTTTTTTATTTGTTTTAATGTTATATTAAAAATTTCATTTAACAACTATCATAAATTATAAATGATTGCATTACTAATGTTATATAGTAATGTTATATTAAAACAAACTTGATTGTTATATATTGTAAAATATTTCAATTTATGTGAGAAGGTGAACAACAATAACATCCAAATTAATCTTCACGAAATGGAAACAAAACCATTCCAAAACCATAAACTGCTTAAATCATCTGGATGCAGTCAGATTTGCATATTATGCAAATTTGTATTATGCAAATGTAATATTTATATTTTTTTAAGCAATGGATGTGTAGGATCCTCCAGTGTTTTATATTCTGTCATAAAAACCTGTTGAAATGATCACATTTAGTGTATTTTCAACTATTTCTTTTTGCTGATAAATATAGCAAAATTAGGTAGGGTTAGTGCTAGTCTGTAGTATTTATAATTAGGCTAATAGGAAAACAATAGAAGACTATAGTATGTCCCCAATGAGCTAAAGTGTGTGTGTGTACATTGTTCTTCAAAGAAATTCTTGCATAATGATGTAATCTATTAATAAGCTCTCATTTTGCTCCTTTGTATGGGTATTACAAACAAACATTTTTTTTCTTCTTATTTTACATTTATATATTGTTTTATATAAATAGATAAAACAATAATATATTAAATTATTTTTATGCATCATTAAAAAAAAAAAAACTAACTACAATTAAACTATAATAACTGCTTATTAATAGTTGGTAAGGTAGTTGTTAAGTTTAAGTATTAGGTAGGATTAAGGGATGTCGAATATGGTAATTCAGAATAAGGCATTAATATGTGCTTTATAATTACTAATAAACAGCCAATATCTTAGTAATATGCATGCTAATAAGCAACTAGTTAATAGTGAGAATTGGACCCTAAAATAAAGTGTTACCATATATATATGAAATGGTTTAATTACTATTCTATACGGTTAAGTGTGTATTAAAAGCCCAGAGCTCATGTTATGAGTTTCTCCCCCTCTCAGAGATCTGCAGGGTGGCTCCAGTCTCTCTCTCAGTCGTCTGTTCTATGATGAGCACTGGTCAAAGCATCGGGTCATCACCTGTCTGGACTGGTCCCCTCAGGTAGACTGACCTCCCTCTCTGACCTCTCCCTCTATGTCAACACCTGTTCATTTAAAAGGGAGAATCTTCCCTTGCTCTGTCTCTCAGTCAGCTTTATCGTTCTCATCTCTCTCTCTCTCTCTCTCTCTCTCTCTCTCTCTCTCTCACATCTTTCTCTTGCCCTCACTATCTTCTCATCATATTTCCATATTTCCAGTACCCTGAGCTCTTGGTGGCCTCCTACAACAACAATGAAGACGCTCCTCATGAGCCAGACGGTGTGGCTTTGGTGTGGAATATGAAATTCAAGAAGACCACACCAGAGTACATCTACCACTGCCAGGTGAAAACCCTCAACACAGCACGACTTTACACTCTTACCCTCCAAATATCACATCACAGAATATTAAAGGAGTGAAACTTGTGCAGGAAAGTGTTAAAGGGATAGTTCACCCAAAAATGAAAAGTCTGTGATGGTTTACTCACCGTCATGTCGTTCCAAATCAGTATGACTTTCTTTCTTCTGCAGAACTGATCTCAAAATAAGATATTTGGAAGAATGTTGGTAACCAAACAGTTTTAATGACCATTGACTTCCATTACATGAAAAAAAAAACTAATTTCTTAAATTAAAATATCTTGTTTATGTTCCTCAGAACAAAATCATGAAGGTTTGGAAACATGAGGGTGAAACATTTTTGGGTGAACTATGCCTTTAAGTTTAGTGTAAAAAACAAAACAGCATACTGTTTTTTAGCTTTGCTCAGCACAAAAATTGTTAGATAATTGTCAGGTTTAGAGTGGCTGTAGTGAGCGTACGACATTGGAGAATAAACAGAAAGTCGTTATTTCACAATCTAATTAAGAACACACAGGAGAATCACTGAGAAACACAACCACATAAACGCAAACGATACTGGACAAAGAACTGAATGAGCTGAGGACTTATATATACACAAGGGAGTAATCAAGGGAAGACAGAACAGGTGCGGTACTAACTAGCACAGGGAACACAGGCAAACCAGGGCTGCATCCGAAATCGCATACTCCCCTACTCTATAGCAGGCGAAAAACAGTATGTGACAAAAGAAGTACAGTGGGGAGAACAAGTATTTGATACACTGCCTATTTTGCAGGTTTGCCCACTTACAAAGCATGTAGAGGTCTGTAATTTTTATCATAGGTACACTTCAACTGTGAGTGACGGAATCTAAAACAAAAATCCAGAAAATCACATTGTATGATTTTTAAGTAATTAATTTGCATTTTATTGCATGACATAAGTATTTGATACATCAGAAAAGCAGAACTTAATATTTGGTACAGAAACCTTTGTTTGCAATTACAGAGATCATACGTTTCCTGTAGTTCTTGACCAGGTTTGCACACACTGCAGCAGGGATTTTGGCCCACTCCTCCATACAGACCTTCTCCAGATCCTTCAGGTTTCGGGGCTGTCGCTGGGCAATACGGACTTTCAGCTCCCTCCAAAGATTTTCTATTGGGTTCAGGTCTGGAGACTGGCTAGGCCACTCCAGGACCTTGAGATGCTTCTTACGGAGCCACTCCTTAGTTGCCCTGGCTGTGTGTTTCGGGTTGTTGTCATGCTGAAAGACCCAGCCACGACCCATCTTCAATGCTCTTACTGAGGGAAGGAGGTTGTTGGCCAAGATCTCACGATACATGGCCCCATTCATCCTCCCCTCAATACGGTGTCGTCCTGTCCCCTTTGCAGAAAAGCATCCCCAAAGAATGATGTTTCCACCTCCATGCTTCACGGTTGGGATGGTGTTCTTGGGGTTGTACTCATCCTTCTTCTTCCTCCAAACACGGCGAGTGCAGTTTAGACCAAAAAGCTCTATTTTTGTCTCATCAGACCACATGACCTTCTCCCATTCCTCCTCTGGATCATCCAGATGGTCATTGGCAAACTTCAGACGGGCCTGGACATGCGCTGGCTTGAGCAGGGGGACTTTGCGTGCGCTGCAGGATTTTAATCCATGACGGCGTAGTGTGTTACTAATGGTTTTCTTTGAGACTGTGGTCCCAGCTCTCTTCAGGTCATTGACCAGGTCCTGCCGTGTAGTTCTGGGCTGATCCCTCACCTTCCTCATGATCATTGATGCCCCACGAGGTGAGATCTTGCATGGTGCCCCAGACCGAGGGAGATTGACCGTCATCTTGAACTTCTTCCATTTTCTAATAATTGCGCCAACAGTTGTTGCCTGCTCACCAAGCTGCTTGCCTATTGTCCTGTAGCCCATCCCAGCCTTGTCTATTTGATTGAGTGTGTGGACAGGTGTCTTTTATACAGGTAACGAGTTCAAACAGGTGCAGTTAATACAGGTAATGAGTGGAGAACAGGAGGGCTTCTTAAAGAAAAACTAACAGGTCTGTGAGAGCCGGAATTCTTACTGGTTGGTAGGTGATCAAATACTTATGTCATGCAATAAAATGCAAATTAATTTTTAAAAAATCATACAATGCGATTTTCTGGATTTTTGTTTTAGATTCCGTCTCTCACAGTTGAAGAGTACCTATGATAAAAATTACAGACCTCTACATGCTTTGTAAGTAGGAAAAGCTGCAAAATCGGCAATGTATCAAATACTTGTTCTCCCCACTGTATGTCCGATGTCCAAATTCACAGTAATTATAAAAGAGGGAAAAAGTACCGGGTGACCTACTTCTTCCGGCGAGATTCTGAAGTATGCATACGATGGACACTTTAGTATCCCATGAGGCCACGGGAGGGGATTTATGAATGGCAGTGAAGCGACGCAACTGACGCTGGTAGGTCACATGATAATGACAACATGGTGAATGTAGTACGTCCAGATTACATTCATACTATATACGTACATTTTTAGCGGGCGTGAAGTAATTACTTCTAATTCAAAATAAGTACCTACTCAAGAGAGTATGTGATTTTGGACGCAGCCCAGAACACGGAAAACATAACCAAAACACAATGAAACTAAACAGACTAAACATAATGTTATTTATTTTTGTTTTAGCTTTTGAATGACTGTTGCTTTTTGGACCCATACGAGCATCTGCCAGTAGGGGCTAACAGGGCAATGCTAACCATCAAAACATAGACCCTTTGGAATGACCTCATCCATTTTCAGAATGTGCAATATATGCACTTTGACTTGATTCACATAGTATATTGAATGAACAGATATATTAATAACACCTTTTAATAATTTTTTTTTTTACTTGTGCTGCACAAAGTTAAAGGCACAATATGTAAGATTTGTGGATTAAAATATCCAAAAACCACTAGAACAATGTTATATATTTTGTTGACTTGTTCACTTACATTATCCCAAATGTTTCCAAGAATGTTTAAATCCAGAGAAATAAGCAATTTTAACCAGGACACGGACCATGTCCGTGCGTCGCCTATCAATGACATCATACCCGCGTTACCCTCGATTTCCGGTTTTATTTTGTAGAAACCATGGAAACACTAATGACGCTTTAATATATTATGTGCTTCATTAGACAAGGGAACAACTGTTTGGAGACATTCATCGACAGAAAACGAATTATTATACAGTAATACAGCATTTTCTCCATCATACAATATGTTTTAAAATTAATTGCATGCCATTTAGCAACACAAGCCATCCAGCATTTATTAATATGATGTTCTAATATCGATCTAACTTACTGCAGTGTGCAACAAGTGTCTCATAGGATCTGCGGAGTAACGCTATAACATCATTTTCAACACACTCAAATGTATCTAATATGATAAACAGCGCTGCGCTACCACACATACGCTTGACCGGAAGAAGCGTAAGCGGCGACTGTGACATAATAAAAGCTCCACTGCTGTCGAGCCGTGTGTCGCGCTCATCTCTCATTAGCAATCGCTCCAGCGACCTCGTTCAGCTCCACAGCACTCGGCCCTGCTCTGCTTCATACTACAGTAACGTTAATAATCTCATCCATGAACATGATTTCTGTCCCGTCCCGATTCTTTTCCACCGGCTGTGAGGTGAAAACGTCAACTCCCAAGATACCACGCTCAATCTTGGCGTCATCAATCTATGCCTTTGTTTTGAATAGGTGACCTCTAGCGGCGAAAAACTACATAGTGTACCTTTAAGACATTTTACATAAATTTAGATTAAAATGGAAAATAATCTTTAATTATTCGCTGAGTTAAAAATATATTTATCATTGTTTATCATTACACACTGCATGCTATATATTGCATATAGTGTTGGGAAGGTTACTTTGGAAATGTAATAGGTTACAGATTACAAGTTACCCTATTTAAAATGTAATTAGTAACTATTTCAATTACTTTATTAAAGTAATATTACGTTTGATTACTTTTTGATTACTTTTCTAAATTTCTAACGAATGTTTTCAACTGTTAATCATTTTCAAAAGCATCAGAATAGCATCGCTTTACTAAACGGCCTTTAAATGGCAGGAGGCATTGTGCACATCAGAAACAGGCAAAGCAACAAATTAATATCATTCAGCATATCCTAGCTTTTACAGAACATATTCAGATGTAACCCCCTTTGTAATCATTAACATTTTCATAAGTCAAGTCAAGTCACCTTTATTTATATAGCGCTTTTTACAATGCCGATTGTTTCAAAGCAGCTTCACGGTGTTAAACAGGAAAATAATGCAACAGAATTTGATTCTCTGGAGAAAACGGTGATGTCATCCAGCTCATTTCAATTATCATATAGTGTCAATGCGGGCAGATCAGTAATTTAGTTGAAAATTTATTTGAATATTTAGTGTCCCCAACTGAGCAAGCCAAGCCAAAGGCGACAGTGGCAAGGAACCAAAACTCCATCAGGTGGCATGATGGAGAAAAAAAAACCTTGGGAGAAACCAGGCTCAGTCGGGGTGCCAGTTCTCCTCTGGCCAACGAACAAACAGTGTATGATTATGATTCTGGCAACATTACAGGTCAGAAGTCATATTAGATCGGAATATTCGAAAGATCGGAGTCATCACGCCAGAAACGGGTTTATTGAGGGTGTCGTGTCGATGAGGCAATTTCAGGGGGGAGTCTAATTGACACGGTCTCTGCAGACACTTCAGGGCTGTGTTGGTCGCGTCTAGGCGCAGGTCCACCATCTGATCTGGATACGGCCCGGATCCGGCTGACTACAGTAAACCTCGGGATAAACAGAGAGACTAACATTAGCATAGATGCCATTCTTCTTATGATGTAACGAGTACATCAGGTGTTATGGGAAGTGTTCCCGGTTCCGGCTGACCTGGTTAATGCAGCCTAAAACAATAATTTAACTGATTTGAATAATAGAAATTGATAATGTTCTATGTGTATACCATAGTAAAGAGATGTGTTTTTAGTCTAGATTTAAACTGACAGAGTGTGTCTGCTTCCCGAATAATGCTAGGAAGACTGTTCCAGAGTTTAGGTGCCAAATGGGAAAAGGATCGACCGCCTGCAGTTGATTTTGATATTCTAGGTATTAGCATAAATAACTGTAATTTAATTACACATTTTTTTCTCAGTAACTGTAACGGATTACAGTTACATTTATTGGCTACACTTTATTTTAAGGTGTCATTGTTACAGTGTAATTATATATTTAAGTACTGAGTAATATTAATTAACTACATGTACTTACTATAGGGTTAGGGTAGGATTAGGGTTTGGTTAAGGGCTAGTTGCATGTAATTATGCATAATTTACTGTTATTACTACGGTAAGTACATGTAACAGGTAACAAGGACATTGTAAAATAAAGTGTTACCCTTTCATTTTGTAAATACATTACGTAACGCTGTTACATGTAACTAGTTACTCCACTGATTGCATACTATTTAAAAAATATTGTAGGGAGCATGTAGTGCATACTGTGCAGTAAGCAGCTCACTAGCATAGTATTCTAAGCACTTCACAATATATTTATACCAAAACGATCTAATTGGAAAGCCATGATAAAGGAAGTGGTAGCTTCAATAAAAGGGAGGTCTAATGGAGCGTACCACTTCAGATGACGACATGGATTTAAATGAGTGTAAGGTGATATTTAATTAAAGGTGCATGCTGGCCTTGGAGTACCGCAGCGGAACAGAGCACCTTATTACCGTATGTGTCCGCTTGGGTCAGGCCAAAAAAATCCTGAGGTTTGTGTGTAAAACATATCTGGTGTCGGTTTTGACGCTAATTATAAAAGACTCTGGGTTGGGAGTCTTTTCAGGGAGACGACCAAGTAAGCAAGTCTGGGAGGCGACAGCCTGGTGCGAGGGAGAGATATTAGAGAGACATTTCTGTAATAAAAAGATGTGGCTTACCACTTCCTAATCCTACCAGCCGCATATGTTTGCCCACCCACATGGACTGCTCGTGCATGTGCTGCTTTTCCAATGCCCAGCACCTCTCACATGCACATAGACGGATGCTCGTTTACTCACACAGTTACAGCCGAAGCATACTCAGGCATGCCATATTGACACATGTTCAATTTTCATAAACAGCAGTCTTTTCATAATTATATTTTATAATTATTCTCATTGACTTTATAATTGAAAACTATGTTGGGTAAGTTACTTTTAAAAAAGTAAATCATTATTAGCTACTAATTACATCTTCAACAGTGTCATTAGATTACTGTACTAATTACTCTTTCTAAAAAGTATTGGATTACTTATTGCTGATTACTTTCTAAATCCCATATCAACCTCGACTAGTTAAACAATACAAGGATAGGCACTTTTGACTCTTTCAAATAAACAATATAAAATTGTCATAAATTCTTCTTGAACTGATCAAGAATGTTAAAACATTAAATTTTTATGTTAAATCCACTATTGTTTAATGTAGAATTGTTCTATAGAGTATTTAATGCAATTACATCAGAAGTAACTGTAATTAAATTTTTCCAGGGAAAAGATGGGACGTATATAAAGTATGTATAAAAATACGAGATGAATAACACACAATGGCATTTCACAGCTTTCCTTCAGTGTGGCTTGAGGTTCGAGCATCCCTTTTTCATCATGAGGAGAGAAATGGAGAGAGAAGCACAGGATCTCCAAACATTTTGCCGTTGGCTGAGGATGAAAGAGGTTGGGCCAATTTGCCGAGATATTGTTTTTCGCTCTGGGCTCTGTTCTAAACGGCGGTGCTCCCCTCTCACTAGACCGGGAATCTGATGGCTCTTAATGTGCGAGCATGTTCTGCCGCTTAACCTCTCCAAACCACACTGATCTTATTCCCTCTGAGGTACACGCATGCAAGAGCCATATACTCATCCCCCACACGCTCCTCTCCTCTCTTCTTCTCCCCTCCTATTCTCCCTTTGCGGCTTCCCTCACTTTTGGCAGGCCGTACGGCGGAGTTCAGCAGTTTTGCAGTCGTTTTTCCAGATTTACCCACAGCCGCAACTTTCATGTGCTGGATACTTCAGAAACCCCCCCTCCAGCACCGCTGTCTCCCACTTTTCCCTCAGTTTCTCTTTTTGCTGTTCCAACTTTACCTCTTTTTGCCACATCTCTCCTTCCATCTCTCTTTCCTTATACTTCTTCTCACACTCTAGCGCTGTTCAAAAACCTAGTGAGATGCCTCGCGTCCTACTTAGGCAGCATCCTAATCATCACGGATTCTCATAAGTGAACATAATACATAGGCAGTACCACCATCACATACATGGCAAGCAATTGATTTCGGTTACACTTTATTTCGATGTTCCACTTTAGACACTTTACTAACTATAAGTAACTTTGCAATTACATGGCAACTAAATCTCATTAGAGTATTAGTAGACTATGGTAGACTGTTAGGCTAGGGTTAGGTGTTAGGGTTCGGGTTAGTAGAATAAGTTGACACGTACTTGCAAAGTTACTTGTCTGTTGGGGAGCATCAAAATAAAGTGTTAGCAGATATTAATCAGACAGTCTACTAATACTCTAATGACTGCTAGTTGACATGTAGTTACAAAGTTACTTATAGTTAGTAGAATATCTAAAGTGGACCATCAAAATAAAATTGTTACCTTGTTCAATGGAGTTTGCCTATAGCAAACAAAGTGATTAGTTAATAAGCATAAAAATGCAGAATCACTTTATTATTTTCAGAATCACTTTTATCAGTATTTATATCTACTGAATAATATATGTGTATTTTTAATCAGCATTTCTCCTGCTTTCTCTACCATTTTGGATTTATTTTTTGACTGCGCTCATCACAGTGCATTCTGGGATTGCCAGCTCCACAATGGACACATACAATACAGTCTTTGAATATGGATTGAATGGGCTATTTTAGTAGGTTGCATAATTGAGTTGCATATACACTACCGTTTAAAAGGTAAGATGTTTCTGTTTTTGTAAGAAGTTAGTTGATTAAATAATAATAAATAATGTATTTTGAAATATAAAAGTTTTCTATTCAAATATTTTTAAAATAATTTTTTTTCCCCTCTAATTTCAAAGCTGAATTTTCATCATTACAGATCCTTCAGAAATAATTATAATATGCTGATTTGCTGCTCAAGAAACATTTATTAGTTGTGCTGCTTAAGATTTTTTTGTGGAAACCATAATACATTTTTTCAGAATTCTTTGATAAATTGTATTATTTAAAATAAAATATTTTGTAATATTGTAAACATCTTTACTGTCACTGATCAATATAATGCATCCTTGCTGAATAAAAAGTATTAATTTCCTTCTAAAAAAATCATCCTTACCCGAACTTTAGAATGGTAATGTACTTTTTAAAACTTCTGGAAAATGGAAAACACGTTTGGAAAATGCTTTAAAATGCTGCCTAAGATAGCACACTAGGTTTTGAAACACAGCTTCTGTCTCTCTTCTGTTTGTCTTTATCCTCTCCTCCTTAATTTCACAGTTTCTCTGGCTTTGTATGGTTACAGAAGGCCACTCCTGTTCAGACAGTTGTGGAATATTTCTGAGGTGGTTTTGGTTTGTTTTGGGCTCTGTGTGGCGTGATCTTGGCTCCCTGCTCTCTGCTGTTCTTTCGGGCCCATCATCACAGCAGGCCCGGCTTGCCAGTAACATCACATGACCTTCTAAAGTGGGCTGCCTCTGGCCACATCAAGGGCACACCCCAAAAAACTGCTCACCGATACTGTCAGCCCTCATCTGCATCGCCTGTATTTTATTGATATCATTTATATATTTTACCCAGGATGACTCTGTGTGAACCCCTGCTGGATGCCTGAGGATCACTGGCACAGAGGAAGATGTGTTTGCAGGAGCTTGGAGAGATGCCCACTCTGCATAATGCTGCTAGATGGAGTTGCATGTGCTCATAAAGCTGAGTGTAGAAAGGCTTCAAAACCACTCACAGCTTTTGAGACAGGAAGAGCAGCGACCTCCAGTCCGCTATGGTTTTACTGCCTACTCTTGTATCCGCATATAAGCATTACTGTAGATAGGTATGGGTCATGATGGTTGACTAGTTTATTTGTTTTTTTAGGTGCTTTTATGAGTAGTGGTTTAATTAGAATACTGTACTGTAACAGTTTGCATGGTAAAACCTGCACAGAAAAATCTCAATCTCTTTAGAGGCCCTTATTATGCCCTTTTTTAAAGCCTTGATTTTGTCTTTTGGGGTCTGCTAGAATAGGTTTTCACGCTGAAATGTTAAAAAACATTCTTTTTACATTGTTGCAGCTCCTCTCTTCCCAGTCTGTCAGTAATGCTCTGTTTAGTTCCTGTCTCTATGAAGCCCCTCCTTCTGAAAAGCGCTATGTGTTCTGATTGGTCAGCTGGACCAGTGTGTTGTGATTGGTCAACCATTTTGTACATGTTTCGGAAATGTCCCGCCCCTTACCACAACCGTTACTTTCTACACACTACTAACACAATTTAACCAGGTCTCGCCCCTTTTTTTGAATATTCCTTGGGCAGGAATGATTTAAACAAGGGATATTGGCCCTGTCCCAAATGGCACCCTAAACACTTGCGGTCTTCCTGCGAGTCCGCACTTTCGTGACATAACGCCGCTTTGGCTGTCGAGAAGAAGTCTGCTGAGGAGCTCGCATCAGTGCAGGTGCGGCAAAAGTGCGCATCGAGGATGTCAACCGCAAAGGGGAATGCTCGCGAGCACACTTCTGACACCTAAAATGACAAATGGGACACCCTACGGTCTCATGGACTTAACAGACACGCGTACGCGACAGCCATTGTAAGTCCACAAGACCGAAAGTGCATATGAAGTGTGCCATTTGGTACAGGGCCATTGTGACGTGTTCATCCCGGAAGAAAACTCAAGACTACAATCGATGCGTTTTAGTGAGCTCAGAAACAGTGACACTGATATAGAGAATAACTCCCTTTGGAGTGACTTTTTAAATGAACATCTTAAGGCCTGTTCACACCAAGGATGATAACAATAAAGATATAGTTCTAAAAATCGTTCTAAATATAAAAGAATAACAGAGTCCACACCACAACTATAACGATAATGGCACAGAGAAACAAAATAATCATAATCACTTTCAGAACGATTTTTTTTTCCAGCTGATGAACGATAAAACACTGACAGCCATTCAGAATCCATCCTGATTTAAAGAGCTCGAGCATTTAAAGAGGCAGACGACATAACTGGAGCGTGCAATTAGAATAAACAGAACGATAACGTCCGCTGGTGTGGACGCTAATATATAAGTATCATTATAGTTATCGTTCTTCATGTGAACGGGCCTTTAGGCTATTATTTAGCGTCTCACGTTCATTTTGAATTTAAAAGTTTTGAAAAAATAGTCCATCTAGTCCAATTTCCAAACGCTATTTGCCAAAAGTTTGATTTCACAGAAAACTGCATGGTGTATGATGGGCACAGACTAGTGATTCTATACTGTCGGAGGATATCAAACATGTTTGATATTTTGAGCTGATTTTAGAACACATTGTTTTCATTTGTCATGCATCTCCTAGTAAATAGTCGTGTGTTACTGTGAGAGTTTGTGTTCGGAACAAAGTCTGGTAGTGTGTGTTATTCAGTCATTTAGAGTATGATGCCTATTTTTTCTGTAACCCTTTACAAAGTTGGCCTACTGTTTTAAAATCTGTTGTTGTGTCTAACTGAGGACTAATTATACTGTAACCAACCAGTTGACTAGTCGTTTAAGCAATCCACTAACTAGACAATTTTGAAATTATGCAGTACCACCAACTGTAGTCCAAAAATTAAGGTCTTTAGGATTTATTTAGGAATTAAAAGGATAGTTCATCCAAAAATGTACAAACCCGATTCCAAAAAAGTTGGGACACTGTACAAATTGTGAATAAAAACAGAATGCAATGATGTGGAAGTTTCAAATTTCAATATTTTATTCAGAATACAACATAGATGACATATCAAATGTTTAAACTGAGAAAATGTATCATTTTAAGGGAAAAATAAGTTGATTTTAAATTTCATGGCATCAACACATCTCAAAAAAGTTGGGATAAGGCCATGTTTACCACTGTGTGGCATCCCCTCTTCTTTTTATAACAGTCTGCAAACGTCTGGGGACTGAGGAGACAAGTTGCTCAAGTTTAGGAATAGGAATGTTGTCCCAATCTTGTCTAATACAGGCTTCTAGTTGCTCAACTGTCTTAGGTCTTCTTTGTCGCATCTTCCTCTTTATGATGCACCAAATGTTTTCTATGAGTGAAAGATCTGGACTGCAGGCTGGCCATTTCAGTACCCGGATCCTTCTTCTACGCAGCCATGATGTTGTAATTGATGCAGTATGTGGTCTGGCATTGTCATGTTGGAAAATGCAAGGTCTTCCCTGAAAGAGACGACGTCTGGATGGGAGCATATGTTGTTCTAGAACTTGGATATACCTTTCAGCATTGATGGTGCCTTTCCAGATGTGTAAGCTGCCCATGCCACACGCACTCATGCAACCCCATACCATCAGAGATGCAGGCTTCTGAACTGAGCGCTGATGACAACTTGGGTTGTCCTTGTCCTCTTTAGTCCGGATGACATGGCGTCCCAGTTTTCCAAAAAGAACTTCAAATTTTGATTCGTCTGACCACAGAACAGTTTTCCACTTTGCCACAGTCCATTTTAAATGAGCCTTGGCCCAGAGAAAACGCCTGCGCTTCTGGATCATGTTTAGATATGGCTTCTTTTTTGACCTATAGAGTTTTAGCCGGCAACGGCGAATGGCACGGTGGATTGTGTTCACCGACAATGTTTTCTGGAAGTATTCCTGAGCCCATGTTGTGATTTCCATTACAGTAGCATTCCTATATGTGATGCAGTGCCGTCTAAGGCCCCGAAGATCACGGGCATCCAGTATGGTTTTCCGGCCTTGACCCTTACGCACAGAGATTGTTCCAGATTCTCTGAATCTTTGGATGATATTATGCACTGTAGATGATGATAACTTCAAACTCTTTGCAATTTTTCTCTGAGAAACTCCTTTCTGATATTCGCCGCAGCATTGGGGGAATTGGTGATCCTCTGCCCATCTTGACTTCTGAGAGACACTGCCACTCTCAGAGGCTCTTTTTATACCCAATCATGTTGCCAATTGACCTAATAAATTGCAAATTGGTCCTCCAGCTGTTCCTTATATGTACTTTTAACTTTTCCGGCCTCTTATTGCTACCTGTCCCAACTTTTTTTGGAATGTGTAGCTCTCATGAAATCCAAAATGAGCCAATATTTGGCATGACATTTCAAAATGTCTCACTTTCAACATTTGATATGTTATCTATATTCTATTGTGAATAAAATATAAGTTTATGAGATTTGTAAATTATTGCATTCCTTTTTTATTCACAATTTGTACAGTGTCCCAACTTTTTTGGAATCGGGTTTGTAAATATTGTAATTTTTTACTCACCCTCAAGTTGTTCCAAACCTGTAGGAGTTTCTTTCTTCTGTTGAACAGAAAAGAAGACATTTTAAAGAATGTTGGTAACCAGACAGTTGACGGCACCCATTGACTTCCACAGTATTTTTTTTCCTACTATGTAAGTCAATGGGTGCCGTCAACTGTCTGATTACTGACATTCTTTAAAATGTCTTCTTTTCTGTTCAACAGAAGAAAGAAACTCCTACAGGTTTGGAACTACATGAGGGTGAGTAAGAAATGACAAAATTTAAATTTTTGGATGAACTATCTCTTTAAGTGAATGCAGTCTAAAGCGGAATGATGTAAGTTTGTGGAGCAAGCTGAATTTAAGATCAAGTTGACTAAATTGAAAAGATAATGTTTTAGAACTTTAGATTTATGTATTTTGAGGAGGAACAAATCCACTTTTATAAGTGCACTACCAAATCAAATGAAATTGAGTATGCTCAATTAAATAAATTTTTGACTATGCTAAGAATACTGTTCATTCATATTGACTGGGAAACGACCGTTCTTTCCTCTTGTCCTAAGGTAAAAGAGAGAGAGATCGAAGTACTCGCATTCACTGGCTTCTCCTCCATTGTTCTCTGAAACGGAGATATGGTATTACAAGGCCTGTGCCAGTAACCGCAGAGTGACAAAATCCGTGGGGTGCTGTTTGGGAAAAAAAAGAGGTAGGGAGCGAAGGATGCTGGTGGAAGACAGAGGAGTGCATCTGGAGCTGATAAGCTTTGCTGAGAACCACATGATTGTGGTGCTTCAGGAGGAGGCGGCAGTGAATGTACTGTCTGTTACACAGTCATCTGCTCCCTGACAAATGGCTCCAACTTTTTTTTTTTTTCTCCCTTTTCCCTTTCGGCCCACAAAAAAGGGGGCAACAAAGGAGGGAGTGTTCCTCATGCCATCTCTCCTCCCGGGGCTTATCCCATACTGAACCATTCCCATTGATATTATTATATCCCATGCACTTAGTCCTAGTGAAACCAGGAAGGTGTTGTGGGATTGTGTTTTCACATGCATTTTACTTTTCTATTTGACTTTCATCGTTGTTAGTCGTCAAGCTTGTAATGAGAAATATTCTCAATTAAATCAGTCGGTGAAATTACATTGAATAGTGAAATTTGGAGGGGACAGCAAACAGGAAACTTGCTAATATTGACTGTACACTCACAAAAATACCTAAAGTACCATGGTGCTACCATGATTTTATTGGTCATGGTACTATTGTATTCTTTGAAGTATCCATGAGTACGAAGTAAATTGTGGCACATCAAATGATTCTTCTTTCACTCAATCATTCTGCCACAATACTTTTTGTTCAGTGCAAAATAGACAAAGAGTATCCCATCTGTACCTGAACATTTTTGAACTACCTAAAACCTGAAAGTGATTTATCGCATTGCAATTCTACAACAGAACTGAAAAGATCACAGCCAACCATTGAATTGGGACAAAGTGAGCTAATTCCAGTAGCAAAAGCTTGCATGTGGAGCACAGTGCTCGAATAGTGGTGTTTGTGGCTTCCAGTAAAACTGAGGAGGTAGTTTCTGGATCCATGCGTTGAAGATAGACAGATCTTAACTTACACTCTCCATATGGTGTGAATATACAGCCTTTTCATCCATTTTTCCTCTCAGCGTCTTGCGCCTTTGCCATGTTTAGATTATGACTATCAAGAGAGTTCAAATACTTGTCATATTTCTCTGCGCTTCATTATGGAGCGAAAGGTCTCTCTGGATTTATGTGGTTACAGTAATGAGGGAAGGATACATCTGATGTTTTATAAACTGAGATTGCCCTATGACATGTTATTCATCATTAAAGGCCCGTTCACATCGTGTCAGCATTGTCCAATGCACTGAGCTTTATGGAGTGAAGCGACGACTACAGCGTTACCCTATAGCTAGATACTCCATAGCTGAAATTTCAAACTATTTTGTGTTTGACCTCTTTAACCTTTTTCCGAAAGGTCCAACTTTGGACTATTTTTTATATTTTCTTAGTTTACTAACATTAAGCGTTTGTTTGGTATGACTTCCAATGACACATTAATTTATTAAATTTGGTTTAAAGGGGTGGTTGATTATGATTTCACTTTTTTTTTAACTTTAGTTAGTGTGTAATGTTGCTGTTTGAGCATAAACATCATCTGCAAAGTTACAACGCTCAAAGTTCAAAGCAAAGGGAGATATTTTCTTTTAAAGAAAACGCTTTTTAAGGACTACAACAAACGGCTGGTAGGGACTACAACGAGCTTATTCACGGGTTAGTGACATCACTAACCCTAAAATTTACATAAACTTGTAGAGATGTTGTAGAGTCAAATATGGTAGTATTGTAGTAGAGCACATATGGGAGTCTGCTCAAGCTGTCGCATCAGTATTTTCACATTTACTGCAATACAGTACGTAACACAAATGCAAAAGCATGTATAAAAGCAAGATGACAACATAATTTATAACCGTAATTAAACTAAACTATACCTGTTCTATCTTCATGCAGCAGATGTTCTCTGGCTCTGTAGGCATTTTACAACAGTTCCCACACAAGCGATTTATAGATCATCATGACAGAATATGCTAATCGATGACTTGAAGATAGTTAACGCCACATCAGCTACATAAATTCATCAACTAACCATTCAGAAACGTCCTGTTGCATTCCACAGGTTGTCACTTCTTCTTGAGTTTCTCCATCATTGTCCGACTCCGGTTTGAACATAAAAGGCTGAACAGTTTCTGACATTTTCAGTGCGTGTCTGTGTGAGGTAATCTGAGCTGCTAACAGGAGCTCTTGAAGCTCCGCCCTCTTCCTTCCTGGAGCAGCAGCTCATTTACATTTAAAGGGATACACACAAAAAAATGGCGCATTTTTGATCACCTTCAAAAAGTGACAATTTTAACATGCTATAAAAATGATTTGTGGGGTATTTTGAGCTGAAACTTCACATGCACACTCTGGGGACATCAGAGACTTATTTTACATCTTGTAAAAAGGGCCATTATAGGACCCCTTTAAATAAAATTATGTTGGGATTAAAAAAGGTCCAGTATTGCCCAGGAGTTTTATTAATATTTTGAATATTATTTTTACATTTTTAGTTAATTTTAGTTTCATTTTTAGTAATTTTGTTATGTGCTTTTATAATTTTATTAGTTTTTTTTTATTTAAAATATTTCTATTTGGGTTACATTTTTTTTTTTATTTCAGTTTTAGTTTTAGTCTATTTCCAGTTAATAATTTTAGTGCTTTAACTTCAACTTATTTCAGTTTAGTGCCAAGGCAACATTTCTAGTTTTTTCAACTAATATTTATATTTAATTTAATTTCAGCTTTATTACAATTAACACAAATGTTTTTGGTTACACTTTAGTTTAGGGTCCAATTCTCACTATTAACTAACTATTAACTACGACTTTTGACTGCTTATTACTCCTAATTACTACTTATTAATAGTAAGTAATGTAGTTGTTAAGTTTATGTATTGGGTAGGATTAAGGGATGTAGAATATGGTCATGCAGAATAAGGCATTAATATCTGTTTTATACAATCAAAAGCCAATATTAATATAATAATATTCATGCTAATAAGCAACTAGTTAATAGTGAGAATTGGACCCTAAACTGAAGTGTTACCATGTTTTTAATAATTTTAGTTAACTATAATAATTATAAAGTTATTAGTAAACTATAAAGTTTTGTAAACAATTGAACAGATACATTTACACAAATCAGATACTTCAAAGCTTATCCAATCGAAATAAATCTGTTATGCTATAGAATTAGCAGAAAACGGATGGATAGAGACCGTCGTCAGAGGTTGCAGCAGGACAGTGATGGTACCACAGCAGACAAGTCCGATAGAAACAGGCTTGCGGTGTGCGGAGAGGCCAGAGAAGGCCGTGATTGGCTGTTGGCTGGACTGCTCTCCTGAGCTGAAGTTTCAGGTTACGATACTTCATTAAGTCTCTGATTAATGGCTTCATAGTGGAGTTATTACCCTCTTGTTGTGGTGACCCCAGCTCATGTTCATTAGCCCAGTAATGAAGCGCTGGTCTGGGGAGCGTGTCCCTGACACATGACTATAGGAGAGAGAGAGAAAGAGACTTGGTTCAGAGGTCGGCTTGTGGCTCTGATTGAAATAGCCGTGTATTTAAGCAGCAGTGTTCCCCTGTCTCTGTGTTAGCATTCAGGACTGACTGATCATTAATCACAGAACTGAGATCCTTTTCCAGCGGTACTGGCAATCAGACTAATCAAGACTTGAGTGAAACTTTTCAACCTCTTTAAAGATACTAATCAATTTATTAACTGAAATGTTGGCTTTTGATGTCCAATTGTATTATTGCAGCCGGTGTAGTATCTGCTTTCTGTTTTATTTTCTATAATAATAGTGTAATTAGGGGTGGGAATCATAGTAAATTTGAAGAGAATACATTTAAATCAGTTCTTGCAAAAGGTGACTTTTTAAAGACTATTCATTTGTTCAGTAACTATTCATAGTCTTTTTAGAGGTGGCGTAAATGCAATCCAAATATTAACTTTAACTGCATTAAATAACAATACTAAACAAATAAAAAATGTGGTAACATTTCATTTATAAAATTCCACTGATTAACGAACACATAATGTGTATCTTAAACTGCATATGTTATAATATGAACAACCAGTCAGTGGCTATACTGATTTAAGTCTCATGAGTAAGTTGTAAGGTCTATGTGTTTGATTCACTACGAAGAACCAAATCATTCACAGTAATTTGTTTGTGAATCAGTTGGAATACACAGGTTGCGCTGTATGGTTTGGATTCACTAAAAAGAATCAACTGGTTTGGGAATCGGACTACATTGGTCAAGCTCTATATTTTTGATTCACCAAAAAGAACTTGTGCATAAGAGTCAGTTGTTCATGAATCGTTTGGATTACCCTGGGTGTGCTGTGTGGTTTTGATTCACTATAAAAAACTGGCTCAAAAGAGTAATTTGTTTGAGAACAAAGTTTACTAGCCACTCGGCATTTTCACTGAACACAATTTTGACATCGATAACATGGAGAAAAACTGCCATTTAGATATTTTTAATATTATCTTATAATTTGGCAGCAGGTATATTAGGCTGCTGTCACTTTAAGACCTGACGCACGGATCCATTATACTGTTACACATGCGTTTTCTTTCTCAACTGTTTACGTTCACTTAAAACATAACTGACTGTGTTTACGTGATTACTCACCAAGACCGGCATTTAGACATTATTTTGTGTGTATTTGACTGTTTAAGCGCAATAAGCAGCGAAAAAGAACTTTATGTGAGCGCACTTTGGCTGTGAGCACAAAATCTGCGGGAATGAGTCAAATTATGCGCAATACTCACAATCCCACGCCGAAATTCAAGCCCTGTAACACCAACAATATTCATCCGGAGCAAATGAAACAAGTGAGGTGAGGCGGGTTTGTGTGTCAACTCGCTGTTGGAGAGATGAGAGAGAGAGAAAGCAGAGCTGGTATCATGTATCTATTCTGCGAAAAATTTGTATAGGAAGTGTTTCAGATATTTCAGTATCAATGTGTATCGAAAAATCTATATTTTTGACAACACTACATTGCACTTAGATTATTATTTCAGATGCCTTTTTAAAAGACTACAATTGAAAAATGTATATATTATATATAAAATTCAACCCGTCAAAGTGGCTAGTAGGAGTGACTGCGTTACACGCCACTGCTGAAATACACACGCATTTGGCGGTGTTAATGTCAAGCCCAGTGTATTTCTGAGTGAAACAGCTTTTTAAACAAGAAAAAAATATAGGCCGGGGCTTGATTTTGTCCATGGGGAATTGATTGGAGGGTTGTGGTTTGCTAGTGGTAGATCTCATGTGAGTGACAGGTTGTCCCGCCCTCATGCCAGTAAACACGTCATCAGAGAAGAGAAGAGATGCTGCAAGAGGGAGGGGAAGTTATATGTTTAAAAAAAAGTTAAAGAGAAAGTTAAAGATTACAAGGGCATGTGAATGTTAACTCTGAATGTTAAAAGTTGCCAGCCACCACCAGAGTTTTTGATCAATTTCACAACATTTTCATGGTCCCCAGAATATTAAGTTGTATGAATATCTGAACATGCAATATAGCCTCTGCTTTTATACAAAAAAGCCGTTTTATTCTAGCTTAATGCATTGTTTTTTATCAACACTTGAATGTGGGTAAGTTTCATAAGAAAAGCAACATTTTGAGCAAAAAGCTGAGAAAAATGAGTTTTTGTCAAAGACTACCAGATTGGATTCAGAGCGATGATCAAAACACAGATGGAGTAGATCGAGTCCATCAACTCTCTCAAAGCTTCACAGTCCTATAGCTCATCCTGTGTCGATATTTCATTCAGTAACATTAGGCAGTTTTAATTTATATGCTGTTTATGTTGATGAACGCATTATTTTACATATGCATCTGCTTACATATGCTATTGCTTGTTTCTGCTTCTTCTTCGCATGTGTTCTTATTCCCATTAAAAAATTAAAAAGAATTTTGATTTCATGGTGACTTCAATGGAACATAACATCATTAATTTCTGGTATGTAAATGAAGGGAATCATTTCTGAATAAGAACCAGTTCTCTGTATTTGTGTAGTATTTCTCCATCAGGCCGCAGTCAATTACACAATCAGTCACATGTATTTCTACATTTTCCAAATAATCTCCAGTCCAACCATCAAACGCTTTTGTTTTAATGCGTTTAAACTTTAAACCAGATTTGCCTGCGTGTCCTGAGTGTAAATAAACTCAACTCGCCTTTATTTTTACCCCTCCAACTTAGTTTATTTTGAGTCCTTTTAAAAAACCACCTCACATGTGACTCTGCTCCCGAACCCTCTTAGAAGATGTTTTTTTTTTTAGAGGGGGGAACGAATGAAAGAAAAGAGAAGCGTGTTTTCTTTTTCTCTGGTTTGTTTTCCAGTCACTTTAAAATGAACTCTGGGTGCATGACGGGCAGGCCGCAGATGGTGCGGTGTATGAAGGGAGACAGTCGTAGTCTTTGCTTTACAGACGACTGGAGAGCGCTATGAAAACACGCATTTTACACTTCTGTCCCGCTGCTGTCACATCACGACCAAAACAAAATATCGTTGTCTCCTTGCTGTCAGTAATTGGTCTCCTGAGATAATTGTAAAAGTGCTTAGTAAGGGCGCTACAGAGAATTTTGTGTGAAAATATGTAAGCATTAGGGCACGTTTCATGTGACAGGCACTGAAGAGGAACCAAAAACTCAATAAAAGTGAAGACGGAGGGAAAGTTCAAGGCAAAGGCTGTCACAACAAAAGGCAGTGCTTTTCGCTCTAGTGCACTCTGTTTATGATGCTGTAATATAAAACTGCTGCTCCCACAATCCTTAGCATAGTTTGATACTCTGCCCACCCTTCCTCCTCTGCCTTCATCATCATCACCTTCATCATTCTCTCTTTCCTTTGTCTTTTGTCCTAAAGATTTTGTCGTCTCTTTTCCAGTCTTCAGTGGTGTCGGTGGGTTTTGCTCGGTTTCATCCTAACCTGTTGGTGGGTGGCACATACTCGGGGCAGATTGTTCTCTGGGACAACAGAAGTCACAGAAGAACGCCAGTTCAGAGGACCCCCCTGTCCGCTGCAGCACATACAGTAAGAACAGATACAATCATCCTTCTTCAACTTAAAGTGCCCCTATTATGCTTTTTAAAATATTCCCTTTCATGCAGTGTGTAATATAGCTGGTCTGCAAAGGTCTGCAAAGTTTTAAATATCAAAGTGCATGATAAATGGAGTTATTGTCTAGAAATTGATTCTGAATTGCTGAAACGAGTCGTCAGCAATTCCAGTCTCAATCCAGTTACATACCTATGTAACAAATTTGCCAGCCTAAGGTCACAACAACGCCTACTTTGACCCGCCCTCAAACATTGTAGTTGTAGCTGAGGCCTAGAGTAGTTTGGTTCGTGTTGTCAACATGTCGAGAAGACGCTGTTTTCAGCGCTGTGAAAGCAAACCTACTTTACATGCACTTCCAAAGGATGAGGACTTGGGCTTGAATTGATAATGTAGAACTGACGCCATCATTACTGTTCATATCACTGTGTATCAAGTGCTGAGGAAGCCTCCGGGGCCGAAATTCAGATATGGTAATAGGCGTTTTGTTCACGATACGTGCTGTAAGCGGTAGACCAATCACAACAGACTGGACCAATCAGAGCAGAGTAGGCTCTCGGATAGGAAGGGCTTAGAGAAATTGAATCTTGAAACAAATCGTTTTCAGGCTCTTTGAGAAATGAGGTGATGTGCAATGTATATTATGAGAAAATTGACAAAGTTTTTGGCCTTGGATGCATGTACACTTATTGTAGGAGACCTCTAAAACAAAATTAGGAACCTTTAAAACAGCATAATATGGGCACTTTAAAGTTAAGACCAAAGTGTTGTCAACGAGTCATATTCTGTGGAACACAAAATGAGTTTTATCAGAATGCCCAAGCTGCTCTATTCCATACAATGAAAGTGAGTGTTGACCACGACTGTCAAGCAAGATTTTCAGAAAGTAATGACTTAAATCTTGGCCTGTTTCTCGCCCAAAGCTCAAAGCCCATGAGTCTTCCCTTGTGGAAAAGAAGTATGCTTAATTGTACTCAATGTGCACTTGGAGTGTACTTCAAAACAATATACAGTATACTTAAAAGTAAATGTACTTGCAGATAATATAATATGAATGAAATAAAAGGCCACTTAAGTATACTTAAAGAGAGTACATTTTAATGACTATTATCTTAACACACTTGTAAAAAATGCACTTTGTATTAATGGCAAATTAAAAGTTTTTCAATCAAGTACATTTCAAATGATCTTTTTTCATGCTTTAAAGAAATACACTTATTTTGATGTGTTTACTAACATTCTAAAGTTACATGTAAAGTACTTGATTATAATTTGAACTGTAGTGTGTTATTCGATATTACATTTAAAGTTCATATATTTTAAATGTACTAAATTACAACTTCATCAATACAAATTATTAATTAATTTAATTAAGTAATTACAAATATATGTGAATACATGACATACACCCATTGCAATATGATATTAAAGCATATTTTAGTTTACCATAAATGCTTGTCAGTACATTCGAACATTCAAAGACAATAGTAATGATTATGAAATTGCATATAAATATGTACTTAAGTCAAAACACTTTTTTGTCTATTGTATGGCATGAACATTCTTAAAAACATCTCTTTTTGAGTTCCACGGGATAAAGAAAATCTTGAGGTTGAGTAAATGATGAGAGAATTTTCATTTTGGGTGGACTTTAATCGGACATGATGCTGGGAGCAATCAACCCTCAACATTTTCCTGACCTCGTCTTCTCTCTGTGCAAAAGGCCGCCCACCGTCTACCCAGGGCTAGACTCCGTCTGTCAGCACAGTCAGGCTCAATGAGCCCCATCTAACTCCTTGTCATGCAATAAAGACAGTACAGCCTAGTAGCAGAGGAAAGGGACGTCCATAGACCCTTATTGTGCTCAGCTGCCACACACACGGCCCCTGAATGCCATACATGCTGAGGGTTTAAACTCCCGTGCCCTCAATAATGAAAGCCTATGTCCCGACCGCCGTCTCACCACTCCACCGGCTCATCTGAAAGAGCCCATTGTTGGTCAAAAAACAAAATCAAATTGACGGCAATAACGACATAATGGATTCACACAATCAACTGTATTTGCAGATGGGCAGATGCCCGAGCCATGTTAGTTCACAGGCTAGGTATTGTGTCTGTATACACATTCAGTTCATAGCTTTAATTTTGCAACATGTTTAATACAGTAGTATGGCCAGCAAGTAAAACTGACATCTTCACTTTTTATTGAAATATTATAAAACCTTTTTGCTGTAGTTTGCCCTTTTTCCCAAATAATTTTGTCAGATAAATGCCTCAACCAAGTTTTCAACCAAATTTCCTCATATTTTCATGGTTTAATCAAACTTGTAGGGTCAACAAATATCCCCTGTGGATGTCACTTTTGGCCACTACTACTGTATATGACACTTTCTGGAATTTATAGGTGACATACTATATATGTTATTTTCTCAAAGCACCCAGTGTACTGCGTCAATGTGGTCGGCACCCAGAACGCCAACAACCTGATCACTGTGTCCACGGATGGCCGGATGTGTTCCTGGAGCCTGGATATGCTGTCACAGCCTCAGGTCAGTACTGACGTACTGTAGTTCTGGCACATCTGATCAACACCTGACACTATACCAGCATCCATCACACCTGTATAAAAGTCTGCTTGCTCATTTGTAGGAGAGCATGGAGCTTGTTTATAACAAGTCTAAGCCAGTGGCTGTGACTGGGATGGCCTTTCCCACTGGAGACGTCAATAATTATATAGTTGGCAGTGAGGAGGGGACCGTGTATACAGCGTCCAGACACGGCAGGTGAGTGGCACATACATTTGACACACTGTCCATGATAACCCTTAAAGGATTAGTTCACCCAAAAATGAAAATTATCACATAATCTACTCACCCTCAAGCCATCCTAGGTGTATTTGACTTTTTTCTTTCAGCCAAACACAATCAGAGTTATATTTAAAAATATCCTGGCTCTTCCAAGCTTTATAATGGGAGTAAATGGGGGTCGAGATTTTGAAGCCAAAAATAGCACATCCATCCATCATAAAAAGTAATCCATACAGCTCCAGGGGGTTAATAAAGGCCTTATGAAGCGAAGCCATGCGTTTTTGTAAGAAAAATATCCATATTTATAACTTTATAATCTAAAATCACTGGCTACCGGTAACGGCCGTACGCAAGTCTAGTTCCGGTGGAAGAGTGACCTCTGACCCGATGCATGATGTAGGAAGTAGGCGTAGCGTAAACTTAGGTGAGAGCAGACGCCTCTCGTGGTTCAAACAAATAGGGCTGGGCAACAAATTTCTCTTTAAAAATTCTCGTTCTAGACTTCTAATTCGTGACCGGTGTTTTGTTTTGCTCTATCCTCTGCGCTTCCGTGTTCGTCAGTACGCCATACGTTAGGTCAGAGATATGGGATAATTTATGGGATTATTATGGGATAATTTTCATTTTTGTGTGAACTAACCCTTTTAAGGCCCGCTCACACCAAGAACAATAACTATAATTATAACTATATTAGTTTCCACACCAACACTATATCAATCTGTTTTATTCTAAGCGTGTGCTGCAGTTTTGTTGTCAGTTTTGATGTCTGTCAAAGATAAATAAAATATAAATGCGGTCCAAAACGTGACACAAACACTTAATTCAGTGACCTCATTCAGTGATAGTCGGAAGTGCAAGTGGCCACATTTTCTGATCACATTTGTACTGATGTTCGTCCCAGACAGCAGCGAAGGGCCGCCTACTCACCTGTCAATCAAAACAAGGGTTCTAAACTTTGCTGGTTATGTATCGCTTTCTGATCAAAACATTTGGAAAAGCATTTGCACTACTGTACAAATGTCTGGGGTCGGTAATATTTTTTTATGTTTTTGAAAGAATTGTATGCTCACCAAGGCAAAGATAAAAATACAGCAAATAACTGTTTTCTATTTGAATATATTGTAAAATGTAATTTATTTCTGTGATGTCAAAGCTGTATTTTCAGCATCATTACTCCAGTCTTCAGTGTCACATGATCCTTCAGAAATCACTGTAATATGCTGATTTGCTGCCCAAGAAACATTTCTAATTATAATCAATTTCATGTTTTTTTCATATGTAATAATATTTAAAAAATGTGTAATACTTAATACTAAAAAAATATATAATAGTTCAAAATCTTGGAAGAATGGAAAGTTCAAAAGAGCAGCATTTATTTGAAATATAAATATTATGCAACTTTATAAATGTCTTTAATCAATTCATCCTTGCTGAAAAAAGTACAATTTATTTTACTGACCCCAAACTTTTGAGCAGTAAAGTACATATACATGCACAAGACTTAGATCAGGTGTATAGAGGGCCTTAATGGTTACTTTTTTTTGTTTTGACCATCCATTTGTGTTCCTCTACAGTAAAGCTGGCATCTGTGAGATGTTTGAGGGCCATCAGGGGCCAGTGACAGGCATCAGTTGTCACAGTGCTGTGGGCCCTGTTGATTTCTCCCACCTCTTTGTCACCTCTTCTTTCGACTGGACTGTAAAATTGTGGAGCACAAAGGTAAGACGGAGTCTTAAAACCTAAAACCTCTTGAGCACCATTAGATTACCTCACTCTACTGACACCACACTGCAAGATATACTAAACAAATTGATGCATGACTAACCATCAGTTTTAATGACACACATTGCTGGCTCATGGTCTGGAATGAGTAACCATTCAAACATTTACCAGTGCATCACTGGCCCTGTTTACACCTGGTATTAAGATGCGTTTCGGTCAATCGGATCACAATTGGACGAGGGAGACACATTCCCGTTTACACCTGGTGTTTTAATCCATCTCTTTTGTCCACTTTCAACCACTTCTATCCTGATTTCTTCGAGGGGAGGTAAATGTATGGGTTTTTTCAGATCTTTCGATTATGAACATGCACGGAGACACATACGGAAAAACATAGGGAGAGCAGCAGATTTCGTTTCTTCTCTGATATCCACAAGACCAGCCGAACGCTGTGAGTGAGTGTTAGAAATCAGGAATGGTGAGAGAACATTGTGCTTGGTGACGTTTTTCATCTTCAAACCAAACTTGGGTCTTAAGTCGACAAAGTTTAAATCCCGTTTGGCTAGTGCACTTCCCATAATGTTTCCGCATTAGGTCAGTAGGCGGAGAGTAGGTGGTCTTTTGTGGCTGTTTGAACACATTCGACCACATGAGCGTTTGCACTATGAAAGCAATCCGGTCGAATGTGTTTTCCACTACCTCTGGAAGTGGTCGAAAGTGGACAAGCTCAAACCGTTTTAGACCCCATTTACACCTGTATTTAGCTTCGTCCACTTGTGATCCAATCGACCAAAACGCATCTTAATAACAGGTGTAAACAGGGCCATTAATGAATTAATTCAAGAGTCTGAAATTTTGAGTTTGTTCATTCAGTGATATTTAAATGTTTAAACATGCAAATATTTAAACCTTGCCATTCTAAAAGCAGCAAAGATTTTTGTTTGAGGTTTTTGTACACTCAGAAAGTACAAAATTAATGTAAAAAATATACCCTTAATTTCTGGTTGATTCCTGGTCTATTAATAAGCAGTAATTAGGAGTTTATTGAGGCAAAAGTCATAGTTAATAGTTAGTTAATAGTGAGAATTTGACCGTAATATAAAGTTTGACCATATTTTTTATTAAATGCATTTTTCTGACCCCATAGACCCATTGACTTTTCTTATTTAAAGCATATATATACAGTAGTGGCCAAAAGTGATGTCCGACAGCCTAGGGAAATTAACATGTTCACCCTTTAATAAAAAATAATAAAAAATGTGTTACAGATTTTGTAATCATATTGCGTAGTTGTGCTTGGAGTCAATAGTTTCATTTGTGATAACGCAATGAAACATGCTAAATTGTGCGACATAATTTTTGCCCAGGCTGTCAAAACATGCATTTTTTTGTGTATGAAACCCTAATATGTAATGTACAAACCAGACTAATTCAAAATGTACACACAGTTTCCAACATTAATGTATGCACATCTTTTATAAAGGGTATTTTAAACCCTGCTTTGTTAATGAGGACAGTATCTTGGTAGTGTCTTGGACATGCAAGTAAATCCGTTTTATGTCCAAAGCTTTGAGACCACTGGACAGTGGATTTTTGCCTTGGAGCTTAATCTGCAAGTTCAGAAATGAATGATTGAGTCTCTTGATTCAGTGATTGGGGTTCAAACCACATGGACCAAAGAGATTGAGCAAGAGCAGGCTAGGGTGGGAGACGTATGGACATGGTTGTGCTCACAGATACTGCAATCTGTGTCTGCAGATACTGGCTCAGATCACATTAACCACAGAGTAAGGGGAAACATGAAGGCCAAGTATGAATAAAAGATGGACGTAGAAGGAATGTTAGTGGAGGAGAGAGGCACAAATAAAAAAAGCAATGGAAAAGTGGAATAGCTTGATGAAGAGACGTCGATGACACAACCCTGGTAGGAACGGAAAGGATAAGTAGCAGTTAAAGGGATAGTTTGCCCAAAAAGTGATAATGCTCACCCTCATGATCTTTCAAACCTGTATGACTTTCATTTCTGTGTGGAACACAAATAGGGAAATTTAAAAAAATGTTCTGGTTGCTCTTTTCCAATGCAATTACAATAAATAGGGACTGAAGCTTTCGAGCTTCAAAAAGGGCTTTAAAAGTGCTCTGAATGTCTTTTTTGTTTTATTTAAAGTCTTTTAAAGTCATAATATAGCTTTGTGTGAGAAACAAACCAAACATGAAGTAATTTGCAGGTTTTGGACAACACGATGATGAGTAAATAATGACAGAATTTGCACTACCGTTCAAAAGTTTGGGGTCAATAATATATACACCGATCAGGCATAACATTATGACCGGTGAAGTGAATAACACTGATTATCTCGTCATCACGGCACCTGTTAGTGGGTGGGATATATTAGGCAGCAAGTGAACATTTTGTCCTCAAAGTTGATGTGTTAGAAGCAGGAAAAAATGGGCAAGTGTAAGGATTTGAGCGAGTTTGACATGGGCCAAATTGTGATGGCTAGACGACTGGGTCAGAGCATCTCCAAAACTGCAGCTCTTGTGGGGTGTTCCCGGTCTGCAGTGGTCAGTATCTATCAAAAGTGGTCCAAGGAAGGAACAGTGGTGAACCGGCGACAGGGTCATGGGCGGCCAAGGCTCATTGATGCACGTGGGGAGCAAAGACAAGCTACTGTAGCTCAAATTGCTCAAGAAGTTAATGCTGGTTCTGATAGAAAGATGTTAGAATACACAGTTTGTTGTGTATGGGGCTGCATAGCCGCAGACCAGTCAGGGTGCCCATGCTGACCCCTGTCCACTGCCGAAAGTGCCAACATTGGGCACGTGAGCATCAGAACTGGACCACGGAGCAATGAAAGAAGGTGGCCTGGTCTGATGAATCACGTTTTCTTTTACATCACGTGGATGGCCGGGTGCGTGTGCGTCGCTTACCTGGGGAACACATGACACCAGGATGCACTACTGGAAAAAGGCAATCCGGCAGAGGCAGTGTGATGCTTTGGGCAATGTTCTGCTAGGAAACCTTGGGTCCTGCCATCCATGTGAATGTTACTTTGACACGTACTGCCTACCTAAGCATTGTTGCAGACCATTTACACCCTTTCATGGAAACGGTATTCCCTGGTGGCTGTGGCCTCTTTCAGCAGGATAATGCGCCCTGCCACAAAGTAAAAATGGTTCAGGAATGGTTTGAGGAGCACAACAACGAGTTTGAGGTGTTGACTTGGCCTCCAATTTCCCCAGATCTCAATCCAATCGAGCATCTGTGGGATGTGCTGAACAAACAAGTCCGATCCATGGAGGCCCCACCTCGCAACTTACAGGACTTAAAGGATCTGCTGCTAACATCTTGGTGCCAGATACCACAGCACACCTTCAGGGGTCTAGTGGAGTCCATGCCTCGACGGGTCAGGGCTGTTTTGGCAGCAAAAGGGGGACCAACACAATATTAGGTCAAAATGTTATGCCTGATCGGTGTGTATATCAATATGTATGTGTATATATATATATATATATATATATATATATACACATTTTTTTAAATGACAAATTTAACTCAGCAAGAATACATTAAATTGATAAGAAATTACAGTAAATATTGTATATATATTGTGTATACACTATATTGCCAAAATATATTGTTTTATATTGTTATATATATATTTTTTTTCTTTTTAAGAAATTAAACATTTTACTCAGTAAGGATACATTAAATTGATAAAAAATGACAGTAAAAGCATGTACAATGTTACAAAAGATTATTAAAGAAAAATATTTTCCCCACAAAAATATTAAGCAGCACAACTGTTTTCAACATTAAATATAATCAGAAATGTTTCCTGAGCAGCAAATCATCATATTAGAATAATTTCTGAAGGATCATGTGACACTGAAGACTGGAGTAATGATGCTGAAAATACAGCTTTGATCACAGGAATAAATTACATTTTAAAATATATTAAAACAGAAACTGTTTCACTGTATTATAAACACAACCTTGGTGAGCATAAGAGACAAAAAACATTTAAAAATCTTACTGACCTCAAGCAGTGTACATTAGAGAACTGTCCCTTTAAAACAAGTTAACAAGAAGTTAAAAAGTAGAAAAGGCCAAATAATCTGAAGTAGATGGAGGACACGGGTCATTTAACAAGGAAGCGGCACATCTACTGCCTCAGGCCCTGCGATGGTTAATACAGCTGAGCTGCATGAATGAGAGCTACAGTATACGTATCATGTTCTCACACTCATCGCTATCTACGTCCACAAGTGTACGTAAAGTGCTGAGCTTCCCGAAACCACAACATACCGTCCTGTCACTTTAACTTGTGCTCCATGCATTTTCTCTACAAATCTTACACTTTGTGCATTCTGACAGATATTAAAACATTCCTGGGATGTTATGGATGTGCATGTGTTATTTTTTGGGGACGGGGGAATTCCATCTCCTTTGAGGAGAGCCGCAGGAATGCAGGCCTGTCTCTTTCTCCTGTGTGTGGTTGTGGGCACACCTTAGCTTGGATCTAAGCACCCTCTGAGCCTCCGCACATTATCAGTCACATGCAATAATGTCAGTTTCAAATGACACATGGCTTCCTATTTTTAGACATTGACAAGTTAGTATTTGTCGTTTTATGTTATAAAAATTTTATATTTAATTTGTATTTATTACGTTTTTTGTCTCAATGCTTTTATCGCTTGTTTCTGCTTCTTTTTTTCCTGTGTTTTGATCCGGAGATTATCTACTACTGTATAACAGTGAAAACACGGAAAGCCAGAAAATTCCGTCAATTGCGAGGAAACAGTTAAGTACAAAACTGCCTCCATTTTTGTGGATGTTGTATAACCAAGTCCGTTTCGACAGATTTTGTCCCCTTTATCCCTCTGGTTATCCCACATGATTGGAAAATCTTAAATGGTCCTAAAAAAAAAAAAAGTAGTCATGTTTGTACTCCTTGCTTAAAAAATTACCGTCATAGAAATGAATGGGAAATAAACAAAAAATTAAAATACAGAGAATTTTTGGGGGGGTACAATCTACAGATCAGCCACAATGTAGAAAAAAGCACACAGCAAAAAAGTGTTAATTGAAAAATAATTTAAAAAAATGGTTTAATTGTATTCTACTGTAAAAATTGTGGAAACAAATGGATCATAATTATTGCAAAAATATTACTACTACCATAAAAGTCCCTCAAAATAATAAATATTATTGAATAAAATATATTACATTGATTCTACTAAAAAAAGTTACATTTGAGGTGTTAGGCCACTTTTGACCAAGAAGAGTATGACTATGACCCCTAAATGAGGAGCACCAGAGGATTATTGGCGTCCTAAACTCCTAAGGCCAATTCACACCACACAGGCAAACACGTTTGTTGGGTTTTTCGGATCAGTGTGTTGGTGTCTGTGGCAGTTGGTTGAAGTTTGTTTTCACCCGACTGAACATGTTCAATCAGCGTTTGTCGGTGTCTGTTGGGTTAGTGTAAACATGACAGTTATTTTTCATAAAATTCTAAATCCAACTTGTTTGTTGCCGTTTGTCTGTGCAGTGTGAATTGGCCTTTAAATGACTGCATAATACTTTAGCGTTTAATGTTTATTTACATTTTTTCTAGTGATAAAACGTTTAGAAGCTGTTTAATTCATAAAATTTTATTAAAATTTAAAATGAATTGAAACTAAATCCATAAAATGATCCCATGATTGGAACCCTTAAAAGGTTCTAAGTATGAAGCGCCTGACAAAAGCCTTTAAGGTTCTATATAGAACCTTTTCTTCTAATAGAGTTTAAAACATGGAAGGAAAAAACATTGGTACGTTTTCCATCACAGACCAGTCATCTGCATCGTGGCCCTCATCCAGGTCTGTGATGGTGGTGACATGAATAAGCACCATTTACAGTGGGTACTTAAACTAGTACAAATACTAAATCCCATCACTAGAGCTCTGCGGAGGCATCAGAGAGGTTATCGAATGAATGAGAGGCTGAGGAGTGCGCACATCACGCTCTGTTAGAGGGAAAAAAATGGTCTGCAAACTGATCTGTAATCCTCCGGGAGGGCAGAATCAGCACTGGCGCCTTCAGGATTTGGATTTGTGGCCGTGGATCCTGTGGATCAGATCGACTGTTGAGCATAGTTAAAGTTATAATTGGACCACTACTGATTTGATCATAACATAAGTAAATAACAAAATTACCATAGCGGCACATAACATACTACATGTGAAATGTAAACCACCATTCATTTCATACTGGTGGATTTTTCATGGGTTTTCTCACAGCCTTAGTTTTATTTGCATCAGATGAAATATGCTCTCTGTGCTGTCTATGTTTGTTGGCATGCATTGCAAACATTTCCTGACTCATGAGCTCTCATATGCAATGACAATCTGTTTTGTTGAAGTTAATTAAATCAGTATTTTTCTGTAACCGTTGAATAAGTGGTTAAGTTTTCAAATTGTGTTCTGTGTCAATATTTAATGAAAAAGACCATTATATATTTTGGCATCAGAAAAAGTACATTTAAGGGTGATTTTATGGCTCTAGGTGTTAATTTACAAAAATGTAAAAAGTTGAAGGTCGGTGAGTCTCTTCTGTTCACCAAGGCTGTATTTATTTGATCAAAGTAAAAACAGTAATATTGTGAAATATTATTACAATTTAAAATGACTGTTTTCTATTTTTTTAATATACTTTAAAATGTAATTTATTCCTGTGATCAAAGCTGAATTTTCAGCATCATTACTCCAGTCTTCAGTGTCACATGATCATTCTAATATGATGATTTGCTGCTCAAGAAACATCATAATCTTATTATTATTATTATTATTATTAAAGGCCCACTGAAGTGCTTTATTCAATGTGTTGACGTAATTTCCACTGAAACAGGAAGACAGGGCGGGGAATATCAAACAGCCCCTCCCCTTTTTTAAAATAGCCAATAGTGTTTTGTTTATATCACAGCTCGGCCAGAGCCGTTGAGCTCGGTAAAGCCTCAGTTTTCTCCTAATCTCTAACCGTTTTGGTTAACCGTCTCTCCTCCATATCGCATTAAAATACAGCATTCTGTACAGAATTCAAATGGGTCGATATGTTTTCTGGTCTGCGCTGACTCGATCATATGATCCGCTCTGTGCTGTCGTGTCTCTGGACCGGAGCTACGGCTGTTCACGTGACACTAACGTGAAACCAGACTTCATTCGACCCAATGGAAAGCATATTTACACAGTCTGAATCGTTCCCTATCCCCTATATAGTGCACTATGGCATTCAGAAAATTATAAATGTGTGAATAATTGACCGATTTCAGCCGCAGATTCAGTCTGTTTATAAAGTAGGGGGCGGGGCTTCAGATTCTAGAGAGCATTTGATTGGACAGAAAATCTGATGAGAAGCTGAAGTGCAGAGTCATCAAAATCATTGATCCATATTGGCAGAAGTGAGACTGTAAGTTTTGAATGTTTATATCTTCTAAATGCGAATTTTGTCATTGTTTCGGAGCACACTAGCTTATAGATAACAGTAAGACTAATATCTTCATACTAAAAGCCAAAAAAAACTTCAATATTGATTTTTATTTTACTTTAAGGTTGAAAAGAGTTGTGCTGCTTAATATTTTCTTAATAGAAAATTCAAAAGAACAGCATTTATTTGAAATAGAAAACTTTTGTAACATTATAAATGTCTTAACTGTCACTTTTGATCAATTTAATGCATCCTAATTAATAAAAGTGTTACTTTCTCTAAAAAAAAAAAAAAACCCTGTACTGACCTCAAACTTTTGAATGCTAGTGTATATTGTCATTTTTTTAATTATTCATTTATATTTAATGTTTTGTGTATATTTTTCTTTATCTCATCACTTTTTATGATTGGACCATGTCAGATATGGTTTATTTTAAAGATTTAAAAAGATTTTGAGATGAAGTATGCACACTGCATGGTGTCTTTTGGTGTGGTGGAGTGTCTCAGGCAGTCACATTCTTCAGTGTGTCTCTCTGTGGTTCATTATCGTGCTGTGGTCTGCATCGCTCCCGCCCAGCTGTCTCCCTCGTACCTGTTCGGAATGCATCCAGCAATCCTTAGGATCTCTCCCTCTCCCTATCCCTCTCTCTCTCTCTCTCTCTCTCTTTCTTTTCTTCTATGCCACAGACAGCTGTTACACTTAGGTTACAGTACACCTTGGAGAGACTTTCATCTAGTGTTTTTTTATGACACTGCTTGAATGTGCAAAGGTTTTAATTAGCCCAATCCCAGACAGGCCCCAGGGCTGCAGCAGCGCCACTCTGTCTACTGCCTATGCCACTCTCTCATTCTCTCAATCTGCCTCTCTCGCCCTCTGCCTGTTCCCTTACAACCCCACCACCTTCTTGCTTGTCCTGTTTGCCCTTTCATTCTCTCGTTCTCTGTATATTTCACCTCCTTTTTCTCATTTTGTCTCCCCCTCAGCAAAACAAGCCGCTATACTCCTTTGAGGATAATGCAGACTATGTCTACGATGTGATGTGGTCACCCGTGCACCCCTCGCTCTTCGCCGCCGTGGACGGCATGGGTCGTCTGGATCTGTGGAACTTGAACAACGACACTGAGGTGAGGTAACGCTCTTGATCTGGTCCACCAGATCACGCCAGGCCAAAAGATGCATCAAAACAACAACAAGTTCCTCTCTTTATGGGCGTCTCCCCACAGGCCGCCTTTAAATCAGCTTTCTGACAGCTCCTCACCAACAGCTCGCACAACACTCCAGCGACGTTTCTTTCCACACACACATAGTCTGCAAGCTTAAGGCTAATTACTCCGATGTGTGCAGATTCCTCTCTCTCCACCATTCCAGAGTCATTGAGTTCCCATGGGCGACGGCCCAGCAAAGCGGTTTAACCTGGTCCTCTAGGGCCACCGTCTCTCAAGACCTTCAGTGACTGTGCGATGTCACAGACAATCACTTGTATGTATGGGATTGAGGTACACTGTAAAAAATATTTTACAATATTTTTCTAAAACATTCCTAAAACAACACACAATTTACTTGATTTTATATAAAACCCTAGGGTTCTTGACTCAATTTTAAAGAACCCTTTATGCCAAAAAGGTTCTATATGAGGAGAAATGTAATTGATTAAATGACTGCATAATACTTTCATGCTTAACAGGTTATTTTAATTTTTTGTAGTGATAAAGTGTTTACAAGCTGCTTAATTCATAAAATGTATTTAAAATTAAAAATTAAATGAAAACAAAATTTACCCATTAAAACTAAATCCATAAAATAATCTCATGATGGGAACCCATAAAAGGTTCTATATATGATGTGCCTGGCAGAATATGAATTATATGAGTTATATTTTTATATATATATATATATATATATATATTAATTAAATAGTTTATATATATAATTTAATATTAATATTAATAATATTAATTTTGTTTTATTTTAGGGTTCAATTCTCGCTATTAACTTATTAGCATGCATATTACTAGGATATTGGCTGTTTATTAGTTCTTATGAAGCACATATTAATTATGCCTTAATTATGCCTACCCAATACTTAAACTTAAACAACTACAAAAATTACCTTATTAACTATTAATAAGCAGTAAATTGGGAGTTTATTGAGGCAAAAGTCGTAGTTAATAGTGAATATGTGTTCCCCATACTAAAGTGTTACCATATTTTATTAAGTTTATTTTTCTTACTCCACTGGATTTATTTTTTTTATCCTGTTCCAAACATAAGCTTAATTTTGTTAGCTTTATACTTTAATTAAATTACACATTAAATACATTATACATTAATTAATTTGATTATATGAAAATAAAATAATGAAATACAAACTATACAAATATATGAAAATAACATTTTATAAAAAAATATATAAAATAAAATATTTCAAGATATATTCTCTGAAAACAAAAAAAATTTTGCCTTTGAATTAAGAAAATAAACATTATTTAAAGAATTAATACAATTTTCGAAAAATAAGAATAATTGTATAAGTGCAAAAAAATTCAATATAAAACACCAAAAAATGGCCGTATTATCTTAAGGATGTTTTTAAGGATGTTTAGATATTTTCTTTCTGAAAACAAGGCCAAAACGAGACAGAAATACTGATTGAACTGATTTTGGCATGCAGACTTTGTAGAATGATGAGGTCATATTAGCTGTCATATACTGGATCCAGCAGCGTATATCACTGATAATGGCGTGTCATTGTACATCACATGCTATGATGTTGTTTCATATGTGACAGTTGACTTACTGCTACATGGACCATTCACATGATACGTCAGTCCGAAATGGTGGACATGCCGTCCCCTGAGGCCACAGCTCAGAGGTGTTACATCTCTCCTGTGTGAAATGAGATCTGCTCTGACTGACACTGCCTGTCCACTAAGGAATACACACCCATTTTAATTACGTACTGCTGTGAGATTCTCTCCGCTGTTCTCGACTCACCCTTCTCTCTCTGCATGTGTGTTTGGTGGACGGTAACCAACAACCAGCTCACTGATTGTAAATCATATATAGTAAAGTCAACTTGAAATCAGAACTGACCCTATTTACACATACATTTCTGGTCTGACTGAATGATTCTTGGAAAATAATGCTTGTCAATGTAATCTTTTATTTTACAAAAGCTCTCTTATTTCTAACCAACTGTCATATAGAGACCACTTTTAAAGCTCCTGTCACATCTAATGATATAAAATAATCCCATCCTATATATTTTTATTTTTAATATCCTGTTTAACTCAAGTAAAATAGTCAAATACAAATGTAAAATCGGTTGCAAACACCATTTCATGTTGATTCAAAGACTTTGAATTCAAACCCACATCTGCACGAGTGTCATGTGCTTTTATACTAACCACTCGGCCACTGTACATTGAGTACTTTGATATATACTATGGTAATGAATGATTACCATACTGTAAGTATAGGGATGCACCGGTATTAAAATTCTGGCTCATATTGATAAGCCAATAATTATTTGAATGTTCTGGCCAATAACTAATAAATTCTAAAATTCACAATATTATAATGAACAGTGTGAAAATGTTTAATTATTTTGAGATTTGCTAATGATTCCATTTAACAGTGTTAATAAATGAATAGTGTTTTTAAAGCTTAACTTTAGATGACTGCACAATAAATGCACAATTAAAATATTGGTCAATATTGGATATATATCAGCCAATATTTGATATTTCCCCTACTTTGCTCTAATGTTGGCTGATATTCGACATGCAAACAATATACACTCTTGGGGAAAAAAAAGGTTCAATAGGATTCTATACAGAACCTAGAGTTTGTGACTCAATTTTAAAGAGCCAAAAAGTATATATAAGGAGAAATGATTGCATAATACTATCATGTTTAATGGATTATTTCATTTTTTCTAGTGATAAAGTATGTTTACAAGCTGTTTAATTAATAAAAGTTAATTAAACATTTAAATTAATTATTTAAAAATTAATTGCAACAAAATTAACAAATTAAAACTACATTCATAATACATACATAAAAAGATTCATTGATGGAACCTGTAAAAGGTTCTATATAGAGTGTGAGTGCACTCTTACTGCAAGAGAGCACAATTATTTTCTTACTTTTGTCTTGATTTCCAGTACTAATATCTAAACATTCTTAAATCGATACATTTACTTTAGAAACAAAATTACATAGGATATTAAAAGGGGGTCTAATGCTATTTCATGCATTCTGACTTATTTACACTGTTACAGAGTTGGATTCTCATGCTAAACATGGCCAAAATTAAAAAAATTAGTTAGACGTATGACGGAGTATTTCTGTGCCAAATACACTCCTTCAGGATTCGAACAAGTTTTGGAAAGTGTTTTTCGAGTATGTCCCTGTATGACGTCATAAAGGGCGGAATTGCTTGTATGGGCACTTCTCCCGGATGAGCGCGTGCACATCAACCAGAGCGAGAGCAAGAGCGCGCCCATCAACGAGCTTCGTTTGGTTACAGGAGCCGTCGGCAGCGCTGTCATTTTGTTTTTAGACCATGAAGTCAACAATGTCACTAAAGAAGTGTGTTTTTGGTTGTGAGGGAAAGATAACTTTGTTCAGTTTCCCAAATAACCCAGCGTTAAGGGAACAGTGGATGCAGTTTGTTTTCCTGAAGCAGCAACAGAGTTCTGCAAGTGTGTTTGTTTGTTCCCGGTCACGAGTCGAAACCGCAGGCGGTGAGTGAAACTGCATCAAATGTGAATTGAAAGTTATCCAGGGATAATGCCATGATGTATTGTGTGTGTGTGTGTGTGTGTGTGCTCGTGACTCTTTAGCTCCGCCCACTGCACGCCTGCACGAGTTCGGCTGTTTTCAGAAAGAATCGGTACAGCGTATCTGTCTTATATAAATATAATAAAACTAAAGACTCTTCAGAGATATGAAGGATGCAGTACTACTCTACTCAAGATTAACATGAGACTGGCAGAAACTGTGTGTGTTATGTACCCTTTTTTCTTGTTTTCTGAAAAAAAAAAAATCATTACATTAAGTAAGTTTGCGCTTAAAACTAAAAATAAAATGTCAGTGGGGTCAGAAAAATAATCTAGTTTTCCATTTGAATTAAGTATTTTTCTGACCCCACTGACAGATATTATTTATTGTTTTAAGCACAAACAAATGTAGATTTTTTTCCAGAAAACAAGACTTAATATTTTATTATGGGAGCTCGTTTCCACCATGGAATAAAACGATTTAAAAGATAATTGCGATTTTTTTTTTTATCATGCAATTCTGACTTTTTCTCACAATTACGAGTTTATATCTCACAATTCTGATTTATTTTCTCAGAATTGTCGCAATTGTGAGTTATAAAGGGGAAAAAAAGTATTACTTTTTTTCTCAGAATTGCAAGTTTATATCTCACAATTTTGATTTTATAACTCGCAATTGTGAGTTTTAATCACACAATTCTGTGAAAAAAAGTAAGAATTGTGAGATTAAAAAGTCGCAATTACCTTTTTTGTTTTTATTCTGTGGCAGAAACAAGCTTCCATATTTTATGTCATCTTGCTTCTTGAATTAATTGTATGTTGATTTAAGATTGTTTAAATATTAGTACTGGAAATAAAAAAAATACTGAGTAAGAAAATCATTTTTTGCAGTGTGTATTGTGCATTCTTATTTATGTAACGTGGTATTTACATAGAACTCTAAGGTATTTACAAAGAATATGTCCACTGTGGTGCCATTTCAAAAAAAAAATTAGTGTTGAAAGTACGTCTTTCATGTACGGCAGTAAATTTGGCCTTTTTTGTCATATCAGTAACCTTTGACCCTGACCTATGTAACTTGTGCCCCTTCTCTCTCCTTTTGCATATTCCAGTGTCAACAGCTTGTTTGGTCTGTTGAGAAGAGATAATGAAAGAGTGTGTGTTGCCTCAAGAACAATGCACGTTATCCAAAACACCAACAGCCCCCATGCTGACGCACACCCCGACACATGCGTAAACAGGCAAAGATCTTGTGCCAGAAAGCAGCCAACAGTTCTCCATTGTCAACTTATAAAGAAATTCACCCCTAACACCATTAACAGACTGCGGGCTCGCCTGGTTCCAATTTACGCAAAGAGAAGCTTGCAGCCAATTTAACCTTGCAGTTGACTCTTGGAGGAAGCTGCTCGCTAATAGCTCTCAGGCTGTGGTTAGCCTGTTCTGAAGCGAGGAAGCTTTTGTATTAGCCAGCGTACAGCTTCCATCTTTGCTGACAACATATGTCAGGTCAGTCTTAACTGTCATAAGTAATAGGCAGAAATCAACCTCACACACACGCACAAACAGACCCTGTGTATCGCTTTAATGTGTGTCATGATGATTTATGAAATCATTAAAAGCGCTCGTAGCTATTTCCAGTTGAGCTGGGGATTCATCTCTTCGTCCTATTAGAGCTCAGCTTTGACTAGACATCCTAACAACATCATTTTATGTGACTTATAATATCCAATAAGAGTTAATGCACAAACTGAAAACACGTTTTTCGAAATGAGATTCGACAAATTTATAATACTCAGATTCCTCTTGTTGTAATCTAATGTATTTATCTAATCTGCCCGGCTAAAAAAAGTCGCTGTTTGGATTTAAATAGGCAAATTCTTAAGAGTCTATGATTGGATCATTATTGCTGTGATTATAATGTTTCTAGTAGGGGTGTAACGATACCCTCATGTCACGATTCGATACATATCACGATACTGAACTCACGATACAATATTATTGCGATACTCTAAGACACATGGTATAAGGTGAACAAAAAATGTACTGTTGATTAAAATGCTAAATTTGGTATGGAAATGAATAGGCCTGGACTTTTATGCTGGTAACCCAATACACAGGACAATGGTGAAACCAGAATAAAAATATTCATGATTCTGAAGCTAAAAATACAGAATTATTTTAGACGAATATGCTTGCACTCTGTCACTGACTAGATATATTTAAAATAATGTAGGCCACTTTACTGGTAACATAAGACATTTGGCATTATCAGGACTCACAAATATTCCCCCATTGCATTATTATACATTATATTTAACCTTATATATAGTAGTTTAATGTAGTACTGACACTAAAACTCTGTAAACTTGAATTTTTTCTCAAACAGTAATTTTCATTTTGGGTGAACTATACACAATATACACTGCCCATCCAAAAAAAAAAAGTCGCTGTTTGGATTTAAATAGGCAAATGTTTAAGAGTCTATGAATGAATCATTATTGCAGTGATTATTATGTTTCTAGCATGTTATATGTTTGGCAACAGTTCTTCTAACCCTAATTGATGCGTGTGTAGCTTTTCATTTCTTAAACAACCATGTAGGAAGACACATCATGGCCATATTCCAGGATGATAATGTCAAGATTCATCCGCTCAGACTGTGAAAGAATGGTTGGGAGGGAGCATGAAGGATCATTTTCACACATGAATTGGCCAGACCTTAAATTCATTGAAAGCCTTTGGGATGTGCTGGAGGAGACTTTACAGAGTGCTGGACTCTTGCATTGTCAGTACAAGGTCTGGAACAAAAACTGATGCACCTCTTGATGGAAATAACATGACAACACTTATTTCCATCAAGAGGTGCATCAATGGTGGCGATTTTAAGTTCTGAAATTAAGTGTTATATAATGTCTTTTGCGCAAGAATAATGTTAATTGGGATTTTCTGTTATGTTGGGGTTTTTGTGGGGTTACCATCATGGTGATGAGTGGAGCATGAGCTTGGTTTGAGAACAGATTTATGTTAAATGTTCTATATTGCCTTACTCTTTCAGCAATTGCTATGCTATGCTAATGTTATCAAAGCTAATTAGCAAGTTAGCATTTACTGACAATAACTCTGACTTTGTCAACATTTGTGTCATTTGTGTCTGGTTTTATTGTCCCCAAATGATTTGTATTAATATTTTGGAGAAATGTGGAGTTAGATTTGAATTAGAATTTAATTTTTTCAGATATGTGATATTTTTACAAAGATAACGTTTTGTAGCACTAAGTTATGTTTTGTTTTCCTGCATTTTTATGCAGTTAGCTGTAAATATTCACATTATACAATTACAAAATTCCGTCAAGTTTTCAGATATGATTCCAAATTGATCATTTTGACAATGAAACATAAAATGCCGTTCAAACGTTTGAGGTCAGTAAGGATTTTTTTTTTTTAAAGAAATTATTACTTTGATTTAGCAAGGAAGCATTAAACTGATCAAAAGTGACAGTAAAGACATTTAATAATAATGTTATAAAATATTAATATTTCACATAAATGCTGTTCTTTTTATCTTTCTATTCATCAAAGACTCCTGAAAATAAATGTCTCATGGTTTCCACAAAAATATTAATATTAATATAAGCAGAACAACTGTTTTCAACATTGATAATAATAATAATAATAAATGTTTCTTGAGCATCAAATCAGCATATTAGAATGATTTCTGAAGGATCATGTGACTGAAGACTAGAGTAATGATGCTGAAAATTCAGTTTTGACATCACAGGAATAAATTACATTTTACAATATATTCAAATAAAAAACAGCTATATTAAATTGTAATAATATATCACAATATTTTAGGTAAAATATATGCAGCCATAGTGAGCATAAGAGACTTCTTTCAAAAACAAACAAAAAAATCTTACCAACCCCAAACTTTTGAGCGGTACATTATAGGCTACCTAAGAACATAATTCATATATTGTGTGTTTGAAATGAAGCTGTATTTGATTAGAGGTGTGTTTTGAGTCCAGGTGCCCAGCGCTAGTGTGACAATAGAGGGAGCCCCCGCTCTGAACCGCGTCAGATGGGCCGCCGGGGGCAAAGAGGTCGCAGTGGGAGACTCGGAGGGGCGTGTGTGGATATACGACGTTGGAGAGGTATGAATCTTTTCTCAGTAATTAAGAATCGTAATGTGTGCAATTACTGTTATTATTATTCTCTCAGGATTATTTTCAGCCTGTACAGCAGATTTACGCACATGGATACCGAATGAAAGTGGAAGTGAAATTGAATCTCTCAGAGTTTGACATAAAGGGTTTGCATGTTTACCAAGCTCTCTGCATGGCTAGCTTGTTTTTGTTTGAGTCTTTTATTTTAAGGCAGTCTCCACATGAATGAGCCACCACCACAGAGCAGCAAACCACGAGGACTCCCATGTTCACCATGTTCTTTTCGGGCTTCGCCTCATGTGTGGGGCAGTGCTAATCTTAGCGCAGTGTATTGTGGTAATTGGAGAGTACGTCGGTCGAGCATGTGGGCTCCTTGGGCTGATGATAATGGTGGGTCATCAATAAAATGAAGTGAAGGAAAGTTGAAGGGTTTCGGTGGAACGGGGGCTCAACATGGCCTACATCAGCAGAGGCCGTCACCAACTTCCAGTCGCGGCAAGAAGTACCACTTCTGACGACTGCCAAAGTCCCTTTGTGTTATATTTAGTACACTCTGTTAAATATTTGCTTTGGATCACCACCGCATGTTTTCACTGCGCTTGAGTCGCATTGCGTAAAGTTCAGATGTCATTTTGAAGTTAAAAACTTTTGTTCTTCAACCGCGGGTCACCCCCTGTAACAGAGGGGTTTTTAAGGCTAGAAATATCCTCTAGATTGTCTTTAAAATCTTGCTTTGCTGTAATTCTAGCGGACCATAGAAGAAGACAGTTTATGTGACTATCTGCTATAGTGCCCTTTGTGGCAAAGCAAAGAATGCAGCGCATGTGAGAGTCGAGTTTTGAATTATATTCAGACATTTCAGGGTGTTTGCATTCATATTTGTGCATAGATTATGTTTCAGACCTGACTCTGTTACTGCAGTTCATACACACAGTGACTTACTGTATACCTCTTTTTGCGACCAGAGTGAATTTATGATTTAAAATTTGGGTTGCACTTTAGTTTAGGGTCCAATTCTCATTATTAACTAACTATTAACTATGACTTTTGCCTCAATAAACTCCTAATGACTGCTTATTAATAGTTAGTAAGGTAGTTAAGTTTAGGTGTTGGGTAGGATTAAGGGATGTAAGGCATTAATATTAATATATATATATATATATATATATATATATATATATATATATATATATAAATATATAATATATTAATATTATATAATTTATTGCCAAATTTAACATCTCTTTAAATCTTATTAAAACCTTTAAGTTGTTTAACATATTTTATCAATATTTCCTTAAAAAAAAAAAAATGGTAACACTTCACAATAAGGTCTCATTTATTAACATTAGTTAATGCATTGACTAACTTAAACTAACAATGAGCAATACATTTTATATATTACAGCATTTATTAACCTTTGTTAATCTTAGTTCATAAAAATGTTAATGTTGGTTCACGGTGCATTTAACTAATAGATACAACTTTTGATTTTAACAATTTATTAGTAAATGTTGAGATTAACACTAGCTAAGATTAATAAGTGCTGTAGAAGTAGTGTTTAGTGTTAGTTCATGTTAACTATTGTAGTTAACTATTGTAAACAACTGAAACCTTATTTTTGCTGAAAAAATATTTTAACATGACTGCTTCGCTTATTAATATTCAAATAACTTTTGTCTGCAAAATCAAAATCATGTGCTCCAACCAACCTGCAGGGAAAAATTTTTTTATATCATAGAATAATAATAATAATAATATAGAACAAGACCCCATCAGACCATAATGGTGTCAAGTGTTAACCCGATCTCATGGCAATTTGTGCGTATTTTACGAGGTGGCTAATTCGTACGAATTTGTATGAGCTCACTCGTACGAATTGGTACAATTTTTGCTAAATCATACGTATTTGACGAGTTGCCCAATTCGTATGATTTCGTACGAATGACCTAACCTCAAACCCCGCCCCTAAACCTACCCGTCACTGCGGTTTAGACAAACGAATTGGTATGAATTGGTGTGAGATATCGTATCAGATATTTTTTGCCAATGTTATTTTAGTTCGCAAAATGTCCCCGAAAATTGTATAATTATGATACCTTAAAAAATATATTTAAAACTTTTTTTAATAATGTAAATAATTACGATGTACAAAGTACAAAATATGGTGATACGCTTTACTTGATAAGTATACCACATACAATTTTTACATTTAATCTTTTATTAAAAATCGCATTTATCAAGTTTTTAAAAACCACATGAAACCTTTTCCACATCATATATATATATATACAAACCCGATTCCAAAAAAGTTGGGACACTGTACAAATTGTGAATAAAAAAGGAATGCAATAATTTACAAATCTCATAAACTTATATTTTATTCACAATAGAATATAGATAACATATCAAATGTTGAAAGTGAGACATTTTGAAATGTCATGCCAAATATTGGCTCATTTTGGATTTCATGAGAGCTACACATTCCAAAAAAGTTGGGACAGGTAGCAATAAGAGGCCGGAAAAGTTAAATGTACATATAAGGAACAGCTGGAGGACCAATTTGCAACTTATTAGGTCAATTGGCAACATGATTGGGTATAAAAAGAGCCTCTCAGAGTGGCAGTGTCTCTCAGAAGTCAAGATGGGCAGAGGATCACCAATTCCCCCAATGCTGCAGCGAAAAATAGTGGAGCAATATCAGAAAGGAGTTTCTCAGAGAAAAATTGCGAAGAGTTTGAAGTTATCATCATCTACAGTGCATAATATCATCCAAAGATTCAGAGAATCTGGAACAATCTCTGTGCGTAAGGGTCAAGGCTGGAAAACCATACTGGATACCCGTGATCTTCGGGCCCTTAGACGGCACTGCATCACATACAGGAATGCTACTGTAATGGAAATCACAACATGGGCTCAGGAATACTTCCAGAAAACATTGTCGGTGAACACAATCCACCGTGCCATTCGCCGTTGCCGGCTAAAACTCTGTAGGTCAAAAAAGAAGCCATATCTAAACATGATCCAGAAGCGCAGGCGTTTTCTCTGGGCCAAGGCTCATTTAAAATGGACTGTGGCAAAGTGGAAAACTGTTCTGTGGTCAGACGAATCAAAATTTGAAGTTCTTTTTGGAAAACTGGGACGCCATGTCATCCGGACTAAAAAGGACAAGGACAACCCAAGTTGTTATCAGCGCTCAGTTCAGAAGCCTGCATCTCTGATGGCATGGGGTTGCATGAGTGCGTGTGGCATGGGCAGCTTACACATCTGGAAAGGCACCATCAATGCTGAAAGGTATATCCAAGTTCTAGAACAACATATGTTCCCATCCAGACGTCGTCTCTTTCAGGGAAGACCTTGCATTTTCCAACATGACAATGCCAGACCACATACTGCATCAATTACAACATCATGGCTGCGTAGAGGAAGGATCCGGGTACTGAAGTGGCCAGCCTGCAGTCCAGATCTTTCACTCATAGAAAACATTTGGCGCATCATAAAGAGGAAGATGCGACAAAGAAGACCTAAGACAGTTGAGCAACTAGAAGCCTGTATTAGACAAGAATGGGACAACATTCCTATTCCTAAACTTGAGCAACTTGTCTCCTCAGTCCCCAGACGTTTGCAGACTGTTATAAAAAGAAGAGGGGATGCCACACAGTGGTAAACATGGCCTTGTCCCAACTTTTTTGAGATGTGTTGATGCCATGAAATTTAAAAAATGATACATTTTCTCAGTTTAAACATTTGATATGTCATCTATGTTGTATTCTGAATAAAATATTGAAATTTGAAACTTCCACATCATTGCATTCTGTTTTTATTCACAATTTGTACAGTGTCCCAACTTTTTTGGAATCGGGTTTGTATATGTGTATATTTAAGAAATATTTGCATGTATATACTATATATATATATATATATATATATATATAATTTATATTATATATAAATATAACACATTTTTCTTAAATATATACATGCATGTGTGTGTATTTATATATACATAATAATTATACACAGTACACACATATTATGTAAACAAACTTTTATTTTGGATGCGATTAATCGATTTGACAGCACTAATATATATAGCCTATATATATATATATATATATATATATATATACAATTTTAAATGTATAAAATCATGGTGTTGCATATAACTTTCATATATACACTACACTCTATCTCTCTAATATACATATCCAGCATACACACTCTATATAGTGTGTATATATAGGCCTATATTTACATTATACACACTATACAGTATATAGTGATCAAATCCCAGTGTTATAAGGTCATTTATTGATGAAGGCCTCTTAAGACCCCCTGCTGTACTATACAAGAGCTTGATTTGGCCTTTGGTTTGGAAGTGGCTGTCATCTCCTCCCACCTCTCTATTCCTGTTTAATTAAACCCTGTAGATCTCTCTCCCTCTACCTCTCTCTCTCTCTGTCTCAGCATGGGCGGCAGGCAGCCTTCCTTTCTCATCTAAATCTGACTCTGACAGCAGAAAGCGATCCCACATCGTCACCCAGCCGGCCCATAGTCCCCATCTTCCCCTTCCTGAGAACTGACACGATAAATATTCAGCACTCAAAGGCCAAACAAGCAGCTTTATTGTTCTGTCTCTGAATCACAATGTGTGGTGATCTCTTTTCTCTCCCACACTGTGACAGCACATGTAATGCGTAGCTTTGCTCTTGATGTGGCGTTTTGGAGAGGTGGGGGTGTGTTTTTGGCACTGGATTTCTAAAACGCTCATCTGTTGCAGCTGGCTGTGCCCCACAGTGAGGACTGGACCCACTTCGGACGCACACTGATGGAGATCCGTGCCAACCGCGGGGATGGTGAGGAGGAGGGGCCTGTGGAACTGGCCACGTAAACACGGCGTCATTACAAACCCAGACTGAGCCTGATGTAACACACCCAATTAGCATGCCCACTATACTGTGCTGTTTACCATTTATCTGAAGGGACCGTTTATCCAAATAATGAAAAATGTGGCATTGTTTACTAGGGCTGGGTAAAAATACTGCATGATTTTTTTTTTAAGTGCAAACCCTACCTTTCAGCCGATTTCATTGGTCAACAGTCAAGAAAAGTTCAGACTTCATGCATTCAGTTCAGAAATATCATCGGTGGATCTGATCGTGACAAACAGTAATCCTATCTATCAGGATGTGCTACCAATGCTATACTAAGGTTAGGGTTAAAGTCAGCATGAAACGGAAGTTGCTCTTCTGAAACGGCTTCTCAAACAAGAAAAAATGTAGGGGAGGACCTGATTTTGTCCATGGGGAATTGATTGAATGGTTGGATGGTTTGCTATTGGTGGATCTAATGTGAGTGACAGGTTGTCCCGCCCTCATGCCAGAACACGTCGTCAAAGAATAAAAACTGTCGCTAAAAATATTGTTTTTCCGATTATTTGCTGGCAATTCTTAAAATACCAAGATCAATCTTTTACTTAGTCAACTCACAGTTTGTTAATTTTTCAAACTTTTATTTTGCGTAATGCATTACTTTAGTTACATTTGAAGGTTCCATGTATCAAGTGTCTCAACCCGCTTTTCAGCATCGCAACTTCCCCACCTAAAGCTTCAGCGCCATGGCAAAATCCCAGACAGCAACAGTCGGCCCAGATCCGGCCTACATCTGGTACACGTGGATTCAACACGTACCAGATGGACACTATGTTGCTGTCTGGGACAAATTATATTTTGCCTGAGTACATGTGACTGCAGTGTGTATTAGGGCTGGACGATTAATCGAAAAGTAATCGAAACCGAAATTCAGAACCTCTAACCGACGTAATTTTCCCATGTCGGTTATTTCGGTTTTAGTCACGTGACTCCGCCCCGTCAGTCACATAAAGTGCAGTTTGCAGGCACACGGAAAGATTCAGGAGCAGTTATCTTTGTTTATACAATCTGGATGCTCAGAATTACTATGGTAATTGCATGTTTTACACAGTTTATACAGGTAAGTTAATCGCCGTTCTTATATGCGCTGCTACATGCGCGTGCCCTGAATCCAGATCACTTTCACTTGCGTCCTCACAAAACTTTGTCAATTGTATGTGTTTTAAGGCCTACCCGTTTGAACATGAAGCGATTTTAGACCATCGGATGTGTATTATGTTGAACTAATGCCTGATATATTGTGACACACGAACACTCATACAGACAGTGGCTCGCACATCACGTGAAGATCGCGCGCAGAGAGGAGTGCAGAAACTCATTGTCAACGCTGTCCTGTGATTTATCACTAAAGTAGCTTAGAAACTCAACCGTTATATCATAGATTTGTCTACCTTTGAAGTAACTGCAAACCACAGCTTCATAATTAATAGAGACGGTATGATTAATTCACACACACAATCACTCTCTCATTAATGCATTCAAATAAATGTAATGTAGGCCTACTGTGCTAATGTATCTGTATCTGATGTACAACAAACAGAAATCTGTAAGAAATGTTACGACCCATAGACAATAGCTGCTGAAAGTGAGCTGTTTCCTTCAAGTATTTTAAAATCACAAATGCACTTTTTCATTAGAAAAAAAATATCCCACCTTTAATAGTTTAACATATTTACAGTAGGCTACAAACCTCATCAGTGAACTATGAGGGCAAAAAAAAATGAGCAAAATAATCGTTCATTAATCGTAACTTAATTGAGGTAAAATTCAATTAATCGATTATATTGAATGTGATGACTGTGTGTACAGCGAAATAATTATAAGAAACGTCTTTCCATTGAGTTGTCTTCACAGAGTGCACACGGAAACATACATGACCAATGTTGTCTGATACATGAACATATGAGTCGGACATTTTAGTGAATCAAAAACAATGCGACTCGTCTTGAATGAATCATTATTTTATTAGCACTAGCACCGAGTAGCAAAATGGAAATATACCCATATGGATAGCAAAATTAATCAAATTGAAGAGCTTTCGTTTACCCGGCATTTTCATACTACAATAATTAAAGTGAATAATGAACAGTCTTATTATGGAAAAGAGCTGCTTATTTTGTGTCCTACAAAGTCATACAGGTTTGGAATGACGAAAGTGAGTGAATGACAGTTTTCATATTTAGATGAACGATCCCTTTAACAGTTGCTTATGGTGAAATAGGTTTTATTTCCGTGAGCTTTGTCATTGTATTTTTATGTTTCATCTCATTACCTTGATAGCATTTACTGCTAAATCAGTCCATAACTGAATTAAATGTGAATTTAATAACCTGAAATAACCTGCTGCTAAAGCATTTTCGACGTTGGTTGGTGGTTATTTTTAGTATACTTGAACAGTGTGTGTATATTTTTGTACTGAGCTCCCTGCATGAAGTATTGACAAATTAAGTCATGTAAGTTGTAACTGTGTCAACAATAGGCTTTCTCATCAGTGTTACAGCAATGCAAACCAATTGTGTGCTTGCTAAAAGATTTCACATTTTAGAAATAATGTTATTGAAAACCATAAGTGAGAAGTGTGTGGCTAAATTAAACAAGTATTGACAAATAAAACATGCTAAACTGGTTTCGTTTTGATCTTTTAATAAATCTTTCTATCCATCAGTGCATCTACTGCTGCCATACTTAGAGTAAAGGCACAATATTTACACACTATATGTACAATCAACTCTACTATACAGCTCAATATAGTGTCTTCACATCATTTTTCAAGGGGTAAAGAAATACAGTACTAACATACATTATCTGTAAAACCTTACTTTGGAGTCTCCGGACTATAAATCGACAGTGCACAGATTCCCACAATACAAACATAAATATGGAATACAATAATACATTCAAGTGTGAGTGTCCACATCAGTAATGACATAAATGAGTAGTATGTGATTACATAGTTTTATGGTAAAAGGAGAAAAAATGTAAACAGTTTCATCATTGTTCAGTTTCAACTGGATATGCTTGTACCGTTAAAACTGCAATATGCATTAAGTGACCTGTTCATTATATAAATAAATAAATTAAATAAAAAGAGGATCAACTGTAGTAAACTCAGTTACATGAATTGATTGGGTAGGTCATAACCATTTAATAATTTTGCAACAGTTTGTTAAAGGTAATTTTTCCCCCCATGTAAATGAATAAAAATACAATGAAAGAGTCAAATAAAAAATGATTTACATTTAAAATAAAACAAAGTCACACAACAATCCCACTGAAGAATCCAGAACTTTGTGGTACTGTAGATCATCCCCATATACTTCAAAGCTGTAATTTGCATTAATAATCACATAAAACATCCTTTCCAGTTCATCTGCTGAAGGTTTTATGCTCTCGACAAAAGTGTGTGTTTGTTCCAGTGCAGCTGAACACAAGGTGCCGTCACCCCCATGTGCACGCGTTTGCCTCAAGCATGGGGGGAGGCAGACGCTCGGAATCGTGGTAGATGTAGTCCAAATTTACTCTCGATGCCAGCAAACGTGGCCACGGCCAACCTGAAGCCACCGATGTGGTCAGGATTGGGCGCCGGGAGGCTGATCCGAGACTTGGGAGTAGGCTCCGCGCCAGCTGGTTTTCTGTGGTGAGGAGAGAGTGAGAGAGAAGATGGATGAGGAGGAGGAGCAAAAGCAGACTTCACATTCTGCCCTGTCCTGTCCTGTCAAAAAAAGAATAAACAGCCTGCCTGTATAGTGAAAACAAGAATATTTTCCCTTCAAGTTATGGAACACAAAATAAATGAATAGACCAGAACTGGTTTCTTGCTTTCCTTTAAAAAAAAAAAAAAAAAAAAAAAAAAAAAACCAAAAAAACACTTTCCATTTAGGATACAAATCCTATTTCAGGATGTTGTCTTAACATTTTAGCTTGAATAAAATCATAATCATGTAATAGCTCAGTCTGTTGAAGCACCAAAACCAGATGTGAATATAAAAAAAAAAAAAAGTAGACATATGATAAAGATAAAGAAAAATATTTATTCATTCTGTATATGCATGTGCTATTTTTTGCAGATTCGCTATTTTAGCATAACTTGGTTCTGATTGGTCAGATTATGTCAAATATGTTTGTATAATAACTGTATATTTGACTATCGTTCAAAAGTTAGGGGTTAGCAAGATTTTTCCTTTTAAGAAATGAATGATTTTAGTCAGCAAGGACGCATTAATCAAAACATTTATAATGTAACAAAAGATTTCTATTTCAAATAAATGCTGTTCTTTTGAACTTTCTATTCAAGAATCCTGAAAAAAAGTGTCACAGTTTCCATAAAAATATTAAAGTGGGGGTCTAATGCTATTTCATGCATTCTGACTTAGTTGGATTCTCAACCTAAACATGGAGTATTTCTGTTCCAAATACACTCCTTCAGGATTCAAATAAGTTTCGGAAAGTGTTTGAGTATGGCCCTGTATGACATCATAAAGGGCGGAATTTCTTGTATGGGCACTTCTCCCGGATGAGCGCGTGCACATCAACCAGAGCGAGAGCAAGAGCGCACCCATCAACGAGCTTCGTTCGGTTACGGGAGCCGTCGGCAGCGCTGTCATTTTGTTTCTAGACCTTGAAATCAACAATGTCACTAAAGAAGTGTGTTTCTGGTTGAGGGAAAGATAACCTTGTTCAGCTTCCCAAATAACCCAGCGTTAAGGGAACAGTTTGTTTTTCCGGAGCAGCAACAGAGTTCTGCAAGTGTGTTTGTTTGTTCCCGGTCACGAGTCGAAACCGCAGGCGGTGAGTGAAACTGCATCAAATGTCTGTGTTTTGTTGGCAATCGGTGCATATAATGTAAACAACACAAACGTATAGTGAATCGAAAGTTATCCAAGGATAATGCCATGATGTATTGTGTGTGTGTGCTCATGACTCTATAGCTCCGCCCACTGCACGCCTGCACGAGTTCGGCTGTTTTCGGAAAGAATCGGTACAGCGTATCTGTCTTTTATAAATATGATAAAACTAAAGACTCTTCAGAGATATGAAGGATGCAATACTACTCTACTCAAGATTAACATGAGACTGGCAGAAACTGTGTGTGTTATGTACCCTTTAAGCATTTTGTAAGCACTGATATCGATAATGTTTCTTGAGCAGCACATCTGCATATTAGAAATGATTTCTGAAGGGTCATGTGACACTGAAGACTGGAGTAATGATGCTGAAATTCAGCTTTGACATAAAAAATATTAGTTTTTAATGTATTTTTGATCAAATTCAGCCTTGGTGAGTATTAGAGACTTATTTCAAAACATTGAAACATCTCACCGACCCTAAACTTTTAAACTGTAGTGTAAGGTGGGGTAGTTTCATGTCTAGAGATTGCTTGCTAGAGATATATTAGCCAGTATTGGATATTTAATTGTTTTTGCCTATTTAGATCAACTATTCTAGCTCCTACTTAAAGGGACAGTGATAATTATGGCAAAGTCCTACTTTAAAGATGAAAATTTCATACAGGTTTGGAACAACTTGAGGGTGATTAAATGATGACAGAATTTAGATTTTTAGGTGAACTATCCCTTTAAGACCACTGTCCCTTTAAAAGCATTCCACAGGTCTCTCCTCTATTAGAATGAGCCTTATGGTTAACAGTCATAACATTAAAGTAATTAAGTATCAGCTTTCTTTTCACGTAAAATATTGTCAGCTCAAAGAAATGTTTAGATCTGAGCTACGTGACTGTATGATTTCACATTGTCCTAAAATACAGTCTGTATCCTGAATGGAAATGTTTCGAGAGGGCATTTATTTTGTGTGAAGAAAATATTCTTGTTTTCACAATTCAGTCAGGCTGTTTATCTCCAGTAAACGTTTCGATATGACAACATATATTTATTAAAGTGCTCACTGAGCCACATGAATCAATATATAAACAGGTATAAAAACAAATCCACACATAGGTTTATATATATACAATATTCTTTTATATGTGCCTGTGGTTTCTGGGTTTCAGGACAGCACAATGTTCCATGGGAAAATAAGGTCATTCTGTCCAGAACTGGAACAGACTCCAGTCAAAGCAATTCTCCCCACCTCAAATCACTTGGACACATGGAGACATGTGGCTATGGAAGAGCATTTCTAGAAATGTCACCTCCAGGCTTCAGTGAGTCAGCTGACCCTTTCTAAATCATAAAGCGAGGGTGTTTTTCGCTTCAGCAGGAGAAATAAAGATACGGCGGCAAACAGCTTTCAGTCCAGGCATTCGACGCTTTCTTGTGTAGCAATTAGGCCTCCCTGCCTCAGCTGTAACAAAGTGCCCGTCGAATTGAGGATCTTCGCTACAAAACCAGCCCTCTCTAAACAGCTATTAATGAAATCTCAGGGCATCTGACATTTCAGTGCTCTTCAAATTCACACTGTGTGCCCCAGAGCTTTTTTTTTCCTAATGGAAGAAATCTAAAGAAAGTGTTACTATACCATTTCTAAGTTTTAGGAAGTGTGAGAGTCTTACTGTCCACCGAAGTCGATGTAAAACCACCTCTGCAGCAGCTCATAGGTCACCAGCGTCACTCCAAACTGCGGCGAGGAGCGAAACACACGTGCTGAGCAGGAAAGATAAACAAAATTACATTCATATGAAGCATCAGCAAAGCAGTCTGTACAGATTCTACATTTATTCAAAATGCACACAATTATCAACACAAAAATCATCTGTTCATTGTATTGTCGGATTTGCAAAAGTCTTCTAAAGAAAGAAGTTAAGAAATTTCTTAAAGGGATAGCTCACCCAAAAATGAAAATTCTGTCATCATTTACTCACCCTCATGTCGTCCCAAACCCGTAAGATTTCGTTCATCTTTGAAACACAAATGAGGATTCAAAAAGTTTCAAAAAGTTCATAAAGAGATTGTAAAACTAATCCATATGAATTGAGCGGTTTAGTCCAAATTTTCTCAAAAGACTCAATCCCTTTATGTGATGAACAGATTTAATAAATTTTTTTTTTTCTTTTAAGAATTTAATTTTCTTTTATTCACATATAAACATTCATCAATTTTGGCAACTAAACTTTTTGTGGTCCACAGAAAAAAGAAATTCGTACAGGTTTGGAAAGATGTAAATGATGATGGAATTCTCATTTTTGGCTGAATTAACCCTTTAAAGGTGCTGTATGTAATTTTGTTTGTCTGTACTAAAGCATTAAAATACCATATTATGTTTGCAGAGATTTAGGAAACATGCAAAGTTCAAATACTTGTTTCTCTGAAAAACAATGCCGCAGCCAGTTATTCTACTTTAAAATGTGCGTTCCGGGTCAGAATGTTTGTTTTGGTCTGTGTGATCCTGCCTACTCTGCCAATTTGCCCAATAGTATTTTGACACCCTGGGTTGCCAGTTGGTGGAAAACACAGCTTATTGCAGTCATGGAAGCCAGCAAATGAACTAGGTAAGAGATCACAGATTCTGCCCGACCTAAAAAAGCATCGACATCCATCAAAAAATCTCTATGACAAGAGGCATATTATATCTGAGCAAATGTGATCGTGTTCCCCTCTGTCCCAAACACATATGCATATAACATGCTGTATATTGGTAGTTTACATGATAAAAGTAAGCTTAAAGTTAAGATATGCCTCTAGTTTTAATCATTTAAATAGGCCTTTGAAGTTTGGGCAAAAACCTCTGGCAGTGATGTGTTTTCGTGTATTTTATGATTTTTTTCACAGCGCTGGATGTCATATAGGGATTGTGAAACACACGGAACACTTCACTACATGATTTCATGGTGAAATTTGTTATTTTTCATGTTAATCAGGTCAATTTGATCAAGAACTATGCACTGTGGCTTTAATTCAGCGTGAGCAGCACGGCCAAAATGGACTCTGCGCCGAAACGATCGCGGCACTGCCGCTTCTGCTCTGCGACGCGCTGCCGCGCCGCCTCTGCGTGCGGTGTGAATGCTCTAATCTGTTAACATGGGCGCCGGAAAAAATATGCGCTGCTAACGTGTGCAGTGTAAACAAGGCTTGAAACCGGCCTGATAGTGTGCGTGTGTGCCTCATGAAGCGCATGTAAGACAGAGAGCATCCTGATTGGCCTGTTTCGGTAAGTCAACCAATCAATTGTCAGTGTGGGCGGGCTTTTATTGGGTGGTTGGGACTTGTGAATCTGATGTCTTGCAAGATAAACAAATTCATTGACAGAGTGCTATGAGGTTGAGGTTTCTGGAAAGTTGCTAAAATCTGCGAAGCAAGCAGCAACAAAGTACAACGAAAGCTTGCAACAAAAGTAAAAGGCATAGGATGTAGGAAATAGGCCTAGGCCTACATGTAGGCTACATTTGGCATGTATGTAAATAGCTATTTTATTCATTAATTGTTCTGTTATATTCAACTGTATTTCGGTATACAAGTAAAGTCATGTTCTGTGGTGAAATGTCATATCCTTCCCAAATATGGGCTTCAGGATACATCCCTGAAATGACTTTTTGCAGGTTGGGATGTCTGATATAAGGTCAACTGCAAAATCCTTTGGAGCAAAAAAAACTACATTAGCATAACTAGTTTCAGGTAAGTTGACGAGATACACCTCCAGCTCCTTTCCAGAAGGCACGAGGGCCCTCCTCCTGAAGAATCTTCCAGAAACAGTCAATGAGTCCATTGTACGTAGTCTGGCCTGCACGGGCAGCCACTTGTAACCGGGTCTTGATAACATCAGCAGGGGTCACCAGGGATGCGGCAGGCATGCCTAAAGAGAAGTCACACGTCAATGAAAAGTCTGATTGGAATTCATTAGAACATTGAAGTAATAACTTGATGGATTCAGACATAGTTTTTGAATACATTTGATTCATATATCACATGAATACAAGTTAATTCAGTTTTCATGCCAGGATTAAAACATTAGCCTATGTAAGCTCTGTGACTCCATCTATGATTAATGCACAGCATGCCATGAATTAGTTCCACCAAATAAATACAGACAGCCTATTTGATAAAATAGTATAAATAGCTCAAGCAGAAAGCTCCAGCGTTATGCATCGTTTTTTTATGTAAAGGTCCAGACAATGCTTAATAATTAGGCTGACATAAGCCCTGTCCCACGCTGTCCAGCACAAAGGCCACTGTGGTACCAATTCAGCTCTTAATAGCCTAAATCAGCGATAGCATTTAGTCTAAACAGCCCCACCGCCATCACACCAACTCCACCGCATGTTCAAGAGCTTTATTTTAACATCTAAATAAAGTACTTGCATCTGAATAATTACGTGCCTTTCTCTCTGCTGACCTGCTTTGATGGACAAACCTTCACTGCAGCACAAAGCGCATAAAAAATTATAGCCTAAAAATGAATTACTGAAACTAAACAAATAGTTTTCATAATTTTCAATAAAACTGGCGAACAAATTAATTTGAGTTTTTAATATATGGTGAAACCTTCACAACTCACCCATATTAAACATACACAGGCCACTAGACAGAAATAACACTAGATTCCACAGAGAAATGTAATGCTGTCAAACATTTTTAAATTATACCATTTATAACAAAAAAATAAAGCAGAAACTAGAAAACTAAAATAAATAAAAAATAAATATCGTAGTGCGAGTTACTATGGAAGCTTGTTTCCGCCACTAAATAAAAAAGGTAATTGTGACTTTTTTTCTCAGAATTGCGTTATATAAAGTGCAATTGCAAATTATAAAGTCAGAATTGTGAGATATAAACTCACAATTCTGAGAAAAAAATCTGTCTTTTTTTCCTCAGAATTGGACTTAATTAGTCGCAATTGCAAGTTTATATTTCACAATTCGTAGAAAGAAGTCAGAATTGCAAGGAAAAAAAGTCAGAATTGCGAGTTTCTTGTGATTCTCTCGCAAGTTGTGAGAATTTTTTTTTACTGTGAGATAAAAAGTCGCAATTATCTTTTAAATTGCTTTATTCCGTGGCGGAAACAAGCTTCCATAAATTACAGATAAAAACGAAATTGTAAAGACAAATTAAAAATGCAATACATACATCCATTTCCACAAGAAATAGAGGTTAAAGCCAGCTTTACATTGGTCGATGCCCCAGAAGTCTGCCTGCCTCTCCAATAATGGCACACAAACTGAGCGTGTAATTAAATTTCCCGAACTGACAGTAAATGACTAATTGCCTTGAAGCTCAAATTGCTGATAAATGGTAGACTGAGTGATACATGCCATAAGAACATAGCTAACAATAAAAACTTGCTTTAAACCATCTGACAGATATAAAACGTTGGGAAAGACAGGAATGCTAAGCTCTTTCTGACCATGTATGGCTTTTCGATCTCGTATCACGCTCACGTCAAGAAGCAGTAAATCTAAAAAGGCAAAAAGGATTAGAAATAAATATTAATTCTCTTTCGCTTACATTCCAAACCATACTGGCTTGGCTAAAGACGTGGCCTTTTAAGCAATGTTTTCTTAAAGATGAACCACAAGAGTAAAATATTAAAAACAACATCAGATCTGGATCGTATTTTACATGTGACAAGGAAAGAGAGACTTGTAAAAATATTGCAAGTCAGATCTTGGATGTGTTGGCCTGGTCATGCCAGTATCGTAGGATCTGTTTATTGCTCCTGCAGTATGGCTACTTTGGGACTTTGAGATATTTTGTTCCTCTTTTAACACTCTCAAAGCTCAAAGCACAAACTTCCAGCCCCTTTATATTAAACAGTGGAAAATATCCAACCCTTGGCAGGCGCGCTGCACTTCAAAACACAGCCTAAATCACTGAGCACTCTAATTACGGCCAACCACAATGGAGCCAGCGGTGGCAGGCGGCTACCGGAGAGTGCGTGGTGGCTTACCCGCCAGCGCTCCTGCCAGCAAAAGCCTGCCAGGTCCCACTCGCCCATCTTCATCGGTCAGGGCCGCCTTGGTGTGTGCGTAGCAGGGGAAGTAGATGGCCGAGAAGGGGATGTCTCTCAGGAAACAGGCTTTCGCACCCTGGGGGCCAGAAAGATGGACACATGATGTCAAGTCAAACACATGAGAAATATTACAGAGACGTCTTTTTTATTCAGGGACCACAGTAGTGTAAGTATTTTGGGAGTTCGGTTTATGGTGTGTTAATGTCAACCCTTCGGAATGAGTCTGTTTTGTGCCTTTTCTGACTTGTCACTTCAAATAAACATTCACCATGCTGTTTTTTCTTCGACGGTAAACGCAAGAACGTTCGCAGAGACTATTCTTGCGTCTGTCACCGTAAACAAAGCCGTGCCTTCAACGGGATTCGGTTTCCTCGTCTCCAGCGAGCTGGCGAGCAGCCAGGAGTGAAGAAACAGAGAGATTTTCCTCTCAGCAGAACGCTTTAAAGCCCGGCTGAAGTGCGCTTTAGACAGGCTTCATTAAACTCGCAAGGTTAATCTGCAGCGTGTACACAGGTAGCGCAGATAGCCGAGGTATCTCTTTCCTGAAGCGATCTTTGTGCTCTCCTGCGGGCCAGGGCAGACTGCCTGCTGCGAAACCAGATAAAAATCACCCCCGCGTCCAAAAGGCCAGGCCTGGCTCATCTGCTTTGGCAGAGCCCGGAGTGCCGGAGGTAAAGGTTGTGTTAATGTGGGAACATCTGGATCCACTGGCCCTCAGTGTGCATGATAACTCGACAACAGCACACACGCAGGTGTGTGTGTGTGTGTGTGTGTGTGTGTGTGTGTGTGTGTGTGTGTGTGTGTGTGTGAATGTGATATGACGTGTGTGTGCTGAGGCTCTTCGTTTTGGAGCACGGGCAGGGAGTGTTGGTGGAGGCCCTGCAGCGGCAGAAGGGGAGAGGCGGGGTAATTAGGCTGACAAAGACAGCTCTGTGCCTGGGCCGGACCCTGAGGAGCCAGGCCGTCTGAGAGAAGCAGGCTGCAGCGCGTCTCCTGCACTCAAAGCACATTGTCCGCACGGCTCAGGAGAGACACAGATGGAGGGGAGGCACCGGATTCGACATTCTTACACACACAGGCTGTTGTGTGCCGTAGTGACCCCCCTCCGACCATGACTCTGAAATAAAGGCTTCTTTCCCACGACAGGCTGACAGGTGAGCCCTGGAGACTTACCTGCCTCGGCCAGACGACAGGAGCGCAGGCTTTTTTCAACTGACCAGCCATCAGATTTACTGATAAGTGAAGCACATTCTACTGTAATCTAATGAGTGATATCGAAACTGTATGTGAGATATTGATACTTAAGAGACAACATGAGAAATAAAAGGCTCAATGTAAAAGAGCCGTGTTCCTTGTGCGGACTAAGTGGGTTTGAGTCTGACTCAAACCCACTTGAAAGAAGTATCTTATGCTCATCAAGCCTGCATTTATTTGATTAAAAATCAAAATCAGTAAAACTGTGAAATATTATTACAATTTAAAATAATGGTTTTCTATTTTAATATACTTTAAAATATCATTTATTTCTATGATCAAATCTGAATTTTCAGCATCATTACTCCAGTCTTCAGTGTCACATGATCCTTCAGATCCTTCATTCTAATATGTGACCCTGGACCACAAAACCAGTCATAAGGGTTAATTTTTTTTTTTTTTTAGCCAAAACCCTCAGGATTTATACATCATATGAAATATGAATAAATAAGCTTTCCATTGATGTATGGTTTGTTAGGATAGGACAACATTTGGCCGAGATACTAAAATCGCCTTTAAAGTTGTCCTTAGCAAGGCAAATTACTACTAATAATACATTTTTTATATATTTACGGTAGGAAATTTACAAAATATCCTCATGGAACATGATCTTTGCTTAATATCCTAATGATTTTTGGCATTAAATAAAAATCAATAATTTTGACCCATACAATGTATACAGTGTATTGCCAAAAATATACCCGTGCGACTTATGACTGGTTTTGTGGTCCAGGGTCACATATGCTGATTTGATACTCAGCTATTATCAATGTTCGAAACAGTTGATGATAGCCTTATTTTATATATATATATATATATATATATGATAGTAACTGAGTATCAAATCATATTAGAATGATTTCTGAAGGATCATGTGACACTGAAGACTGGAGTAATGATGCTGAAAATTCAGCTTTGATAATATATTATACAGAAATATATTTTATAAAATCTTATTTTATTTATTACAGAAATATATTTTATATTTATTTATGTGGCCTAGAACTTGGAATGTAAGTTTTCCTCTTCCATTATTTACTGTCCTCTCTGCTGCCTCTATAAGTAAATAATTAAAAAAAGTGAACATCAGTTATTATTACAGCATAAAACAACATCAAGCATCTACATATAATTAGCACCACACATAACACCTACGCAGAGGTGAACGTGCCTCATTCATCTCTCTCCAGCTGTCCATTAATGTCAGAGAACGCAGCCACTGGATGAGATATGACCCAACGCCATCATGGCAGTCCCCACAACGTTGTTTACACCAAAACACTCGTTCTCCGCAACCTCCTGCGCTCCAAGCCTCAGGAATGCAGCCCTGCATCCCTGCTCAGATGCATTCGGCAGCAGCAGCAGAACAACTGGAGATCTTCTCCTGCAGTGCTGCTGAGCCTCATGGGGAAAACAGGACACAAAAGAAGCACTCAGGGAGCTGCGGTGCATTCATAGATCTGAGAGGCTGGTGCTACCTGGCCAGACTGCTACAGCAGTCCGCAGGGGGTGGATTGAGGCATGATGGTGTGTGCGTGTGTGTGTGTGTGTGGGTGGGTCTGGAGACATGCTGAAGAATGTGGAGCATGACTGAGGCACTCTGGGATATAAGAGGGAGTGCAGGGAGTGAATCCACAGGTGGGAGGCGCTAGAGAGCTGAGGATGCTCCTCTGGGTCTTTAGTGTTGTATGAGGTGGGTCAGACTGTATTTTCAAGAGATATTTGAGGAGACATTAACTAAACTATATACTAAATGTAATAAAGAGTCTTAATGTCTTTTTGCATATTACCCATCCTAGCATGTAGGATTAAGAATGCGTGTTTTTTTGGCACACATTGCTCACAACCCCTTAATTTATATTTATATAGAACAGTATAAAATATAAACTACCATTTAAAAGGTTGGTGTTGAAAAGATTTTTTATATTTTTGAAAAAAAATCTCTTATGCTCATCAAGGCTGCATTTATTTGATCAAATAATACAGTAAAAACAGTACTTTTGTAAAATTGAATTAAATAAGAGTTTTCTATTAAAATATTTAAAAAAAATGAAATTAATTCCTGATTCAACAGGATACTCCAGTCTTCAGTGTCTCATGATCCTTCAGAAATCATTCTAATATGATGATTTGCTGCTCAAAAACATTTCTTCTTATTGTCAAAACCATGATACATTTTTTGTCAAGATTCTTTGATGAATAGAAAGTTTAAAGGAACAGCATTTAATATTGGAAATATTTTGTAACAATGTCTTTGCTGTCACTTTTTATAAATATAAATAATAACTAAATGTAATACGCATACTGAATCGAACCAAATGCTGACATTTACATGAAAACACTTCTGCAACATATTTCCTAATAATTGATATTGTTTACTAAATAGGCAAAAGTATGTACCAGTGTAGTACATACCTCAAGCACATAGTAGATGTATCTGATGTATGCGAATTAGGTTTCAGGCGGTTTTGTGCGAGTGAGACATACCTTGTACAGGCCGAAGAAACCCAGGTCACGGATGACAGAGAGAGCGCTGACGCGTGGCCCTGTGGTGATTTCTCCTGCCACCTGCAGTCGGATCTTCACGATCTCCAGAGGGTTTGTGAAGATCACCTGAGATCCCCCAGCCTGAAGATCAACAACACAAGCATACAGGTTTTCACAGAGCTTCATAGACAATCATGTTCATGAGTGAGAAGTGTAAATGAGGGGGGAAAAGTATGTACAGATCATCTGAGGTAAGTATGTCACTGTTGTAAATACATTCTGATGTGAAAAAACAAGAATGACAGGAGGGAAGTAATGTGATATTCTCGTTATAAGAGGACAATGCTTTAAACTGGCCCAGAGAATGATTGTGCTATTGTCACTCTTTGTAGGAGGAGGAGGTTGAACCTGCCAAAGACAGACGGTGCCTGAAACATCACACAGAACGCAGGCCCCTGGGGGCCTCTCAAAAAACAACCTCATGTCTCCAACCTTGTACTTGTGAGGCAGATAAAAAGCATCTGCAGGTTGGAACAGGTTCCTCCGAGCTCTTTGAAATGGTTCGAGTTTGACATGACAGCATCTGAAGCTGCAACAGAAGCGTTTAAACGTGTCTCGCCAAAGAGGCTGGCCGCTTGCCGCCTCCGTGCCCTATCTTTCCTGTTGCTCCTAGTTACTGAGGCTGCACACAGAAAAACAGAGCAGTGTAATTAGATGGAAATCAGTTTCCATGGATTTCTTCTCCTTCCCTCAGCCCTCCTTTTGAATACATAAGGGCCTTACTGTTTGTTTGTTGTTGATTTTATTCTTCTATTCTTTCAGAGATATTAACGTAACGGGGCCGTCTTACGGGAATCTGGTAAATGAGTCTCGAACCTCACAAGTGTGCGCATTTAAAAATCCCATTGAGTACGAGGCAGCATATTTAAAAATAAAGATCATTATCATCTCAATGAAGGTGCTCTTTAAATAGGATGGAGCAGATTGACCCACACTTCCCTTCCAGAGGAAATTACAGCTCGACATGCAGAGAGGGCTGCCTACCTTTCAGAACTCACAGCTACGACTTAGTTGGTACATTTCGTGAATACAGTTTATTTTGGTGTCCAATTATCTTTTTTTTAAGTATTAGAGGCACAAATCCCATTTTTTTTTTTTTTTAGAACAATCAGAAATATTAGATAAACTATTATCTAACACAAAATTAATCTAGCATGAAAAGACTAAAATAATGACTTGCTTTGTCTTGTCCCACCTCAGAGGTCTTGACCTTCTCTATTGTATCTAACAATTAAAATCATTTAAATCAAATACATTTTCTCAATTGACTGAAAAGATATTAAATTCATGGTCATAAATTTTTTTTTACGTACAGTGCATCCAGAAAGTATTCACAGTGCTTCACTTTTTCCACATTTTGTTATGTTACAGCCTTATTCCAAAATTGATTAAATTCATGATTTTTTCCTCAGTTCTACAAACAATACCCCATAATGACAATGTGAAAGAAGTTTGTTTGAAATCTTTGCAAATTTAAAAAAAAATAAAATAATTATAATAAATAAATAAATCACATGTACATTCACAGCCTTTGCTCAATACTTTGTTGAAGCACCTTTGGCACCAGTTACAGCCTCAAGTCTTTTTGAGCATGATGCTACAAGCTTGGCACACCTATTTTTGGGCAGTTTCTCCCATTCTTCTTTGCAGGACCTCTCAAGCTCCATCAGGTTGGATGGGGAGCGTCGGTGCACAGCCATTTTCAGATCTCTCAAGAGATGTTCAATCGGGTTCAAGTCTGGGCTCTGGCTGGGCCACTTAAGGACATTCACAGAGTTGTCCCTTAGCCACTCCTCTGTTATCTTGGCTGTGTGCTTAGGGTCGTTGTCCTGTTGGAAGATGAACCTTCGCCCCAGTCTGAGGTCCAGATCGCTCTGGAGCAGGTTTTCATCAAGGATGTCTCTGTACATTGCTGCATTCATCTTTCCCTCGACCCTGACTAGTCTCCCAGTTCCTGCCACTGAAAAACATCCCCACAGCATGATGCTGCCACCACCATGCTTCACTGTAGGGATGGTATTGGCCAGGTGATGAGCGGTGCCTGGTTTCCTCCAGACATGACGCTTGCCATTCAGGCCAAAGAGTTCAATTTTTGTTTCATCAGACCAGAGAATTTTGTTTCTCATGGTCTGAGAGTCCTTCAGGTGCCTTTTGGCAAACTCCAGGCGGGCTGTCATGTGCCGTCTGGCCACCCTACCATACAGGCCTGATTGGTGGAGTGCTGCAGAGATGGTTGTTCTTCTGGAAGGTTCTCCTCTCTCCACAGAGAAACGCTGGAGCTCTGTCAGAGTGACCATCGTGTTCTTGGTCATCTCCCTGACTAAGGCCCTTCTCCCCCGATCGCTCAGTTTGGCCGGACGACCAGCTCTAGGAAGAGTCACACACATACATATATATATATATATATATATATATATATACACACACACACACATATATATATATATATATAAGTGCTGTCTAATCAAATAATCGTGATTAATTGCATCTAACAAAAGTTTTTGTTTACATAATATATATGTGTGTGTATATATATTATATTTATATATATTATATATATTATGTGTGTACATGTGTGTGTGTGTATATACTGTATATACACACGCAGACATGTATTTAATATATATATATATATATATATATATATATATACACACACACTCACCTAAAGGATTATTAGGAACACCATACTAATACTGTGTTTGACCCCCTTTCGCCTTCAGAACTGCCTTAATTCTACGTGGCAGTGATTCAACAAGGTGCTGAAAGCATTCTTTAGAAATGTTGGCCCATATTGATAGGATAGCATCTTGCAGTTGATGGAGATTTGTGGGATGCACATCCAGGGCACGAAGCTCCCGTTCCACCACATCCCAAAGATGCTCTATTGGGTTGAGATCTGGTGACTGTGGGGGCCATTTTAGTACAGTGAACTCATTGTCATGTTCAAGTTGTCCAATTTGAAATGATTCGAGCTTTGTGACATGGTGCATTATCCTGCTGGAAGTAGCCATCAGAGGATGGGTACATGGTGGTCATAAAGGGATGGACATGGTCAGAAACAATGCTCAGGTAGGCCGTGGCATTTAAACGATGCCCAATTGGCACTAAGGGGCCTAAAGTGTGCCAAGAAAACATCCCCCACACCATTACACCACCACCACCAGCCTGCACAGTGGTAACAAGGCATGATGGATCCATGTTCTCATTCTGTTTACGCCAAATTCTGACTCTACCATCTGAATGTCTCAACAGAAATCGAGACTCATCAGACCAGGCAACATTTTTCCAGTCTTCAACTGTCCAATTTTGGTGAGCTCGTGCAAATTGTAGCCTCTTTTTCCTATTTGTAGTGGAGATGAGTGGTACCCGGTGGGGTCTTCTGCTGTTGTAGCCCATCCGCCTCAAGGTTGTGCGTGTTGTGGCTTCACAAATGCTTTGCTGCATACCTCGGTTGTAACGAGTGGTTATTTCAGTCAAAGTTGCTCTTCTATCAGCTTGAATCAGTCGGCCCATTCTCCTCTGACCTCTAGCATCAACAAGGCATTTTCGCCCACAGGACTGCCGCATACTGGATGTTTTTCCCTTTTCACACCATTCTTTGTAAACTCTAGAAATGGTTGTGCGTGAAAATCCCAGTAACTGAGCATTGTGAAATACTCAGACCGGCCCGTCTGGCACCAACAACCATGCCACGCTCAAAATTGCTTAAATCACCTTTCTTTCCCATTCTGACATTCAGTTTGGAGTTCAGGAGATTGTCTTGACCAGGACCACACCCCTAAATGCATTGAAGCAACTGCCATGTGATTGGTTGATTAGATAATTGCATTAATGAGAAATTGAACAGGTGTTCCTAATAATCCTTTAGGTGAGTGTATATATATATATATATATATATATATATATATGTAAAAATATCTTTTATGTTAGATGCTATTAAATCGCGATTAATCAATTTGACAGCACTAAAAAAAATTCCCTTTAATTTGTGACACCCAACATTTGTAACATTATTTGGATCCTTTCTACAGCATAACAAGCTAATTTAAATGATAAATAAATCACATCCCATATTCTCCGTTTTTACACAGCGGTAATGTTAAACGCATAAAGCTCACTTGTAAACCCTGTTATCCAAATTATGCAAGTAAAAAAGATCAAACCATTTTTTTGTTTAATTTTGAGACATAAAATCTCTCAAAAGTAAAAGTTGCAACTTGCAACAGTTAAAATTTTGTTTAATTACGTTTATTGCTTAATTACACTGAATTTTCTGAAGGTTAAGCACTTCCTTTCACTGAAAAAGAAACAGTTACGAGTTTCACATCCTATTTTGTACCCTATTCATGGAAAACGCCACCAATTTATGTGGAAAGTAATCTTTTATGGTTAATTATGGCATCAGGGCTGAGAGCAATCTATTTTTCAAACTTGTTTTGGAAAGGAATAATGCATTAAGGAGAGGGCCAGGTTATTAGCCGCATTAATTGGGTACTAATTGGATATTTAAAAAGTTACACAAAGAGAACAAGCAACAAGCAAACAAGAACATCGGTTAGAGGGAGACAAAAGATCAATCACTGGAGGAGAGGCAGTTTAAAGAGCGGGAAGCACGTGCTGCAACGTGATGGCAAGAAATGCGATTTGAGTGCAGAGTGAGCCAGCGTCGGCTCGATAATTCGGTGGTAATTACAAGGCAAGGTAATCCCCAGAGGCACTGAGAGCGTGTGTGCGTGTTTGAGGTACCAAGAAGAGCGCAACTGAAGACAAATACTTACGCACACCAAGCGCGTCAGCACCACACACACACTACAGTCTTCTAAAAACAATAGCTCAGCGCCAGACACAAACATTAGCCTCCCTTCATTAATACTCGCTCACATTCCTTGCACTTAAACAGGGATTACACAAGCGTTTTTGCGTAGAAATGGAAGCACTGCGATTAAAAAAATGTTTCGCAACAGACTAGCAAACCGTTGCAAATGCTGAGAAATACCGGACAAGCTAAATTACACAGCTTGCACTGCAAATGAACAAAGCGTCACTGTATGCGTGCCACGGTTTTTCCCTGCTCTCTACGGCACTTTACGTTGGCTAAGCGAGTATTTTGAGTAATCCAGCCCTCAAATGAAGGCCAGCAACAACCAGATAAGAATCCAGCCAACTGCTCGGCCAGTGAAGCATGCTGTTCTTACCAAATGATCAACTCTTGGCAACTGTCAAGGGCCTAATTCAGAGGCTGCAATGTGAGAAGAGAGAAGCTTAAAATGTTAAAAAAAAAAAACTAAATTTTAATCACAGCAGTTCCATAACCCTCACCATCTCTTTCGGTTTCTGTGATTTTTACTCTCCTCCTTCAGACAGGAACATTCATGGTGCACAAATCAGCAGTCTAGTCTTTTCCCTCTCAAACCAAATAAATAGATTTGATTTGCCACGGCTGCAGTGTCAATAAACACGGCTTTGAGCGAGCGGCGCGTGTACAGGCGTGAGAAAGGGAGCGGATCCTGCCAGGCCAAACACTGGGGATTCGGTCCGGGATGAAAGGAGCTGTCAGAGAAATCAGATGAGGAAAAACACATCTCCGTGGCACAAGCTGCCTTTCTGAGCTGACTTCATCTGCAACCAACCCGATGTTTCCGTGGCCATCTCTTTTCAAATCTCAGAGCAGAGATCATGTGGGCTAAATGCACTCATGTTGGTATAATCGAGACTCGCAATCATCTAAGAGTCATTTTTAAAAGGAAACCCACGCGTGTAGAAATGTTTTAGCGATCACTGTCATGTGAAAGAGGCTCTTTCAATGTCCTGGGTCGGGGGAGACATGAAGAAGCAGGGTCTGGTTTTGACAGGCCTCAGGTATGACACAAACAGGAAGGCTACTACTCTCTGAAACCTGAACTGATGGAATTCGCTTTCACACAGATCTGACAAGAATGATTTGAAGCTCATGGAAACGATGTATTAATAATGCCAGTCGCTTCTAATGAAAAGGGTAAGTGATCCCCCTCGTGCTCGTGAGGGGCATGTTGAGAACAACCGGCAGCCGTGGGGCGGCAGACTATGATTTAGAGGTGAGATGACAGAGGAGAAGTGTTTTATACATGTTTTTAAACACTGATGGGGCTGAAGTGTCTTTTCAATCACCTCACAAAAGGAGAGAAGTGTTCCCTCAGGCCAAGGCTTAGACCTCAAAGTCATTCAAAACTAAACTCCTTTTTGTCAGTGTACTGTTACTGCGTGATGTATGGATTATATGTTTGCGTATCAAAGCAAAGAGCAACTCACACATCCGCCAGCCAAGATTTCAGCAGGTAGAGGAACGCTGCCGTCTTTTTGCATAGTCTTTCCTCTCACAAAGTCGTTCACCTGTGGAAAAAAACAAAAAAACAATGCAGCATCAGCTATAGTTTCTTTGAGGAAAAGGTCTGCATTGCAGACTTCTACACCTACACAAACTCAGAAAACTGCAGAAAAACCCCTCTTGTAAGTTGTTTCAGGATTGTTTTAGCACTTAATTCACTAAAGGAATTATACAAAAAAGTGACAATTTAAATGGGCACGACTATCCACTTTATTCCTGACGAGCCTACTGCGTTTTGAATTATGGGTGGCACTTCTGGTTTGGGGAACCTCCACTCAAAAAGACTGAAACGAATCATTTCAAATCGTAAGGTTGCGCAACCAATAAAGCTTATCCATCAGTTTGACTGAATGAGCTGTCAGTTTTCCTTCATATTTTATTTTCAGACATGAGAATAACATAACACTTGGCATTTTAACGTGACGTTATAACAAGAATATATATGGCAAGAGCTCTTTTCAGTCACTGTATTCTTTTCCTTGTGATTATTTTCTTTTTTCCCTTTGTATTCCGATGTAACAGTATGCAAAAGGACAACATATACTGCACATTTGTGGTCTGTTCTCCCGATTTAATTTACGATCTATCCCATTAATAATTCACTGGAATGCATGAAGAATCTCTCATTTTTCTCCTCAAATCCTCACGTCTCTTTCCAGGTTTGTTTTCACAGATAAATACAATTTATTATCTGTCAAAATGACGGAAATCACTTTGAAATAGTATCACGCAATGCTGAAGTTAATGAACAGTAGAATAATGTCACTGTTTAGTACATTGTACCCAGTATAAAAAAAAGGTATTACTGCGTTCATAGAGCGAGCCTTTCACTTATTGTTTACAGCTTAATGGAATTTATACCCATAATTCATGCAAAGCATCATGGGGCGTAGGAATAAGGTGGATAAGAGTCTACACTATAGTGCCTGGTTAAACTGGACTGCAGGTGGTCAGTGAAGAAGACATGCTTTTTGCACATTCTCAAGATTTTCCTATTAAAGACTTTTTGTGCCTCAGAATAAAAAATAAAAATGGAGATATAGCCACAATTGCAACAATTTGTCACAATTGTGATATATTGAAATCACAATTGTAATATATAAAGTCACAACTGAGATATAAGTTTGAGATTTTGAGATAAAAAGTCACAATTATGACAAAGTGGCAATTGTGAGTTGAAAAGTCAAAACTTTGAGATATCAAGTTGGAATTTCAAGATATCACAATACTGAGATATAAAGTAGCAGCTGACAGCTGATATATAAAGTCAAACGTGAGATTAAAAGTAGCAATTTTGAGATATCCAGTCAAAATTTTGATATAAAGTTGCAATTCTGAGATATAAAGTCACAGTTCTGAGCTACAAAGTAGCAGCTGAGAGCTGAGATATAAATTCAAATGTGAGATTAAAAGTAGCAATTTTGAGATTTAAAGTCACAATTCTGAGATATAAAGAGGCAGCTGACAGCTGAGATATAAATTCAAATGTGAGATTTAAAATTGCAATTCTGAGATATAAAGTAGCAGCTGACAGCTGAGATATAAAATCAAATGTGAGATTAAAAATTGCAATTTTGAGATATCCAGTCAAAATTTTTATATAAAGTCACAATTCTGAGAAATAAAGTCACAATTCTAAGATATAAAGTAGCAGCTGACAGCTGAGATATAAAATCAAATGTGAGATTAAAAGTTGCAATTTTGAGATTTAAAGTCACAATTCTGAGATATAAAGTGCCAGCTGACAGCTGAGATATAAAATCAAACGTGAGATTAAAAATTGCAATTTTTAAATATCCAGTCAAAATTTTGATATAAAGTTGCAATTCTGAGATATAAAGTAGCAGCTGACATCTGAGATATAAAATCAAATGTGAGATTAAAAGTTGCAATTTTGAGATATAAACTCGCAACTGAGATGTAAAGCTGTAATTGTGACAATGTCACAAGTGTAAAATATATAATCACACTGTGAGATGCAAAGTTACGATTGTGAGATAAAAAGTATAAGTGAGCCTTCTGATGGCCAACTCAAGAATGCAAGAATGTATACCGTTTTGACAGGGGATCAAACAGAAAACAGATTCACTTCTTTTTCAAGGGGCTAAGGCGAGGCACTGAAATCAGGCAGCGGGCAGGCGAGAAAAGCAGAGGGGTGTATTTCTGAGGAGTTAAGGGCTTTGGTTTTAAGAGGCCACGCTGATGTGGTGAAGGCAGAGCACTTACTGTAAGCTTTATGGCTTTCTCGGGAGCCACGCCCAGAAGCTGCGGTACGAGGCCTATAATTAGAAAACAAGTTGATTAAAAAAGACAGGGGTGAGGGAAGCACGACTTTCCTCAATATAAAAGCTGCAGCGCTGCCTTCAATTCCCTATCATCCACACACTAATGAACACTATTGATGTGGAGTGCTTAAATATTGGAAACTTAACAGTACTACAAACTATTTTTCCCTTTAAAAACAGCCTTAACCAAAGTTTACACAGCCCTCAATTACAACACAGATTTCTGGCTTAGACAAAAATAAACTAAATAATCTGATTTAAAAGTGATGACCCACCCCCGGCAGTAACAAACAAACTCAGTAATGTGGGCATACTGTACGCGTCCAAATAGGCCACACAGCTAGATGAATACAAACATTTCCTGCGTGCATGGCCTACGGAGCGCATGTGTGTTTATATACAAGCAGAGAATTAGAATAAAAAAATATTTTTCAAACTTAATCATCCATTGAAAATCCTGTAAACAGTTATTGTTCTTGCATGCTGCTCATTTCTTTGTGTTTGCCAGGATGTTGCAAGCAGACATGCTAATGAAGAAAACAGAATGAACCTGAAAATGAAACGATAATAAATAAAATAATAAATAAATAATAAAATAAAATAAAATACCTTAATTATCAACCTTTTTTTCCTTTTTTTTTTTTTGAAGTTGTATCCAAAATTTCACATCAAGCTAGAATGGGAATGATGCTCTAAACTTTGTGTGTTTAAGGTATTTTTACGCATTTGCTAAAAGCCTGGTCTGCCCACTTCCTTGTTAAAAACTAAACTACTGTATTTATATGTAAAACAAAAGCACTTTGTGCTCACTTCAAATATAGTGCTCTGTGTCATAAAGCACTGATAAGCTCTGCTAAAACGAGCACTGAATGTTCGTACCATCCCGTTATAATTCTGCACGGGTGATGAAGATCCCAGCCTCTCTTTTGTCATCTTTATGATTGACAAATACCAGTAGTTAGTGCTCTCAATGGAGGTCACATGGCAATTGCACCTTGCAATCACAATTTGAATCTGAGACCGCACAGAATGCTTTAAAAACTCATGTTCCAGCTCTAAAAGCAGAGCAGATACTTATTATCTGAGCGCCATTGACTGCATAGAGCATTCATGTTCTTCATTGTTAAGTTCCTGTGCTGGTATGTGCCCTTTCATGCTCTGCACATTGTCCCCTCAAGCAGCAAAGGTAGACTTAATCTCTTCAAAGCAGGTAAGGTCAGAGGGAAGATGACCTGCCCCTGGCTTTCATGAAAACGCTTTTTGTTTGTGAGTCCCTGATGGCCTGGCCGTGCGGAGCCACTGACCTCTGTAGAGACCGAAGAAGCCCTCGTAGCGCACAACCTTCTTGAAGCAGTCAAAGCTGTTCTTGTACATCAGCTCATCGACGAAGGAACCTGAAGAACGCTGGTTCTGCATGCGGGTCTTCACCAGGTCGATGGGGTACACGGCGGTGGCACCCACGGCTGTCATGAGAGGAAATGTTTAAAACTACAAACGATATGGAAAAGCAAGACTGTTAAAAGAGATGCACACTTGATGGGGCTGACTAAGGACACATCAAACAACAACAAAAAAGACCGGATGGGAAGAAAGTAAGGATATATTTGCAGAACACATCAGTCAATTCTTATCTGACAACTTTGGGGTGGACACAAAGGGAATACAGCACCGACAGGCTTAATTAAAGAGTGAGTCGCCCTGCACTACCTCCTTATTACCTTGTCTCCTCCGAGAGAGCCAGTCTGGAGCCAAACACAGGCCCAAGCACCACCTCCTTATGTACACACAGACCAACACACACACACCTCTGATCACTCACAGGTACAAAAGAATCCACCCAGGAGGTTCCCATGGTGCATAACCTCATTAAACGGGAGAAATAGCCCCCTAAGAAGGCAATAGGGCAGGCTTTGTTTTTCTTTTTGTCCAGTCCAGCTATTTCTCGTGTGGAGGAGGGGCTGCTGCTGCAGGCTCAGGTAAAGGGGTGGTGCACAATGATCCGTGACTGACTCACCTCCAGCCACGGAGCCCAGGCCGAACCTGTACGCCGACTCAGCGACCTGAATCAGAACAGAGCGAGACGTGTCCCCACCAGACTGCTGTGGACAGCAAAAAAAAAAAGACGAGAATCAGAACTCCCACCATTATGCTTTTTTAACAAATTCTAATATAATATAATATAATTCATAATATAATATAACAATTAATATAATATAATATAATATTTTTTTAATAAAATTGTTTTCAACATCGATAATGAAAAAAGAAATGTTCATTGAGCACCAAAAAAACATACAATAATTAGAATGTATCAACAACATAACAAACATAACATAACATAGGAGTTATGAAAATCAAAGAGTGACTTTTTCCAGCCAATTTTAATGTAGAATAGAATAGAATAGAAGCTTATAAATAAAACTTTGCAAAGGTGTTATCAAAATCAAAGTGGCTTTTTTCCAGCCAATTTTAATATACGTTATAATATAATTAATATAGGTTTTTAACATCGATAATAAAAAGAAATGTTTCTTGATCACCAAAAAACATGCAATAATTAGAATGAATCATGTAGACTAAAAACTGGAGTAATGGCTACTGAAAATTAAATTATTACTTCCATTTGTGTTATTTTATCGTTTTGATGAATTTACTAATATTCTAAAATGAACGAGGAAAATAGAAGAAGGAACAGGTAGCTAAACTTCTGAATTTCATTCAGCTTCCTGTTAATTTAATTAATAACTGAAATTAATTAATAATTTTACAACATACTAAAATGCTTCATTTAGTTTGATCCAACCTCTCTTGTTAATGAGAAATGCAATTTTTTAGCATAGCGTTAGTTGAGACGAGCAGAAATCACAGTCAAGCGGGTCCAGCTACGGCCGTAGCCCCACAGTTAGAGAGAGCACAAGAAATAAGGCCAGCCAGAACCATCCAAGCGTCCCATGCTGCATTCCCAGTCAGAGATACAGTCGCCCTGCCTACCCGGGACCACCTGTCAGGAACCTCAAGGTAACTGCCCGGACCGCCATTGTGTCCCCCCCCCCTCTCTCTCAGGCTCACTGAGGGGTTAAGGGTGTGGGATAAACTGTGTTTGGGGGGGAGGTGGTGAGGGAGAGCTGGCCAGCAGCCCATAAGGCCAGACCACAGCCCAAAGCGGCTCATTGTGGTGGGACTGGCGTCTCTGTCCCGGGCCCCCGCTTCGTACGGCCCTGCGCGAAGGAATAACTCAGCCCTCAATGTGTTTGGAGGCAGAACTTCTGATAAAATAAAGAGGGAATATCTAGGCACAGACACACTCTCTTTCTTTTCCCTGTAGAGTATTCAAGCCTTTCTGTCTGTTTTCATTTCCCCTCATCTCGCCATCAGACGTTGATAAGTTCCCTCGACTGCTGGGCTTGCGTTTCATTTACAGCTTTTTATATGTGTGATCTGTGTGCCGATGACAGATTCAGATATTCTCTTCTTTCACTGCTCTGGTCAAAGCGAAGGCTCGAGCTCAGCAGTAGTGGATGAAAAATTCCAGAGGGACTGGAAATGATGCGTTTATCAGAAGCATGAATTTATAAACAAGTTCTCAAACTACGTCTTTATCAACCATAAAAGCAACCACGTAAAAAAAATATTTGTGAGCCAATAACATCAACATAAACATACATTTCACATTTAGATAACTATAACTTGTCAAAGTGTTTTGATAGGATATCGATGGGTATGAATCACATTTCTACAATGATAGAACAATAGAAAAATGTAACAATCCGCTCCCTATTTTAGTTGCAAGTTGAGAGTCACTGTCAAAATCGCTCAAGTGCACAAACATTCCAAGAATGCACCGTAAACGGCACTACTTATCGGAAATGCTGTCATGCCTCTCAAGAATCTCATTCTCAGAGAATGAGCGCAAGTGTAAATGCATGAAGAATATGCCTTGTTTTGTTTGTAATTATCTTTTATGTATCTTTTTGTCATTTATTCATTCATTCATTTATATGCTGCTTAAAAGTTTGCAATCAGAAAAATTCAGCAAGGACCCATTAAATTGATAAAAAGTGACAGAGACATTTACTAGAATAGGTTTTCATGCCTGAATGTTCAAAAAACACATCGTTAGCCAACTATGCTTGCAAGTATTGTCATTATCAGTCTGTCAATTTTTAAATGAGTCAGTGTTTACCGAAACCATACTTCCAACGAACATTCGCAAACAGCATCACAAAGTTGTGTGGTCTGAACGACAGCTCTTGGCCTGTGGTTTGAAGCAGAGTTTTTTGTTTGCATGACATGTGGACTTAATAAATCCTTATCTCGAGCAAAATAAGCAAGCTGACATTCAGTACAATCTACAGTGGTGGTCAGAATTATTGGCACCCCTGGTAAATATGACCAAATATGGCTGTAAAAAATAAATCTGCATTGTTTATCCTTTTGATCTTTTATTCAAAAAAAAAATATATCACAAAAATCTAACCTTTCATTGAAGTAAAAGAATTGAAGTAAGTGGGGGGTAAATCACATTATGAAATAAATGCTTTTCTCCAAAACATGTTGGCCACAATTATTGGCACCGTTTTATTAAATACTTTTTGCAACCTCCTTTTGCCAAGATAACAGCTCTGAGTCTTCTTCTATAACGCCTGATGAGTTTGGAGAACACCTGACAAGAGATCAGAGACCATTCCTTCATACAGAATCTCTCCAGATCCATCAGATTCTCAGATCCATGTTGGTGCTTCTTCTCTTCAGTTCACCCCACTCATTTTCTATAGGGTTCAGGTCAGGGGACTGGGATGGTCATGGCAGAAGCTTCATTTTGTGTTCAGTGACACATTTGTGTGTTGATTTTGATGTTTGTTTTGGATCGTTGCCCTGATGGAAGATCCAACCACGGCCCATTATAAGACTTTTGAATTTCCAGTCGTGTCTGACAACTGAATATGCTGGAGTTTGTTTCTGGATGAGCAAGAAGGATTTTTCTTGAATCCCTCCCAAACAACATGAGGTGATGTAGGGGTTGTTTGATTTTTTTTTTTTTAGGCTTTCTGACCCCAAGACTCAGCTAATCTCTGCGATTCTCCATCTGTGATCCTTGGAGAGTCTTTGGCCACTCAAACTTTCCTCCTCGCCGTGCATTAAGACAATATAGACACACGTCCTCTTTCAGGCAGATTCGTAACATCTTTAGTTGATTGGAACATTTTAATTATTATTTAATTTAATTATGGTGGAAATGGGGATTTCCAATGCTTTAGCTATTTTCCTACAGCCACTTTCTCTTTTGTGAAGCTCAACAATCTTTTGCTGCACATCAGAACTATATTCTTTGGCTTTACTTATTGTGATAAATGATTAAGGGAATTTGGCCTTTATGTTTCCTCATATTTATACTCCTGTGGAACAAGACATCATAGCTGGACAATTTCATGTTCCTAGTCACCCTGGTGTGCTAAAAAAATGTAAATAATAATGGGAATATATTTCAGAGATATTTTACTCATAAAAAATTCTAGGGGTGCCAATAATTGTGGCCAACGTGTTTTGGAGAAAAGCATTTATTTCATAATGTGATTTACCCCCCACTTTCAATTCTTTTAATTCAATGAAAGGTTAGATTTTTGTGAATTTTTTGAATAAAAGATCAAAAGGATAAACAATGCAGATTTATTTTTTACAGCCATATTTGATCATATTTACCAGGGGTGCCAATAATTCTGACCACCACTGTATGTCTTTTATTTGGAATATATACACATATCATTTACGTCTTTTAGTTTGTGAAGAGATTTAAAGCACCGTTTTTGAAGAGTGCGCATGTGTGTACGTGCTTTAGTACGCAAGAACGAGCCTATGATTGAATCTGGAAATAAAGCAAAATAACTGAGAAAAATTAAAATAAGTCCTCAGATGTCTGTAATTTATAGCAAAAAATCTGGCATTCATTTGATCTCAAGCAGATTCATTAAAAGAATTTATTACTTCACCACCTGCGTGACATCATTAACCAACGCGGTTGAACGGCAAATTTGCGACAAAGTGGTTTCGGGAAAGGTGGTAGTTAAGCAGCGAGTTACGTTGTTGTACGGGAACCGCAACCCTGTTTAGTTCCTGTCTCTATGAAGCCCATCCTTCTGAAAAGCACAAGTGCTCAGAGCAATGTGCTCTGATTGGTCAGCTGGACCAGTGTGTTGTGATTGGTCAAAAGCTTTGAGCGTATATGGGAAATGTCCTGCCCCTTACAATAACCACGAGTGTCAACACACTACTAACTAACTCAACCCTTTATTTAGCGTATGCCTTGGGTGGGAATTATTTAAATGAGGAATATTGTGCCGTGTTCGTTCCCGGAAGAAAACTCTTTTCAGGGAGTACAGAAACAGTGACACTGATATAGAGAGTAACTCCCTTTGGTGGAACTTTGTACTTTATAACTTTGCAGACATTTGTCATGCTCAAACAGCAACACACTAAAGAAAGTTGAAAATGTAAAAAAGCATAATGGGTCCTCTTTAAGACAAGACTACATTTCTGTACACTTACCTGTCTTTGAATCTCAGCAAGGTTGTAAGGAAGAGCTCCCTCCTCCAGAGGTGCAATCATCTCAATGTCAACTAAACCAACACGCCTGTAGACAGCAAAAACACGGGCAGACATAATAAAACAGCTAAACTTAATATTCAGCAATATTATTGATGAAATGAACTAATTTAATAATTGATTATCTTTACAACAGAACTGAATTATTTTCTTTACTGAAAATAAGAATTATTTTCTTTACTGAACACTGAACTGACTTCAGCCGAAATGCATCATTTTCCTGTTATCACTGTAAAGCTGCTTTGAAACAATCTGTATTGTACAAAGCACTATATAAATAAAGGTGACTGGACTTGACTAAACAGATTCCAACTTTTTTCTACCTTTTCAGAGCACAACATCTTCAAGATGTGAGGAAGAGTGGTAGGTATAGTGTGCCCTCACAAGTAACAACCTCACAATCTTAACTCAAAGTGAGTTGGGCAATTACAGTATCACATTGCAAAGAAATAATAATGTCCAACAAGCAATTCCAGATCACCGGCGTTTACTCCAGAGATACTTTAAGACCCACCCAGTAGAGCCATACGTCAGTTCATAGGTCAGGGTATCTGACTCTTCAAATATGTTCATGTGATATTTTTGGTTTTCAAACGATGGGTTTAGCTCACCATGATTACACCGCTCTATGGCTCAGAGCAGATATTTAGTAAATATACTTCCAAGCTCATTACAGTCCTGGTAAGAACTGCAGCAGTTACAGTAGTGTGGAAACATGTGTGCTCGCTACATGCTGCAGAAAAGCTAGAACAAGCTGGACCGTGTTCAAAACCTCCCGCTGTACAATAATAGGAAGAGTCATGTATCATCGACTATGCAATTGCCAGAACAAGACTCAGAATAGAGAGACCAGAAAACTTTTCACATATAATTACAGAAGTCAAACAATGCCGTTTTTAGAAGGCAAGAGTGGCTAGAGGGCTCTGAAGCACAGAGGCTGAGCTGAAGTATGTTATGGCTGAGACTCGAACCCTCCTCTTGATGGGGAGAGGCTCTCAGACGATGATTCAGCAGGGCCCTGTCGCCATGGTGACTCACCCTCTCGGCTCAGACAGGTCAGCCAGCTGGAACAGGATGTCCACTTCCATAGGGGTCACCTGGCCAAACCTTTGGGCAGCAATGATGAACTCCTCTGGAAAACAGAGAACGAGAGTGACTTTATTCTTGCATGATTTGTATGAATTAAATATTAGCAATAAGTCTGTTTCACAAAGATATACAGTAGTTCCAAAAGATACAGTACCGTTCAAAGGTTTGGGGGCGGTAAGATTTTTTAAATGTTTTTAAACAAGTCTCTAATGCCCACCAAGGCTGCACTTATTTGATCAAAAATATAGTAAAGAGGGTATTATTGTGAAATATTATTACAATTTAAAATAACAGTTTTCTATTTGTTTCTATATTTTATAAAATATAATTTATTAAGCAAAACTGTATTTTCAGCATCATTACTCCAGTCTTCAGTGTCACAATCCTTTGAAAATCATTTTAATATGTTGATTATATACAATGCAATGCAATACCATCTTTACTGTTACTTTTGATTAATTAATGCATCCATGCTGAATAATTGATTTCTTGAAAAAAAAAAAAAAAAAAAAAAAAAAAAAAAAAAAAAAATATATATATATATATATATATATATATATATATATATATATATATATATATATATATATATATATATATATATATATATATATATATATATATATATATATATATATGAATGGTACTGTATTTGGCCACATATAATATAAAATATACTACTAAATAACAATATTAAATCAAGTGGAATCTGCAAACAAATTATGCAAAACCTTTTCTCAGTCGTTTTTGCAATTACTTTTAGCCAAATGGTAGTATGGTCTTTTTTTGTGGATATATGAAGTGGGGGAATTATGTTTGAAAGTGAGCATCGCTATGTCCTGCTCCCTCAGAAAGGCAGAGCACTTGAAGTAAACACTCTGAAGAGAGCAGGATGGCACTGTCACGCACACCCTATATCAAGCAATATTGTCACTTTATTGTCAATTAGAACATTACCTTGGAAACGCAGGAGCAAAATTCTCATTTATAGCTGTTAAAATGATTCTTTCACATCAAATATTGCCGGTTTGTGTCTTTAACTCAATATAAATTCAATTTGTGCACCATCTCTGTTTGCAACATAAATATGTTAATAATATTTTCAGCTAATAGTCCTAAGGTCTGCTAAAAGTCCTTAGGTGCACAATTAAATTAAACCTCAAATGAATTATTACCTCAAAATGAACGAATGCCACTCAGATTATAAACAGTAAAATGACTTCCTCAAAAGTGGCCATGCTCCGTGTGCAACAGCCGTGTGCAAGGGCTCTTCATGATCATTTTCGAACATTTTTGATCACATTCGCCTTGCAGTACGTTTCATTAAAATAAAAGCCACTTGAATTGAAGTTTTGTTCATAGAGTTTTACAACGTCATTGTACTGATCGCAGTTCTATTAATAAACTATTATTTTTACATATTTTTACATGAATGACCAATCCACAATCTGACTTGCGATGCAGCCTGGAATCAATCGCACCATGTTTGAACTGAGAACTGGCACCGCGACAGAGCTTGGTTTCTCACAAGGTTTTTTTTTCTCCATTTCGGTCACCTGATGGAGTTTGGGTTACTTGCCACTGTCGCCTTTAGCTTGCTTAATTGGGGACACTTAATATTCAACAATATTACTGATTGGACTGCATTGACAATAAATCTGCATTGTAAAAAGCATAATATAAATAAAAGGTGACTTGACTTGACATACACACATCCCTATGTGATTATAATTCATTCAAATATTTAGTAAATCTGAGTCCGGTAATGTATTGGATATCAGTTGGTTGTGCAGGTTAAGTGTAGAGTGGTAATGAGCAGAATGAACACAGGCCGGTGAACAGTGGGATACCCACTACACTGGTATAGAGTGACTAGTCTGAAAAAGGCAGCAAGTGTTCTAACACAGAGCCCTATTGAATCAAGGCCAGCTCAGCTTACCCCGGCCTTAAACACGCTGTGAAGTGTGAAGAACGCTCCAATCAAAGATCACGCAGGGCATCGGTCTCTTCAGCGCCCTCCAAAAACAAACACAAGCTACCGATAAGTGCGAAGAACATGCCGCCAAGAGCATTGGATGTGCCAAAAATCATATTTGATTCTACAAAAAGTTGGCCTTTCAAGTATCGGAGTGGAAAGGTAACTGAAATTCTGCTTTAGAATGGCCAGAAAATAATGTTTTTATACATTTGCAAGCTGTTTTTTCTATCTGCGGCCTGTATGCGAGGTGATGTGTTCCCTATTTTCCCCAGGTGGCGAGCAATAGCTGTTGCAATGACGAAACTATGCTTCGGCGTACCGCTCAAAACATACGGAACCAATCAGCTGAGGGTCAACAAGAGAAGTAGACATGGAAATTCGCACGCACAGGTCCCAGCGGAGCCCGATGACGGCCTACAGCCTCTGTGGGAACAGCAGCGGTAAATGTAGCCTCTCCACCCCTGGCCCCGGTCTCCACAGGGCTGATAGCATCGCAGGCTGGGTGTGTACAGCAAGAGTGTGTGTCCAAGATGCAGAGCTCCATTGCAGCCAGACTATGAGGGCTGTTTCACAGGTCAGCAGTTGGCCAGGGAGACACAGACCAAAGGTTTTTTAAGGTTTTGGAGGCTTTGTTTAAAAAATGCTCTCCTTGGTGGGCTACTGACAGGTTTTCGAAGTTATTTATCGTCTTTTAATGAGTTAAAGTTGACTTGTTAATAAATAAATACTTTTTTTTTTTTTTTTTTAATGAGCAACAGCAAACTGATAAAATATATACAGTACCGGTCAAAAGTTTGGAAACATTAAGGTTTTTTAATGTTTTTGAAAGTAGTCTCTTGATTTCACCAAGGCTGCATTTATTTAATCAAAAATACAGTAAAAACAGTAATAATGTGAAATATTATTACAATTTAAATTAACTGGTTTCTGGTGTAATATATTTTAAAATGTAATTTATTCCTGTGATCAAAGCTGAAATTTCAGCATCATTACTCCAGTCTTCAGTGTCACATGATCTTTCAGAAATCACTCTAAGATAATGTCTTATTATTATCAATGGTGAAAGCAGTTTTAGCGGCTTAATTTTTTTTTTTTTTTTTTGGGAAATCATGATACACTGCCATTCAAAAGTTTGGGGTAAGTAAAAGAAAAAAAAAGAAAAAAGAAAAAAAGAAATGAAATTAATTTAAAAAAAGATTATGAAATCAATACATTTTAGAAAAAATTCCATTTATAATAAATGCTGTTCTTTTGACCTGAAAAAAAAAACACAGTTTCCACAAAAATATTAAGCAGCACAGCTGTGTTTAACATTAATAATAATAAGAAATGTATCTTTAGCACCAAATCATCATATTAGAATGATTTCTGAAGGATCATGTGACACTGAAGACTGGAGTAATGATGCTGAAAACTCAGCTTTACATCACAGAAATAAATTACATTTTATTTCACAAATATATTACAACAGAAACCAGTTAATTTAAATTGTAATAATATTTCACAGTATTACTGTTTTAGTGTATTTTTGACCAAATAAATGCAGCCTTGGTGAGATTAAGAGACTACTTTCAAAAACATTAAAAAACCTCAATGTTTCCAAACTTTTGACTGGTACTGTATATATATATAATTCTATATTTATATTAAATGACACAATTTTTTATTTTAAGTGCATGACAACATATATAAGAAAATCGTAAAAATAAGAAGTTTTCAAAATCGAACGAATCTGAGCAAGATGTACTATTTAAACACTATAATTATATATTTATTTATATTGCATTACACATATTACACACATATACATGACAAGCGAACAGGTATATCTCCAGCAATGCATTATGGGTAACATTGTGTTTTTCGTGGCATATTCACGCTGCATACGAAATCACATACTGACCTACTATAGTAGGTTTGGTTTAAAACTTACTTCACGACCATTAAAAAAGTATAGTATGTATGTGTGTAATATGAATGAAATTTGGACGTACTACATCCGCCATGTTGCCATTGTCATGTGACCTACGGCATCAGTTGTGTTGCTTCCCCGTCATTCACAAATCCTCTCCAGAGTCCATCGAATGCGCACTTCAGAATTACGCCGGAAGAAGTAGGTCATCCGGGTACTTTTCGCCTACTGTTTTATGAATACTATGATTTCAGGCATACTACTCAGCTCATATATAGTTTTGTGGTAACACTTTATTTTAAGGTGACGTAGTTACACGTTACTGCATGTACTTACTATAGTAATAACAGTAAATTACGCATAATTACAAGTAACTAACCCTAAACATAACTCTATAGTAAGTACATGTAATTAATTAATATTACTCTGTACTTATTTGAGTAAGTACAATGTAACTACGTCACCTTAAAATAAAGCGTAACCAGTTTTTCACATACTATACAGGATGGAAGTATGCATATTCGGACGCAGCGCCAGTCAGTCTAATCAGGGGAGGAAGGACAAGTCAAAACAAAACAGGATTTAAAAAAAAAAAAAAAAAAAAAACACTAACCTTTAGTAACTTCCACATCTTTGCGGTTGCCTGCCAGGGTGGTGTAGATCTTCCTAATGAGCTCCATGTTGTTTAGCAGAGAGTTGAAGCCATTAAAGTAGGAAAAGCTGACCTGATGTGACGTACTGCCACCGGCTGCCTGCAAAATTGGCAGACGCACACACAGACATTTGCACGAAGACATCCTTTTATGAGGGACAGAGGTGATAAATAGCTAAGAATTCTATGGAGTGCCAAACATTAATCAAGCTACAGTGCGGCGACATCTTTAGCACTTCCACCCCACAGAGCGCTAAATAAATACATGTGTTTCACAGAGAGCCACACTGGTAATTTCAGAGGGATTCAAGCTTGAGGGCCATTTTTAATTAAGCTGTTTTATGAGAAGAGGGACATATAAAGTGGAAAACTAACATGAGGTAAATCTTTAAATAGCATCTGACAGAATGTTTGGTGTAAAAGCTACCTTCGCCACTCTGGTGATAAAAGAAAACAGAGGGAGGAAAAAGAAAACTAGGAAGTAACCAGCTAAAATATTAAGCAGTTATGAAATTCTAAATTTTTCAAATGTATTTGATGACTTGATGATTAGAGACTGTCTGAAGTGTAGTTTAGCTGAAAGATTGCTTGCATAGTTGTCTTCAGGCCTAAGAGGGTTTGGGAAAGAAAAGCAAGAGCAGATTGTCTCTCACTAGATGGCGCTGTGTGCTTTGCAGAAATGGTGACGTCTACCTGAAGCCACAAAAATCAGACCTGCTCTGAAGTTTCCTTAACCAAGATGTCATTTGTAAAATCCCTGCATAAACCTGGCCACAAAAAAAAGTATAAACCTTTATGTAGATGTGATAAAATGTTTATACCTCCTGTCTTGTTTTGCAAGGCATCTAAATTAGAGGATTGAGTGTATAGACTGGGTCTGACGAGCGTATTGTCTTTAATTTATTTCTAATGGCCTTGAAATTGTGTGTTTACAAACATCTCCCAGAATCCCAAGGTTTATGAGGCACAAACCGTGGAGAAAATGACAGACTCCACGGAGTGTGTATAAAACAGACTGCTCACACACACACCTTGCAAACAAATATCTCCCGGTGGTTTACGTGAAGAAGAAAAAAAGTCTATCCCGAAACTGTCATGCAGTACAGCACTCGCTGAAAAGGCTAAAACATAATTAAAACTAAACTCACTGCAACTAAGCATTCCTCCACAAATGGTGTGAGCATGTGGGGTCTGATGGTCACCATGATGTCCCTGAAGTCCAGAGCCGTGACGGCGCCGGTCCTGGCCTTGTCTCTCTGCGCAAAAGCCTGTCTGGCATGTTCAAGCTGCATCTCCTGCAACACAGTGAATGTCAGTCTGTATCTGCATGCTGGTAGTTTACAGAATGCTAAACTGGATCAATTTGTACTGCAAAAAAACCCACAAAAAAACAGATATAGATATATTACATGCATGTGATTTTATAACATAAATCAAGTGAGATGAATGCTGTACAGCTGGCATTTATTATGTAAAAATGCAAACGTAAATCATTTCTCTTTAGGTAAAATCAGCTCCAGATGATATTAAAAAAATGTTATGTACAAGTTAATAAATATAAAGATTAAATGAACCATGTGCATTGATCTGAATCAAAATGCATCAATATGTTTAGTCTAAAATATAATATAAATGTGTATTAATTATAATATTATATTTAAAATCAGAAATACTAAATATTTTAATTATTTTATTTACAATATTATTTACAACAAAAAGACAAATACAGGTGCTTTTTGGGATCAACACATTATTTACAAAAAATACATATTTATGGGGGTAGAAATTAGTAGAAATATTTGCCTGTATATATATTTATATTATATATAAATATTTTATATATAAATATTAAAAAAAATGCTTAAACATATACATGCATGCGTGTGTATTTATATATACATAATAATACAAAGCACACAGTACACATATTATGCAAACACAAACTTTTATTTTGGAATGCGATTAATCGTTTGACAGCACTAATAAAAAACAGTATCAGATCCTACATTTTGAGACATCTGATACAGAGGAAACTCATTTTGTCAATTGTGCAACTCATCTGGAACGGTTGCAGTATCACATCAAGAGATGAGAATGACTTTCTTACACATCTCAGGCTTTTAAAGAGAGTTGTTTTTCTCTCTCCCCGCATAACTGAGTAGCCGGTCCAAAATACTGGAAATATAGGTCTGCTGTGCGAATATGGACGTGTCTTCGTATAGAAGAAATGCCTGCGCAAAAAACACTATTACAGAAAATGTCAAAGCTTTGAATGTCAGACTCCATGCTAACCTATTTCTGATATTACAGAAATGTCACTGTCCTCATAAAAACACAGCAACAATACAGTTACAGATTGTTACTGGTAATTTCTCTATTATTAACCTATTTTTCACATCAATATACTTATTTGAATATTTGCAAATCAGATGCTGGAAAAACAAAAGGTGTTTATTTAGAAAACTACATCTTATGCATGCTCATGTGCCTTGCCTTTCACAAACAATGTTTTAAACAAGGAGGAAATGCCAGTAGCACTGTAAATAAAACAAGAGCAGAGGTAGAGGTAAATAATATCTGGCTGCAGATTTTTCCTGTCTTGCATTGTGCTGCTCCAGCCACAAGCATGTGGAATTGCATAATAATTGTGGCTCTGAACCTTACAGTTTACAGTTAGTCTCTTAAAACCTTAAATTACTGCAACTGTGAGTGTTTCAAAAGCATGGTTTTTATTTAGGGAGGAGAAGAACAGAACCTCCGAAAGCCAATATTGAAACCATCATGGCATTTATTGTGCCTTTAATTGTCTTTGGATTCAAATAAAAACATTTGATGAGCCACCTCTGTTTGGGTCAATTATTTCAATTCAAGCGCTGGCATTAAAACCGCATTTAAACAGCCAAACGGCTGCTTAAAAATATCTGAGAAGTCTTAAAGATCTCATCATCAATGTTCAGGTTAAAGAAACTGCAAGATGTTAGACCTTTGGCTGAGACCGTAAGACCATTTCTGACGGAAAAGCCAGATTTCCGACATGTCACATTTGCAGGTGGTCATATTGACACAACGTCAGTGTTGGAAAGCATCCGTTTATAAAGGAAAGGAAAATAATTTGAGGGTTTCATTGAGACAACATTTTCTCATCCGTGAAGCTGCTGGTTCATTTTTACAAAGCTGCATGATACTGTATCAATTTTGGAGTGGATAAAATCTAACACCGGATTTTAAAATCACTCCAAATGACCATAAAAAAGTTGCCAATTCAAAGAAAATGATATAAATGAAACAGGAAATGTGTTTTTTCATCGTTTTCAAGTTCCAAAAACAAAATTAATCCCCTCTTGGCCACAAACACAATATCGGCGTGTTTCTCGTAGTTTCCCAAAAACCCATCTGGTCCAAGTTAAGTTTAATATAAAAAGCTCATTCAGATATAGCGAGCGTAGATGCAAACTTGGCACAGCCGACCCCTCACACCCCCTCTGCCCGCTCTCAGGTCTAGACGCTATATTGGAAAATTTCTAGCACACCACAAATACAAAAGGAATACTGCTATTCTTCTTGTAGGAGAAAAACTTTACCTGTTTTAGGGGAATCGCTAGACTGCACTGAGGTTACGTCACCTAATGAGAAACAAATGCTGGCATAGGAATATAACTCCAGTGTTTCATTAATGACTAACTAGGTCAATATGCCTCGTTGTGCTACGGGACCCCGTGCCCAGATCTGTGTGTCAATCTAGGCAAGACCAGGCACAAAATACACCAAACAAGACATTACATCGATCTGAGCTCTGCGGCAGTGAAGGGAAGTATGTGATGGGGATAGTATGAAAGTGAACGTGTTTAGGAGTACATGGGGGAAAGGTGGACAGAAGAGAGAGAAATTAGACAGCAGTCATACCCACCAGCAGAAACTGAGTGAACTCCCCGTAGTTAAGGTGCTTCTTCCTATCGGCGCCAAAGTGAAGCTGAACAAATTCTGAGTTCCAGTTAAAGGGGATGTGCTGGTGAATAGTAGTCTGACCGAAAACCTGTTTCACATCCTCTGAAATCAGAGATAAGCCTGGCGTTAGAAATGTCATTGTTGAGGATTGAGTTACAAAAAAACGACGCATTGTTAGATTTCTATTATTGTACCAGCAAAACACATCCAAAAGTAAAGCTTATTTAGAAACACAAGGTATCAAACTGATTGTTTTTTTCATTTAAACATGTAAATACGCAATTATAAAGCATTGTGAGAAATATAAAAATAAACATTATGTAATGTATCATATAATATAAAAAGTTATTATAAAATATTTAAGATTCTGCACTATTTGTAGTAAATAAGTACACTAAAAAAAATGTTTAATTCCATCAAATTGAATTGAATAATCCTTACATATTTTAATTGAATAATGAAACCATCCTTAATAAATTATTCAATTAAAATATGTAAGGATTATTCAATTCGATGGAATTTTACTATTAACTGAAATGCGTAAAAAAAAGGCTTAATTTTTTTGAGTGTACATTTACAACACTTTACGTGACTTTGTACAGAAAGTCAGATGTTCTTGCTCTTTGGATCATTTCAAATCATACTTAATAATATGATCATCAGGTTATGGCGTTCACTAATTTAAAAATACTAAGAAAACACTAAAACGTTGTGATATTCATGTTAATTTTTCAATTCAACTGTTCACTCATGCTGATGATATGATTAGTAAATAGTGCTGTCAAATCGATTAATCGTGTTTAATCGCACCTAACATAAAAGTTTGTAAATATATAATATATAATATGTATGTATTTATGTATATATATATACACACACACACACACACAAAAGTTTATGTTACATGCAATTAATCGATTTGACAGCACTAGAAATTAAACATTTTTATTAAATTTGAAAAAAACAAAACAAAAAAAACAAGATAAACAGAAGTGGCAAAATACATCTTTGCACTGAAGAACAGGACAATAAAAGCGAAGAAAAATGGGGTTGAACATTTTGCTGAGAAGCATTCCTCATGGAGCGCAACAAATCCAACAGGCTTTTTCCCATTTATGGCAAATTATATACAGTAAGCAGTCGTTTAGCAGATGCTTTTTATAGTATTACAACAGAGTTCCACTGTGGAGTGACTCCAGACCTTTATTTTATCAGTGTTTATGAACCTGTCAACACTTCTCAGTCCTTCTTTCATTATATCACTTTGGAGTTGCATGGCAGTCTGCAAGTTTATTACCTCTAATTCACCTAATTGAAGTTGAAGGGGGGGGGATGAAAAAAAAAAATGCTAGTCATTCATTAATTAAAACCTCAATTTTCCAAACCCTTAAAAAATAACCCTTCATAATGTGACTTGCAATGACAGGGTTTATTAAATGGTGAAAAAAGACTGTTTAATGTAACAGCAAGAGACCTTTAATGCTTTTAATGACATTAAGAGGGTTATAAATGGGAGTCTCCAGTTCGCTTTAACACAGAGCAGCATTTCATTTTCCTACCCTCTGTAGTGCATCACAATAAAGTGATTTTGACATGACCATAATCTTAGTCAAAAGTTATTTGCTATTTATGTTGAGGTGATTGCAGCAGCTGAAAAACAGGTGTATGAGACAAATACTGCCTATGCATTCTCATTACAGCTCAACCTAGACTGACGGCATGAGCAACAAGAAACCTTTGAACAACACTGAAACATAACCGAGTCATATGAATATGAAATACGCATATGTGCATGCATTATCTGATCTTATTTCCTATTGACTAAAACAGGTTGATGAAAGTCTCTTTCTCTCCGCCTAGGCACTTTGGGTAGTGCATTTGAAATGAGCTGATCTGACAGGTCTCGCCTACAAAAGGCAAATTAGACTATTTAAGTCAATTAGGGAAATTTAACGCATGAGACACACACATGCATTCTTCTTGTGCCAAGTTCATTTGCAACATGAATGTAACTGCAAATGCAACATCTCATACTATTGGTGTATTAACATTCTTTGTTCTTAGGCTTGTCTGGAATCAAATAACCGCAATCAATGTACAGCGGAAGATTATACTGATGTCTGTTTGAAATCGATCTGCATTTTAAAGATCTCTGACAGTGGCTGAAAACCGGATTAAGAGTTTTACCTTTACTGATCCTGTAGTACTTCGCTAAGTGACAGGAATCTGTCTGTCTAAGCAAGCTTTCAGATTAGACTACTTAACATTAGCCCTTTGTTTTGAGGTCGGTGACTGAATATTAAGGTGCTTTGGAGATAACCTAATATATGATAACCTAATTGATTATGCAGTCATCAATGAATTTTCAAATGAATTGAAATTCCTGTGATGAAAGTACAATAAAGTCCAGTAAACTAAATAATAGTAAACTAAAAAAAATACTAAAATGTCACACTTTTTATCATTTAAATGTGCAAAACAAAATGGGTGTTCTCACAGAAAGTGAAGTGCCTAAAACCTTAAACTAAAAACATCACACACTTTTTATGGTAGCACTTTATTTTACAGTTCCCCATGTACATACTATGCTCTTAATACAGTAATTACAATAACTGGGTAATAACTAGGTACTAACCATGAACCTACACCTAAACCTAACCTTAACCCCTGTAGTTACCTTATATTACCCAGGATTTTCTTAGGTAAGTAAACTGTAAGTACATGTAAGTACACATACTGTAAAATAAAGTGTAACTCTTTTATCATTTCAATGTGCAAAACAAAACATTTTTTATATTCTTAGGTAAGTAAACTGTATGTACATGTACGCACACGTACTGTAAAATAACGTTCAGCCCTTTCTATCATTTCAATGTGCAAAACAAAACAAAAAAAGAACGAAACAAAACAATGCACATGCAAGTACACATACTGTAAAATAAAGGGCAACTCTTTTATCATTTAAATGTGCAAAACAAAACAAAACATTTTGATTTTCTTAGGTAAAGTACATGTAAGCACACGTACTGTAAAATAAAGTTCATCCCTTTCTATCATTTAAATGTGAAAAACAAAAAAAACAGAATGAAACAAAACAGAACAAAAACAAACTAAACTGAACAAAACAAAACAAAAAAAAATGGAAAAAAAAAACAGAACGAAACAAAAGAAAACAATGTACATGTAAGTACACATACTGTAAAATAGAGTGCAACTCTTTTATCATTTAAATGTGCAAAACAAAACAAAACGGGTGTTCTTACAGAAAGTGAAGTGCCTAAAAACTTTTACATGCGGTACATTCACTGTAACAAGGCTTTTGAGTGCCTTAATAAAGGACACCAATATTCAAAAAACATTTATATATACACTATTAATAATCAACAGATTAAGCAGCTTTTCTGCCAGGTAATATAGTTTGACGTAGGCAGTTTGACGTTGCCAAGCAACACAGCAGCTAGGCCCATTTTTACCAAATGCGCACGGACACAGGTGCACTTTTATCAACATTCAAACGCAGCTCATCCAATCAGATTTCGAGCCTGAACTCTGTTTTATAAAGAGCATTGTACACTTACCAAAAGTAGCCATGCCATTTCCAGTTTTGTCGAAGAGCTGGAAGGCGACCATGAAGAGAGCATCCGGAGCACACAGCACCGACTCAAAAGCCAGAAACTCCTGGAAGGAGATCAACCTGATGGAGACAAACAGACTTACAGCCTACATATTGTGGACACTTCACTCCACCAGCCTGGCATTACATTATTGAATGATGAGAGGGTATCACTCGCTGATTACTGCTTCTCGTCGCCAAACAAAAAAAGGTAGCACATATTTTCATTGTGAACACTTGACACTTGAGTGATTTGTTCAACTGTAATTATCAGCCTAAAATTATGATGTACAAAACATCTAAACACACAGTCCAGCTTCAATTCTAGGCCCAGAGATTAAGTGAATGACAAAACAATTTGACATAACAGGCTATTCAATGATCCCAATCTTGATTGAAGTGCTTCCAATTTGACTGTCAAATGTCATTACCTTACTGAAAATGGGACCAGTTCATATAAGACCCCCAGGATGGTTGGGAACTCAGTAAATAATGTGAATACAAGAGAACCAACCAACAAGTCATGCAGCAGTAGAGTAAGGAAATGATCAGGAATTACTGGTATACACATACACTACCAGTCAAAAGGAGACACAATAACTGTCATGGTGTTCTGATGTACAGGTTTATACTTAAAATGCTTGAAATAAATCATATATATATATATATATATATATATATACACACACATATATATATATATATATATACACATACACACATATACACATACACACATATATATATATATATAGCTAAAAATATATTAACTTAAATATATTTATAAAATAAATGTAAAGAAATTCATACTGAGGCACAATTTCTATTGCAAAACAAAAATATTAATTTTGATATTTTAAAAAGTGTAAAATTATTAGGTGTGCTCTAACTTTTGACTGCCAGTGCACATTCCGAGAAGCCTTCATATATCTGGCACGATTTTACGATTATTTCATTAGTTCCTATATGTGTGATCACTTTACAGTGAGGATTAACGGGTGCTATTGTTCGACAAATAATCAAGTAAACCAGCAGAAAGATTAAAAAAATGTATATCATCAAAGGGAAACACTAACAGCACTACTTCTGCAAATGACTAAAAGTTTGAATCATAATGGAGAGCATGACATTTGCTGAACATCAGAAAACACATAAACATGCACACACACACACACACACACACACACACACACATACATATCTACCTCATCAAATAAGCAATTTCAGCATTCATAGGAAACCCTGGGGACCATGCAATCTAGTCTTTATTTAAGCGTAGTTCAAAGTTGCCTCAACTCCATTATGAATTTCACAAATGGATACAGCAATTACTCGAGGTCACTGCTAACGAGCAGTCCCAATGCATGCATCTCTAATTTATTTCAATTTCCAGGGAGCAATGATTACATTTTCGTGGCCACTCTAATTAATTTTGTTACTGATGAAATTCAAAGGAACTGAGAATTTGTGCGCTTCCAGCATGCCAAATCAGCCACATTGTGGAGTCAAGAGTAATTGTTTTATTAACTAAGCTGACAGTAGGAGAACAGGAGCCTGCTGTTTCAGAGTGGGTGGAGAGCTACAAAGGCGATCCGCTGGGCCCAGGCGTCGGTGATTAAAAACAAAAAGCAAGGAGAAATGATACAGATGCTGATGCTTTTACAAAAAGAAAAGTCTACCAAAACTTAGCAAGTGATTATGCTGCCTTCACGTGCTATCATAAATTTCCTACTTCCCACTTCTGAAGACGTGATTACGAGCTCAACACATTCAAGTGCTTTGTTGTTGGAAAGAACAGGAATCATGGAGGACACCAGGGGCCTATACCATGAAGCCGGTTCAGGTGGCTAGCCAGGTATGTTTCAGTTTAGTTTGGGCCAACCCTGGGTTTTAGGCACCATGAAAGTGGTTTGGCATTTAGCAGTGTTCATCCCCATAGTAACTTACGCTCCACGGCTAACCTGCTCCGGGGCAGATTATGTTCCAGGTAAGAGATTTCAAACCGAAATTAAACCAATCAGCTGTGAGCAAAGTGACACGTCTGATGCAATGTTTCTACTCCCCCTGTTTCTACTCCAAATAGAAAATGATTTTTAAAGACAAAATCATCTGGCTTTTAGAAATGCTTATTTATAATAATAATTTTGTATGATTTACATATTTATGTAATTATTATACCCTTAATCCATTACACACGTACAATTTTAGATTATCAATTATTATTATTAAGCACTTAGGTTTCAATAAAAATACTGTCAAGGTAATATACACTCACCTAAAGGATTATTAGGAACACCTGTTCAATTTCTCATTAATGCAATTATCTAATCAACCAATCACATGGCAGTTGCTTCAATGCATTTAGGGGTGTGGTCCTGGTCAAGACAATCTCCTGAACTCCAAACTGAATGTCAGAATGGGAAAGAAAGGTGATTTAAGCAATTTTGAGCGTGGCATGGTTGTTGGTGCCAGACGGGCCGGTCTGAGTATTTCACAATCTGCTCAGTTACTGGGATTTTCACGCATAACCATTTCTAGAGTTTACAAAGAATGGTGTGAAAAGGGAAAAACATCCAGTATGCGGCAGTCCTGTGGGCGAAAATGCTTTGTTGATGCTAGAGGTCAGAGGAGAATGGGCCGACTGATTCAAGCTGATAGAAGAGCAACTTTGACTGAAATAACCACTCGTTACAACCGAGGTATGCAGCAAAGCATTTGTGAAGCCACAACACGCACAACCTTGAGGCGGATGGGCTACAACAGCAGAAGACCCCACCGGGTACCACTCATCTCCACTACAAATAGGAAAAAGAGGCTACAATTTGCACGAGCTCACCAAAATTGGACAGTTGGAAGACTGGAAAAATGTTGCCTGGTCTGATGAGTCTCGATTTCTGTTGAGACATTCAGATGGTAGAGTCAGAATTTGGCGTAAACAGAATGAGAACATGGATCCATCATGCCTTGTTACCACTGTGCAGGCTGGTGGTGGTGGTGTAATGGTGTGGGGGATGTTTTCTTGGCACACTTTAGGCCCCTTAGTGCCAATTGGGCATCGTTTAAATGCCACGGCCTACCTGAGCATTGTTTCTGACCATGTCCATCCCTTTATGACCACCATGTACCCATCCTCTGATGGCTACTTCCAGCAGGATAATGCACCATGTCACAAAGCTCGAATCATTTCAAATTGGTTTCTTGAACATGACAATGAGTTCACTGTACTAAAATGGCCCCCACAGTCACCAGATCTCAACCCAATAGAGCATCTTTGGGATGTGGTGGAACAGGAGCTTCGTGCCCTGGATGTGCATCCCACAAATCTCCATCAACTGCAAGATGCTATCCTATCAATATGGGCCAACATTTCTAAAGAATGCTTTCAGCACCTTGTTGAATCAATGCCACGTAGAATTAAGGCAGTTCTGAAGGCGAAAAGGGGTCAAACACAGTATTAGTATGGTGTTCCTAATAATCCTTTAGGTGAGTGTAAATAAGCTTTAGAATCAACAGATAAAGCTATAAAAATGACTACATTTGAGCTTAAATGCCTAGATCAACCTACACTACATTGCCAAAAGTATTGGGACACCCCTCCAAATCATTGAATTCAGGTGTTCCAATCACTTCCATGGCCACAGGTGTATAAAATCAAGCACCTAGGCATGCAGACACTTCTACAAACATTTGTGAAAGAATGGGTCGCCCTCAGGAGCTCAGTGAATTCAAGCGTGGTACCGTGATAGGTTGCAACCTGTGCAATAAGTCCATTCGTGAAATTTCCTCACTACTAAATATTCCACGGTCAACTGTTAGTGATAATAATACAAAGTGGAAGCAATTGGGAACAACAGCAACTCAGCCATGAAGTGGTAGGCCACGTAAAATCACAGAGCGGGGTCAGCACATGCTGAGGCACACACTGCGCAGAAGTCGCCAACTTTCTGCAGAGTCAATAGCTACAGACCTCTAAACTTCGTGTGGCCTTCAGATTAGGTCAAGAACAGTGCATAGAGAGCTTCATGGAATGGGTTTCCATGGCCGAGCAGCTGCATCCAAGCCTTACATCACCAAGTGCAATGCAAAGCGCCGGATGCAGTGGTGTAAAGCACGCCGCCACTGGACTCTAGAGCAGTGGAGACGTGTTCTCTGGAGTGACCAATCACGCTTCTCCGTCTGGCAATCTCATGGACGAGTCTGGGTTTGGCGGTTGCCAGGAGAACGGTACTTGCCTGACTGCATTGTGCCAAGTGTAAAGTTTGGTGGAGGTGGGATTATGGTGTGGGGTTGTTTTTCAGGGGTTGGGCTTGGCCCCTTAGTTCCAGTGAAAGGAACTCTTAATGCTTCAGCATACCAAGACATTTTGGACAATTTCATGCTCCCAACTTTGTGGGAACAGCTTGGGGATGGCCCTTTCCTGTTCCAACATGACTGCGCACCAGTGCACAAAGCAAGGTCCATAAAGACATGGATGAGCGAGTTTGGAGTCCTGACCTCAACCCGATAGATCACCTTTGGGATGAATTAGAGTGGAGACTGCGAGCCAAGCCTTCTCGTCCAACATCAGTGCCTGACCTCACAAATGCGCTTCTAGAAGAATGGTCAAAAATTCCTATAAGCACACTCCTAAACCTTGTGGAAAGCCTTCCCAGTAGAGTTGAAGCTGTTATAGTTGCAAAGGGTGGGCCAACTCCATATTAAACCCTACGGATTAAGAATGGGATGTCATTAAAGTTCATGTGCATGTAAAGGCAGGCGTCCCAAACCTTTGGCAATATAGTGTATATCAAATATATAAACTACTTCACAACTTTTATTTGCACTGATATAGCAAGATTTTTTCTTTTAGTTGTCCTCTTTCATAGACCGCTCTTCTCTTCTTGGTGTGTAAATTTGTTTAAATTCTTAATATTTTTCAATCTCGTAATATTCTGCAGAAGAGAAGTGAATCGCTGTTTCACTGTTTCACAGCATGTGATTGGCTGTTCGCTATTGATGTAACACCTAAACTCAGGATCAAAGCCTGAGTTGACAGAGAAAGTTGATGATCAGTGTCATGGTACCAACAAAGCCTGATTGGATTGGTTTGGATTTGTCAACTCGAAACTAATTCTGTTTGTTCAACTACATCATGGTACAGGTCCCAGGTTTATTGGAAAAATCTTATTAAAGCCAAAATGTTCATTGACAACCATATAAACATTCACCGCACCATCTATCTAGTCAGCTTGCTGTCAAATACAGGCTATTTTCACTGTGTATAAAGAATACGCTTCAAATGACTTTTCATATATGCAGCCTTAATATGCACTACTTTAACAACAAGACAAGACGATGTAGCTGTTGTGGAAAAAACGAATAAAGAATAGCAGTCACAGCAGCAATCGTTCTACCCTCCGCCATGTTTAAAGTTTATGGCCCGCTCAACTCGGAAACTCGGGTATCAAAATGATCCCTGAGCTTCCCAGTGGTAAATACGACTTGAGAGGGCGTTCATGCAGAGATTGTCTTATTATAGGGAGCTGAGAGGGTCTGTATCTCTTACCATTGGAAAAAGCGTAACAGCTAACTTGACTCACGTGATGCACTTCAGTCTATCATGTAATAGCAGTGACGTCAGTGGCCAGCGCTCAGAGTTTTATGGCAGTCAGTTACAGTTTACGTTACACACAGTTTCTTGTTAAGATTACATTAGAATCTGTTCATTAAAAAACAGCTTTATTGGGCTTACATAGCAGTGATACTAATCACTAAAATGTATTTGTAATTTAATTGTTAAAATCTGAAAGCCATAGATTCACATTCATTAAAAAGCGTTAACACAGCAGTCATAAATCATTACAATTCAAGTCTGATTCATTTGTTGAAATCTGGAAGCCAGAGAGAATACATTATTTTATTTATTTTTTACAATAAATATTGATAAATTATTATTTTTCTCTTTATTCATTAAAATATATTATATCAGCATCATTGTGTATGGCAGTCATAGTCATTCAAGTCTTATTATAATTGGTAAAACCTGAAAGCCAAAGAAAGAAAACGTCGATATTGTTTATTTTCTTTAGACAATATACAATATCACTCAATATTACACAACGTCTTTTATTAAATACTACTACACATTTAAGTCCTACCTGTCGCGACATTCCCTACTCTGCCTTCTCTTAAAAAAATAAAATTTTTATCAAGGTAAAATGTACATATAGTTCCCAACGAACGTAGTGTTTAGTGTAAAACATGTTGAAGATTAGAGAACAGGCTGTCGAGTAGTGCATATGTATATATATGAATGATCATTTGAAGCGTATTGAATGTTTTATACACAGCGAAAATAGCCTGTTTTTGACTTGCCTTTAATAAGATTTTCCCAATAAATAGGTAAGAATAAACCTGGTGTCCTCCATGATTCCTGTACTTTCCGACAACAAAGCACTTGAATGCAACAAGCTCATAATCACGACTTCAGAAGTGGGAAGCAGTACATTTACGATGATACGTGAAGGCAGCATTAAAACGCATCTCTGACACTGGAAACCATTGGAAGGCAAAGAGGGACTTCTAATCACCAGATGGTATCGCTTTCATTTCAGATCAGCTTGATGGTCACTAATTGATTTTGGAGTGTATCTGCATTAAATACCCTCCAATCAACATACACAAAAAGGAGTTGTGCATGTAGTTTCCCCAGTGCCATGCCAGACGTGAGGCTTATGATGGTTGATTAGCAGTTCCTTGACTACTAGAGAACAATTACGCTGCTACACAAACACACTAAGATGCCGTAGCCATGTAAAACAAACTATACCGAAGCCCAAATAATAAGCCCAACGAAGAACATTTTCCAACCATCAACTAAAATGGCACAAAACCAGAAGTGTAACATGGGGAATGCAAAAAGTTTTATGTTTCTCAAATATGACACTGAAAAGATTTAATAATATGGACAATTCATGTGGAACTTTGTTTTTCTAAACACAAATTAAAAAAACTTGGAAAATGTTAAATATGCTACAATTCAAAAGTCTGGGGTCAGTAAAAAGGCCAAGACAAGGCCACATTAAATTGACAAAGACATTTAGGTTATAATGTCACAAAAGATTTATGGTTCTTTTTAACTTTCTATTCATCAAAGAATCCTGAAAAAAAATGTATCATGGTTTTCACAAAAATACTAAGCAGCACAACTGCTTTCAACACTGATAATAATGGGAAATGCTTTCCGAGCACCAACTCAGATCATCAAATCACCTTTATTTATATAGCACTTTTCACAATGGCAATTGTTTCAAAGCAGCTTCAGAGTGTTAACAGGAAAATAATGCAACAGAATTTGATTCGGCTGTACAGCCGCTCTGGTGAAAACGGTGATGTCATCTAGCTCATTTCAATTATCATATAGTGTCAGTGCGGGCAGATCAGTAATATAGTTGAAATTTAAGTGTCCCCAACTGAGCAAGCCAAAAGCCAAAGGCGACGTGATCATGTGACAAAACTGTAGTAACAGCTGCTGAAAATTCAGCTTTGCATCACAGAAATAAATTACATTTTAAAATATATTAATACAGAAAACAGTTGTTTTAAATTGTAATGATATTTCACAATATTGTTTTTATTGTATTTTTGTGCAGTCTTGGTGAGCATAAAAAAAAAAAACATTTAAAAAAATCTTACTGACACAAAACTTTTGAACAGTGTAATATGGAACAATTATGAATTTTTGATGTTACAATCACCAAAACTTAGAAGAGGAACATACGCTAGAAACTAGTGCTGTCAAATCGATTAATCACATCTAACATAAAAGTTTTTGTTTACATAATATATGTGTGTGCCTGTATATAATATATATATATATATATATATATATACACACATATACATACACACACACACACACAGCAGGATAATAACACGTTAAAATTATTAACGCGTTTAACGCACTTACCCCGCCCCGGACTTATTTAGGTCATCTTACATTTCATACAGTTGATTGATGAAGAATATGATGCAGGGCAACAACTCACTGTGTGGTGAAGCCTATAGAATGCAGTTAGAATGTCCCTAAAATTCAAGATATGGGGCAAAAATGCCCGTTTTAGTCTCAGGGCGTTTTTTACACTGGGCACGTTTGTTGTGGTCCGCGTCAGAGCGCGATTTCCCGTCGGTCTTTGAATACACTGCAGGCTCCCTTTCGCTCGTATCCAAGGTAAATCATCAACACTATCATCCCTTACATGTGTTTTACTGAACTAAATACATCGTCATCTGATAAAACGCATGCGCATGCTACTTTTCTTGTCGAGCACGAGACGAGTGCAAATGCGATACTGATCTTATCAGTTTAATAAAATAAATAAGTAAGTTAATATTGTGTTGTTTTAGACACAATATTGTCTGTTTTGCCAACGAAAATATAAAGACAAAGCAGAACTGTTTTGAACGATCGGGTGAACCAATGATTCAATAGACCATAAAGAGAACCATTACTGAATGAATGAATCAGCCGTTTGAACGAATCGAACGAATCGAATGACTCAATAACTTCCTCAATTAGACATTTATTAGACATTTACCGCCACCTACTGGCAGTTTTAGTTTCTTATTTAGAGTATAATTTCATTAAAAATAATTTCATATTTCCATATTAATAAAAACAAACATTAAAGGTATAGTTCACCCAAAAATATTTCTTTCTGAGGCTACTTTTTGTAATGTCTATTTGACGACTTTAAATTATCTTTTGGGAGTAATTTCTCAGCCAAATTTGATGTGCGATTAATTTGCGATTAATTAATCGCCACATTGTGTAATTAATTAGATATATAAATTAATCGCTTGACAGCCCTAATATATATATATATATATATATATATATATATATATGGAAACTGTACTATTTTGATTGTTTTTGAAAGAAGTCTCTTCTCCTCACCAAGGCTGCATTTATTTGATCCAAAATACAGCAAAAACAGTATTATTGTGAAATATTTTTACAATTTAAAATAACTTTTTTCTATTTCAATATATTTTAAAATGTAATTTATTCCTGTGATCAAAGCTGAATTTTCAGCATCATTACTCCAGTCTTCAGTGTCACATGATCCTTCAGAAATCATTCTAATATGATGATTTGCTGCTCAAGAAACATTTATGATTATTATCAATGTTGAAAACAGTTGTGTACAATTTTTTTTTCAGGATTATTTAATGAATAGAAAGTTCAAAAGAACAGCATTTATCTGAAATATAAAGCTTTTGCAACATTATAAATGTCTATACTTTCATTTGGTCAATTTAATGCATCCTTGCTAAATAAATGCATTAATTTCTTTAAGTTCTTTCCCAAAAAAAAAAAAAAAAAAAAAAATCTTACCGACCCAAAACTTTTGAATGGTAGTACAATGTTACAAAAGCTTTCTATTTCAGATAAATACTGTTCTTTTGAAATTTCTATTCATCAAAGAATCCTAAAAAAAATGTTTTACACAACTGTTTTAATAATCACAACATTGATAATAATCATAAATGTTTCTTGAGCAGCAAATCATCATATTAGAATGATTTCTGAAGGATCATGTGACACTGAAGACTGGAGTAATGATGCTGAAAATTCAGCTTTGAATCACAGAAATAAATTGCATTTTAAAATATATTCAAACAGAAAACAGTTATTTAACATTTTAATAATATTTAACAATATTACAACTTTTTTTGTATTTTTAATAACATAAATGCAGCCTTGGTGAGCAGAAGAGACTTCTTTCAAAAACAATCAAAATAGTACAGTTTCCAAACTTTTGACTGGTAGTGTATAATATATATATATATACACATACACATACACATACACACATATACACATATATACATACATACATAAACATATATTATGTAAACAAAAACTTTTATGTTAGATGCGATTAATCGATTTGACTGCACTAGTTTCTACAGTATGTTCCTCTTCTGAGTTTTGGTGATTGTAACATCAAGAATTAATTATGATTAATTGATTTGACAGCACTAGTAGAAACCAATAAATTCGTTGATATTTTTGTAAAACAATTGTGATATTATGCCGCTATTAATTTTCAATATTTTATGCTAATTAAAACAGGAAAGCGTTTGTACAAAGCATTTCCTTTTATCTCCCAGCGGGTGCCATGCACCTTTAAATTGTGTTGTTTCTAAAACCGAAAGGTGCTGGTAAACACTGTCCTTAGCAGAAACACTATTTACAGACTTATTATTTCAGTGGTTTAGCGTTGTAGCTTTTATCCATGACAGGTGAAGAGAGAGCACCTTCAATAAGCTCTGGCCCTGTCATTGTCACTGACAAGCGTAGATGCGGAGGGACGCGGGCTGGTTTAGCTTTCCCTGAGTGCATACCTCAGACCAGCCTGAAACCACATGGGCACAGACTGCCATTTTCTCAGCATGCGCTCTTTACAAAGTTTTAACCCCCAAGAGGCTACAGAGTTTAACACTTGAGGAGCTTTTCCATCAAAAATGGAGAGGGGAGAAAAGATAGAGGCAGAGAAGGAGAGAATGTCTGGCAGATCTTTGAATCAGCAGGGAAGTCTACATGTGTTGAATGACTGATTCAGAACCGTTGGCAGGATGCCGCTCAAACAGGGCTGAGTGAATAAAGGAGAAGTGATTCAGTGCCTGATGGATGTCACCATATCACTTGATTTATTCCAGCTCAGGAGGAGGTAGAAAATGCATCATGCTGTTTGTATCCATCTCATGAAACAGAGATAACCTGTGAATCATCTCAATCAGATGAAAACCTACCTCGGTTGTAAAACACTTCGTGTTCAGCAAAAACATCGGCACCCACACAAACAGAGCTTTTAGCTCTTGAAGCTTTATGATTTTGAATACATTTCAATATTATAGCAAGCTTCATTTGTACAAAAATATGAACTGCAGTCAGAATTTTGTCATCGCAATTCTGGGACGAAGGCCTCAAAATGAACGTTTCTTCATTTGCAACATTCCACAATCCTGACGGCATGAAAGTCCTGACCACAGCCGCCACTATGACCAAACCTCAGAAATCCATATATATATCCAGATCTTTATTTAACTAGCTCGGTAACCTACATGCATTGTGTGAATGATATAAAAAAATCCAAAGATAAACCGAAAAGCACGCTTAAATTTCCATAATCCTGATTAAATCAAACAATCCCCCTATTTTTTTCCTCAAAGCCCTGCAAATAAATAAAAAAAATCATGTTCTGAAAGAGGACTCAAGCCATGATTCCCTAATAGTTATCCGTTAATAGCTGAGATGCAGCAATTTATCCATCCTCAAAGTCGCACAAAGCACGAGAGCTGAATGGCACAGGCAATTACAGTGCGTGTGTACCTCTCTCGGTCTATGGCAGCCCTAATAATGCGTGCCGCATGACCACATGCACGCGGCCCGGCTGGTTGCCATGGTAATGCACAATCTTTTTGGACTTACGCTTGCGTATCATTGGCCATCATTATGTATCATTAAAAGCATACATATTAATGCAAAAAGGGGTTGAGCCGTGCTGCCTGAAAGGAGCAGCACCTGAACAAAGTGTGGTGTGTTAAGATGTCTGACCCTTCATCCTAATGCAGGATTAAAAGCGGACGATACTGCAGCATAATCCACATCCATTTCACACCAAAAACGCTTTGTTTATGAATCAAATGAACTATAAACTGTAATTTACAGAAGTCGTGAATTATTAATGAATAACACAAATTCACGCTGTGTGTTGGTCATTGTTATTTAAAAAAAAAAAACTATTATTTAGGGGGCATTTTTGTTTGGTGTTTGGTAGCACATTTTGATTTGTTTTCAAACTAAAACCTGCTAAAGGTTTAAGTGCAACACAAACTTTTAACAGCAGCAATAGAAATAAACACTAACCCATCTTTGGTCTGGTCCAGAACACCTGCCAGTAGAACAGTGGCCTCCTTGGACAGCCTTATGTCTGTTTGTGCATGGAGGAACTTGGACACGAAGTCCTCGGGGGACATGTAGCGCTCTCCATTCTTCTCCACACTTGCATACTGTGAAGGGAAAGAAAACTGGGCTAATATTATACAGTATATATATAATGCTGAGGCCACTGCAGTACAGAAAGGATATTGTGTATAAAAAATACTTTGTTCACAAAATACCGGCAATCTGATTAACATTAAATATGTAATTGATGCATTTTATACAATAAACCATCAAACTCAGATCAGTCATTGAATTAGTCACTTAATACAGTGCCTTGTACAATGTAGTATTCCATGAAGTGTGCCCAGTTAAAATCACATATCACATAGATCAAAATAGTAATCATAAATATTTAGTATTACAAACCCAAGACAGAATAATCAAAGAAAAATTATCTTCACAGTTGAAGACAACATGAACAAAAACAGCATTTTACAATCATCCATTCTTAAAACCAGAAGGCAAGAAAAAGGCTGATTATTGAAAGGAATATTAATTAAGCATGTGTTAGTTGTTTGATCATTTGCTGTTAGATTAATTTAGGATGTTACTTAAAGGTGTCATGAACTGAGAAATTTCCTTGAGCTTTTGGCACAAGAGGTCATCATACTATAAGAATATCCTGTAAGTTTCAGAACTGAAAACTTCCTTGTTAGTCCAAAAACAGCTTTCATTGTAACCAAGCCCAGAGAACGTCTCATTGTGGAACGTGCCTATCAATGATAGGTGAAAGACCGCCTCTGCAGAAGAAGACCAACACCTACTTCATCACTGCAACTTTGGCCACGCCTACTGGCATGTTAGTGAGATGACGAGGAGAGAAGAGAAATACAAGATTACTGAAATAGAAATAACATTACCTTCTAAAGGATCCTAATGATAGAAATGTGGTTATTTATTTTCAACAATGTGAATGTCTCAGTTGAGCATTATTTATTTGTATTCGGTACATTTCACTGTGGATTCTTTGGTAAATCAGTCGCAATTTCGGCGCAGGCTTTGCAAACATGAGGCAACATGTAAGTAACTGTTCCTTCTAATGCCTGATCTGTGACCAGTCTAAGAGTCAGCAAATCAAACCAGTGACTAAACGCTCAACTTCACGTTGTTTCTCTTAGTAGGATGAAAATAATCTGTTATTTAAACTGTGATTAAATTATATATAGAAAGCGATCAAAGAACACTCCCTTTAGAATCGCTGGAGCTGTCAATCAAACAGCGCAAGTTTATCAGTGAATGAGTTCTGGACTCGCGCAAAACTCCCGTTATAATCAACAAATCTCTTATTTACATTGTGTTTGCACTGTTAGTTATGATGAAAGGCAGCATTCATTAGTGTGCAGAAATCGAGTTGCAATGACGAGACTCAACATGTCTGTGATCGGCTACATGCTCATCACTGCAACCTTTCAAGCCACGATCTAAATATAATGCCATATATCTAAATATAATGTTATAATCAACACTTTTCACGATTAGTTAACCAAGAGGTGTGATAGTAAAAACATGCTAAAAGTTTTTGAGAGATTTAAACATGTAATACTAGCTATTTTATATGCAAAGATGTTAGCCAATCACAGCAGTGGGCGTTTACACTGAAGTCGCAGACCTTCAAACAGAGCATTCAAACCAGAGGGCTAAAATCAGGGTAGGAAAAATGCCTTTTATTTCTAAATTATGACAATTTTTGAGGTAAAATTTTTTTTTTTTTTTTTTTTTTTTTTAAAAAAAAACAAAAAAAACAAAAAAAAAATCACACTAACATTATAGTGTACATTATACACTATAATTATAAGGAAACATTATAAAACAATGCAGTTCATGACCCCTTTAAAATACTTTATACTTTTACACTTTTAAGGAACTCTGCTTAGTATATTCATGTGAACTTACTATGAGTTCCATACAGTGCTTGACGCATTTTTAAATTAATCCTCAGGTTTTCTTTCTGTAATGAGAAATTTATTAAATGGTTACATCAGATAGATGTTTATCTCATTGACACCAGTGCTTAGATGTTGGGCTACGTTCCCGTCCCTTCATTTCCAGACTCTCAAGGGAGAAAAGAGGTGACATACCTTCAAGAAAATGGACTTGAGCTCTGCTGGATCAGCCCTCTTTATCAATACCTGTAGACATAAACACATTGTGATCGACATATGGATCTACATGTAAACATTAGGCCCACTGCTGTCTGTTAACATTATAACATTATTTTAGGATATAAACTGTGTATATATAAATAGTAATATTGTGAAATAATAACATTTAAAATAATGGTATTACTGAAGAATTTATTTCTGTGATACAAATTTTCATCAGCCATTACTCCAGTCTTCACTGTCACATGATCCATCAGAAATCATTCTAATATGATTTACTATCAGTGTTGGAAACAGTTGTGCTACTTAATATTTTTTATAACCTGTGATACTTTTTTCAAGATTCTTTGATGAATAAAAAGTAAAAAAAGAACAGCATTTATTTAAATCAGAAATCTTTTGTAACAATATACACTACCGTTCAAAACTTTGGGGTTAGTCATTTTTTTTGTTTAATTTTTTTTTTTGAAAGAAATTAATAGTTTTATTCAGCAAGGATGTGTTGAATTGATAAATAGTGATAGTAAAGATTTATATTGTTAGAAAAAATTTCTATTTTGAATAAATAATGTTCTTTTTAACTTTTTATTCATCAATGAATCCTGAAAAAAGCATCACAGGTTCCAAAACAATATTAAACAGCACAACTGTTTCCAATATTGATAATAAATCATCATATGATTTCTGAAGGATCATGTGACACTGAAGACTGGCATAATGATGCTGAAAATACAGCTTTGCATCACAGGAATAAATTATATTTTAAAGTATATTAAAACAAAATTATTTTAAATTGTAATAATATTTCAAAATATTTCAGTTTTACTGTATTTTTGATCAAATAAATGCAGGCTTGATGAGCATAAGAGACTTCGTTCAAAAACATTAAAAATAGTAATGTTTCCAAACTTTTGACCAGTACTGTATGTACGTGTGTGTGTGTGTGTGTGTGTGTGTGTAATGATATTTCACTGGTAATGTTGATCATTGGTATTATTGTTATTAAAAGCATCTTATATCTAAGCAACTCAAGCTCACTTCAGGAATGTTTAGCATCCTATAAACCCCATGACAGCCATTCAAACACTCAAGCAGACACTGGACAGTCTATCTACAGGGGTTTGATCTTTCATCAGAGCTGACTGAAGTGCTCTTATGTCTCAATGTCATTGAGAGAAGCTAACATTCACCCAGGACATTAGCAGGCTAACGTTAACTAGCTCTATCACACCGGCTACTGTGCACTGAAGGTTATCAGTTCATTGGCGATGATGTTTTCTGGGCATATACGTATGCCTGACGATCAAACACCGCGCTCCCTTCGTCTGCAGAAAGCGAAGATGTTTCTGTGCGAGAATAGCGCTTACCTTTGCTGCCATGCTCAGCTAACGCACAACTATAGCAACAGGAAGACTTCTCGAGCTTGATGACGTTTCCATGGAGATCACGTGCGGGAAGGTAGTGGCTGTTGCGCGTGGAGGAAAACGGATGAAACACTCACAGGTGCAGTAGATTGTCGCGAATCGTGTCCCTATCGTAAATATTGGATAAAAAATCGGTCTCACACTTTGTAAGGATATTAATCATATTAGTTAATAAAATTTTAAACAATTTCACGGCTTTGGTTTGAGCAGATATTGACTAACTTTTCACAGTTAAAAAAAGAAATAATGGACCCTTTTTTTTCTTTTTCTTTTTTTTTTTAGTTATTTTTTTATTAATTAACAAAAGACATTATGTTACAAAAATTATAGAATACAAGACAATACATCATAAAAGTAACAAACAGTTGTACACTAGGGGGGAGGGCTTAATGTAGATCTACATAGACATTGAAAAGTTTACCGATTTTAAAAAAATTGTATTGCTTTTTGCTTCATAGAAAATTGGACTGATTCAATTCATTCAATTCATTTCTTTCTTGAATGATATAAAACATTTTTTACAGGAAAAACAACATTTGTGAACATGAAATTTTGCCATTAAAAGGATAGTTCACCCAAAAATAAAAATTAGCCCATAATTTACTCACCCTCAAGTCATCCTAGGTGTATATGACATTCTTCTTTCAGACGAATACAATCAGAGTTATATTAAAAAATGTCCTGGCTCTTCGAAGCTTTATAATGGCAGTGAATAGCTGTTTCTGTTTTGAACAGAGGTAGACAGTAGTGAAGTATTTTTACTTTCCAAGTAATTTTTTTTTCAAGTATATGTACTTTATCAGTGTTCTTCTTTGGAAAACTTTTATTTCACAACATTCCAAAGCATAATATTGTTCCCTTTCAGTCGGTCACGTTCGACGAGAGAGAGAGAGAGAGAGAGAGATCAAAGGTGCTGGTGAAAAGGCACACTGCAGCACGACCGCGTGCTCACTTCCTGGTTGGGAAAAAAAACTGCTGTTTCCACAGCATTTCCTGTTGGTTTGGTGAGGGCATTCCATACAGTGAGAGCAGACACAGGCTGCACTATCCCCTGTGATTCTGCCGCGGTTGTCCCTGGGTGCTTCAGCACTATTAAAAGAGCGGTTTCCTCTAAAAGAGCAACATGGGTGTGACACTGCGTCTTTTTCAAGATGTCATTCCACCGCGGTCGTTCCCTGTCGCCAGTTGACGGTCACAATCGTTGTCTCACGTGCCTGGGCATTCAGCACGCTGAGGCAGCTTTTGTGGATAGTTCATGTTCCCACTGCAGGAACATGACTATCTCGGCGCTTAGGTCGAGACTCGCCTACCTTCGGGAGGGTGGAGTCCCCTTACCTATGCCTCGATCTAGTGCTATTCCTGCGTAAGTTAGGGTAGGCCTGACCCAGAGCTCCTCCGGACCTTGCCCTCCGGGCGTCGAAAGTCACCGCCCATTCCATCGGTCAGGCGATGTCCACGCTCGTGGTCCAGGAGCGACACCTCTGGCTCAACCTGGCCGACATGAGGGAGACTGATAAATATCGGTTCCTGGACTCCCCCATCTCCTCGGCCGGGTTGTTCGGCGACGCGGTCGAGAGCTTTGCCCAGCAGTTCTCGGCCGCCCAGAAGCAGACGGAGGCCATCAAGCATATCCTGCCCCGGCGGTCAGCTGCTGCCTCCACCCAGCCGCCGGTCGCAGCACCTCCGCCTGCTCGTCGCCGAGGGCGTCCGCCCGCCGCCGCCCCCACTCCTGCCAAAGCCCAGCAGCAGCCTACACCAGGGCGTCGGCGTGGAGCCGGCCGTGGGAAGGACGTCCAGCCCGCTCAGGTCGCTGCCAAGCCAGGTGGCAAGCGCCGTCGTAAGAGACCCTGAGACGGGTCGCCCAGAGATGGAGGGAACTGCTCTTCAGGAGGTGGTAGCAGCACCACTCCTTCTCCCGGAGGAGGGCCGGGAGAGAATCCTTGGTTTTCATTTAATTTTTGTTCCGCAGCTGACCTTCGTGCCAGCGGTACCCAAATTTTCACCAAAAGAGCAGTTCCAAAATCTCTGGGTGCCAAGAGAGCACGCTTGGCGGTGTACGACGCTCCTATGCCTTGTCACCCTCCGGCGCCTCTCCAGTCGCCAGCAGGGGGTGCTGGCTGTGCTCAGGACGCACACGAGAGGCCTCCTCACACCCATGCGCCCCCTCAGCGGAAGCAGGTAAGTGTTGCACTGCACACTCAGACCCCACTTCGGGCCGCTATGCCGTCCGAGTCGGGTCCCTGCACGCCGCTGCTCTGCCCCGCTGCGGGTACGTCTGTGGTGCCGTTAGTCCCGCTTGCACGGTCGCTGGGAGCCTGGTTCATCCGTACTATCAGACTCGGCTATGCGATTCAGTTCACCCGGCGTCCCCCCAAGTTCACGGGCATTCACTTCACCTCCGTGTCGAAAGAGAACGCCCCCGTGCTCCGGGCGGAGATCGCAGTCCTACTGGCGAAGGACGCGATAGAGCCGGTCCCTCCAGCCGATATGAAGACGGGCTTCTACAGCCCGTACTTCATTGTACCCAAGAAAGGCGGCGGGTTATGGCCAATCTTGGACCTGCGGTTCTTGAATCGGTCCCTTCACAGGCTGCCGTTCAGAATGCTAACACAGAAACGCATCTTCAGGTGCATCCGTCCCCAAGATTGGTTTGCAGCGATCGACCTGAAGGATGCGTACTTTCATGTCTCGATTCTCCCTCAACACAGACCGTTCCTATGCTTTGCGTTCGAGGGACGGGCATATCAGTACAGAGTCCTACCCTTCGGGCTGTCCCTGTTGCCCCGTGTCTTCACGAAAGTCATAGAGGCGGCCATTGCTCCCATGAGAGAGCGTGGTGTTCACATCCTCAACTACCTCGACGACTGGCTGATCCTGGCTCAGTCGCGGGTGCAGTTGTGCGAACACAGGGACATGGTGCTCAGTCACCTCAGCCTGTTGGGACTTCGGATCAACTGGGAAAAGAGCAAACTCTGCCCCATGCAGAGGATCTCTTTTCTCGGTATGGAGCTGGACTCGGTCAATCTGATAGCGCAACTCACAGAGGAGCGTGTCCAGTCGGTGTTGAACTGCTTGAATTCGTTCAAATGCAGGACAGCGGTACCACTGAAACATTTTCAGAGGCTCCTGGGGCATATGGCATCCGCAGCCGTGGTGACGCCGCTCGGATTGCTTCATATGAGGCCGCTTCAACACTGGCTACACGACCGAGTCCCGAGATGGGCGTGGCAGAGCGGCTCGTTCCGTGTCTCAGTAACACCGAAGTGCCGCCAAACCTTCAGTCCGTGGTCGGACCCTTCGTTTCTACGGGCAGGAGTTCCCCTAGAACAAGTGTCCAGGCATGCTGTTGTCTCCACGGATGCCTCATCCACCGGCTGGGGGGCCACATACAACGGGCTTGCAGTTTCGGGTCTATGGACGGGGCCTCAACTGCAATGGCATGTCAGTTGCCTCGAGTTGTTAGCAGTTCGTCTTGCGCTGGGCCGCCTCAAAGGGCCGCTACGAGGCAAGCACGTTCTGGTCCGTACGGACAACACTGCGGCCGTTGCGTACATCAACAAACAGGGTGGTCTACGCTCCCGCCGCATGTCACAACTCGCCCGCCATCTCCTCCTCTGGAGTCAGAAGGATCTGAGGTCGCTTCGTGCCACTCACATTCCAGGCCTGCTCAATCCTGCACCCGACGAGCTCTCACGACAGCAAATGCTCCCGGGAGAGTGGAGACTCCATCCCCAGGTGGTCCAGCTGATCTGGAGTCGCTTCGGGACCGCACAGGTAGACCTGTTTGCCACCCCGGACACGTCTCACTGCCAGTTGTTCTATTCCCTGACCGGGGGGACCCTCGGATCGGATGCGCTGGCACACAGCTGGCCCCGGGGCCTACGCAAATATGTGTTTCCCCCAGTGAGCCTTCTTGCACAGACACTGTGCAAGGTCAGGGAGGACGAGGAGCAGGTCTTGTTAGTTGCACCGTACTGGCCCAACCGGACCTGGTTCCCGGAACTAGTGCTCCTCGCGACAGCACCTCCTTGGCTCATTCCTCTGAGGAAGGACCTCCTGACTCAGAGACGGGGCATCCTATGGCACCCACGTCCGGACCTCTGGAAACTCCATGTCTGGTCCCTGGACGGGACACGGAGGTTCTAGGTGGCCTACCACAGACTGTGGTGGACACCATCACTTCCGCCAGAGCCCCCTCTACGAGGCGCCTCTATGCGTTGAAGTGGAACCTGTTCGTCGAGTGGTGTTCTCAACGAGAAGACCCCCAAAGATGTTCGATCAGTTCTGTGCTTTCCTTCCTGCAAAAAGGGTTGGAGCGAAGGCTGTCTCCCTCCACCCTCAAAGTGTATGTTGCCGCTATCGCCGCAAATCATGACACGGTTGATGGTAAGTCCTTAGGGAAGCACGATCTGGTCGTCAGGTTCCTGAGGGGGGCGAGGAGATTAAATCCGCCTCGCCCTCACTCTATACCCTCTTGGGACTTATCTCTGGTGCTAACCACACTGCAGAGGGCTCCCTTTGAACCTTTGCAGTCAGCAGAGTTAAAAATCCTGTCTTGGAAGACAGTACTCCTGACTGCATTGGCTTCCATCAAGAGGGTAGGGGACCTGCAGGCATTTTCGGTCGAAGAATCGTGCCTGGAATTTGGGGCGGGTAACCCTCATGTAATCCTGAGACCCCGGCCCGGATATGTGCCCAAGGTTCCCACCACTCCCTTTCGAGACCAGGTGGTGAACCTGCAAGCGCTGCCTTCGGAGGAGGCAGACCCAGCCCTGGCTTTTCTCTGTCCCGTTCGCGCTCTGCAGACTTACGTGGAGCATATCAGCTTCAGGACCTCAGAACAGCTCTTCATCTGTTACGGAGGCCAGCAGAAGGGAAAGGCTGTCTCCAAGCAGAGGATGGCTCACTGGATAATGGATGCCATCGCCTTGGCGTATGAAACCCAAGGCGTGCCTTGCCCGTTCGACTAGGAGTGTGGCCTCTTCCTGGGCGCTGGCGCATGGCGCCTCACTGACAGATATATGTAGAGCTGCGGGCTGGGCAACACCTAACACGTTCGCTAGATTCTATAGCCTCCGTGTAGAGCCAGTTTCTTCCCGTGTGCTCACTCCAAATAGCCAGTAACACCGAAGTGCCCGTTCTAGTGTCGGCTTGCTGCCCTCCTCATGGACCGGATACGTGCGCTGATATGCTCCAGTCGAGTTCCCCAGAACGGCGAACCCTGTTGAGTCCTCCACAACCCGCGGCAGTCAGACGTGGCGGAGTGTCCGACGGCAGGTCTAACACTCATATGCATTGGTGGAAATTGTGTTAGGCTGGGGTTCCATATGTTGTGACCCCTACGGCGGTCACATATGTGTATTCTTCCACGGTACGGCTCCCTACGGCGAGCCCGTGTCTTTCCCTTGGCAGAGCTCACTCTGCCGTCTCTGTGCAGCGAGTCTCCCGCCTGCATTGGCCGAGGCCACCCCTGGGACTTCCGTATGTTGACTTCACAGCCAGTCCATACGTCTATATTCCACATGATACCTCCCTACGGGTAGGATGTGGCTTCCGCAGCGGCCCCCCTGGGCACGCTTTCCCAGCGTTATCCAATACTCTGCTGAGTGGGTCTTGCAGAACAGCAGCAGTGACTCTCCCTGCGTGAGTTCCCCGCCCCGAACAGACGGGGGTCTGAGGGGCTTTCGCTGGGCGCTGGAAATGGTAGTAACTGTGGCGTTTTCCATAGGGATCCCAATTCGTCGGTGACGTCCGACGTACTTCGAATGTGACCGACTGAAAGGGAATATCTCGGTTACGTATGTAACCCTCGTTCCCTGAAGGAGGGATCGGAGACGTACGTCCCATCGCCACAGTTGCTGTACCATCACTGCACGGCCAAGTCACTAGTTCGGCTCCTCAGTGAAAAACAAATGTGCGCGGCATCCGCTTCCGCTTTATACCCGCGATGCGGGGCGGAGCGCGAGATGCAAATCTCGTACGCCAATGGCCATTGGCCCGTTCTCTATACACTCGAAGCTGATAGGGGCTCCCAGAAGTGATCCCAATTCGACGTACGTCTCCGTTCCCTCCTTCAAGGAACAAGGGTTACATACGTAACCGAGACGTTTTTACTGCACTACGTTTCATATTGAATATCATTTAATACTTAATTACATTGAAAATGTAATACTTTCTTACTTTTACTCAAGTAAAAGTAATTAAAAGTTTTACTTGAGTACAAGTAAGAAAATACTATATTTTTAATGTAACTAAGTATTAAAGGTAAAAAAAAACCCTTTAATTTATGAAATGTAGTGCAGTAAAAAGTACGACATTATGCTTTGGAATGTAATGAAGTAAAAGTTTTCCAAAGAAAAACACTGATAAAGTACATATACTTGAAAAAATGTACTTGAGTAGAAAGTAAAAATACTTCACTACTGTCCGCCTCTGGTTTTGAAGTCCATAAAAGTGCATCTATCCATCATAAAAGCGAAGTGAAGCGTTTGTGTAGGAAAAATATCCATATTTAAAACTTTACAAACTGTAATCTCTAACTTCATGAGAGACTGGCGTTCCAGCGTATGACGTAGGTTTTAAATATGGATATTCTTCTTACACAAATGCATCGCTTCGCGTCAGAAGGCCTTTATTAACCGTGTGGATTACTTTTATGATGGATAGATGCACTTTTATGGACTTCAAAACAGAAACAGCCATTCACTGCCATTATAAAGCTTGGAAGAGCCAGGACATTTTTAATATAACTCCAGTTGTATTCGTCTGAAAGAAGAATGTCATATACACCTAGGATTTTTGTTTCCTAGGTGTTCTGGTTTGAGGGTGAGTAAATCATGGGCTAATTTTCATTTTTGGGTGAACTAACCATTTAAAAGAATAAAATGTATTATATAGACCTGAGTGTGCTTGTCTCTACAGTTCTCCAAAAGACCAAATAATACATGTTTCCAAACCAACACGAATTGGCCATCAGTGTTCTTTGTAAAGTCACAAACATTTCGCCAAACTTGTCTTACAAATGGGCACAGTTTCAGGGCTACTGTCACAAAAAGTGCAATTAAAATCAATATCACCTTTAAATTTTACAAAGTAATGTTTCACTGGGTAAACCCTATGTATAATTTTGAATGACACCTCTTTGACTTTGTTTGTAAATAAATATTGATTAGGTATAAGCCAAACCTTTTTCCATACAATAGAATCTGTAAAACGATTCCAATGTGAGTAAATATAAGGCAAAGACACAATGTTTCTTTGAAATAACACTCTTATGGATCTGTTTTGTGAGTTAAGGGAAAAACAAATTTTACCTACATAAGAACTCACTATAGTAGATGGGGACCATTGTTGAATGTTAATTCTTTTCTGATGTCTAAAAAGCATAGAGATTTAGGAGATATAGCACCAAAAACTTTTGCATAGTCCCATGGTGTTACAGGAATCTTATAATGTGCCAAAAACTCATTGTAAGTGAAAAGAAAACCATTTAAATCAAATAACTTATCCACCAATATAATGCCATTATCAAACCAATGTTTCAATCATCAATCAATCAAATGGCTTTATTTTGGCCAGCTGCCTCAATTGAAAAAAGCTCGATTTAACGACTGCCCTGATCTGACTGTCGAGCTTAAGGTCAGAGTCGATTTTAACCCCTAGGTTAGTGATGGTTGGCCAAGGCACCCAAATCAGCAGGAGGGGTCCCAGTGGTGCCACCAAAAACCATCACTTCCGCGTAACAGTGGAATGACATACCATGCTTCCTAATTATAGAACCAAGCGGGAGCAAATAAAGAGAGAAGAGAAGGGGGCCTAAAACTGAGCCCTGTGGGACCCCACAAGAGAGAGGAGCAGAGGAGGACTCAGAGTCACCACTGCTGACACAAAGTAGGACCTGAACCATTCGAGCGCTATATGCCCTTGATGCCCACCCACCGCTCCAAACGAGAGATCAGGATTTCATTGTCCACTGTGTCAAAAATAACGATTTGCGTTTATATAATATATCCCTATTGTTCCATATATAATACTTATATAGTGAAAAAATGTGTTTGTAAATCAAGGACCATGATAAAAAGGCCTTGTGATGAAATTCAGATAGCTTCACAGGTATTTTGTCAATATATAATGGACCCTTTTCACAGACTGTGATGACGCATTTTAATGGTCAACAGCATCGTAAATCCTGCAAAGTTTTTTATATTTTAATTTTTGAAAAATTATACTTAATATTATATTACCTTTGCATCAAATACAAAAAAAAAAGTTAACGCTGCTGTGAGGGTGTTTCTAAGATTGACATCTTCCCTTCTTCTGACTGCCGTTATCAATCTCTCTCTATTTTTCCCTTTTTTTGAAAGTCGTGAAAACACTATTGTGGAGTTTTTCTTTTGCTATTTGAGCAAATGGGAACACATAAAATATATTTAATGTAATCTCTCGTTTTTTCCTGTGCCCTCAATGTCTACTTAAATCCTGATAATCTTGTAATATTTAATAAATAAAAGTAATAACAAATTTCTTGTAAATTCTTTTAACATAAACAAAAAGCCATTCATGGCATCATCCTACAGGGAGTAATGTCATTTTGGTGAGAAGAAATTAATTATAAGCAGTGGAGTTTATGAATATGTTTTGTGGCATCATTTGCTTTGACTCACTTTACTAAAACATACGGGTTAATCAGTGTAATAATTTCATCAAAAGAGCATTAAAAATATCAAAATTAACTTCAGCTTCACCCTTATGCATGTAACAGTCAATACGTCACCGAGCAATGTCTAATGTTAGCTCTTTATTTCCATTAGTTTAAAGTTTTAGTGCCTGAGCTTGACCAGAACATATTTCTGAAAGTCTGGCATATGAAAACATATTCTTTCTTAAAATGGTAATGCATAACAGGAATGACCCGTGTCGTCTCAGACCCTTTGACATGATGTGCTCATGATGATGCTGGTGAAATGGAAAAGTCAGCAATGGAGAATAACTGATGTCATGTCATCTAAAAGAATGATTATATCATGGTAAAATTAAATATTAAAGATATAATAAGCTATAGTTATGAGTTTAAGCAAAATAAATGAATCAAAAGCTGGATGACATGCGGAAAATCTAAAGAACATTGACATTTAAACATAATTTTGTCTTGAAAGTATTCCTCTTTTTTTCTATCTTCATAAGCTTTTTTATTCAACCACCGACAAAGAAGAAATGTATCATTTTCCTTGATGTAAAAAAAACGAAACAGTTTAAAGCAGGAAAAGGTCTCTAACAGGGGATGGTCTTCAGAAATAAAATGCGTTTTGAGCTTAAAATAATTCAAAGTGTTTTTCTGGTGGCTTTTGGGTTCTTGGAGAACCAGTAGGAACCACAGTATTTTTCACAGCAGGCTTTCTCTGTCACTCAAATGGGCCTCACAGGGGAAACTCTCTTCCCCCAAATATCCATGGCACCTGCTACATTTTTTATTCAGAAATATGTCTCGAAAGCGGTTTATATAGTGATGCATTGTGTTAACATTTCTGGTAACTTGCTATATATTACAAAGTAAGTTATTAAAGGGATAGTTCGTGCATAAATGACAATTCTGTCATCATTTGATCACCCTCATGTCTTTCCATTTGTTTGTACATTTTGAAGAATGTCAGTAACCGAACAGTTTTGGTAACCTTCCATTGTATATGGACAAAAAAAAAGTAGTAAATATTTAAAAAGTGCATGTAAATAATACAACCTTGTCCTATACCAAATAATGAATAAATCTTCTCTGTGCTTCGACTCCCCGGTGGTTGGATTTGTTGCTGAACCAAAAGACCTTTGACACGTCTTGGCCAGGGTCACCTTCTGCCTCTCCTGGGACAAACACTTCTTTGAAGAAAAAGACTGCAAGGCTAGATGGACATCTTGGGGCAAAACCCCCCTATTTTCATTTGTCTAAACTGAGAGTTTTAAAAATAGAACTACTTATAAACAAATGATTGAACCACTTTGTCGCTCTTTACCACTGGAGTGTCTCTAATAGTGGTCAGCGACTGGGGACTCCAGAGGTCTGGAAGGTTAAATACCTTCTGTTTTAAGTAACACAGGCATGGAGACGTGGTTTACAAAGTTGTGTCTATTTGAGATGTTGACAGTTTAATTACAGTCTTTCAAGCACTGATGAGGATGACTGACATTATTTAACTTCTCCTTCAGCTTGTCTGCCTCCTTTAAGCTTATAATAATATTCAATAGTCAAATCTTTAATACTAATCTATCTATCTATCTATCTATCTATCTATCTATCTATCTATCTATCTATCTACCTACCTATCTATCTATATGTCTGTCTGTTTATCTGTCAGTCTATCTATCTATCTATCTATCTATCTATCTATCTATCTATCTATCTATCTATCTATCTATCTATCTATCTATCTATCTGTCTGTCTGTCTATCGATCTATATATATCTGTCTGTCTGTCTGTCTGTCTGTCTATCTATCTATCTTCTATATGTCTGTCTGTCTATCTATCTATCTATCTAATGTCTGTCTGTCTGTCTATCTATCTATCTATCTATATGTCTGTCTATCTATCTATCTATCTATCTATCTATCTATCTATCTATCTATCTATCTATCTATCTATCTATCTATCTATCTATCTATCTATATGTCTGTCTGTCTGTCTATCTATCTATCTATATGTCTGTCTGTCTGTCTGTCTATCTATCTATCTATCTATCTATCTATCTATCTATCTATCTATCTATCTATCTATCTATCTATCATCGTCTGTCTGTCTGTCTGTCTATCTATCTATCTATATGTCTGTCTGTCTATCTATCTATCTATATGTCTGTCTGTCTATCTATCTATCTATATGTCTGTCTGTCTGTCTGTCTGTCTGTCTATCTATCTATCTATCTATCTATCTATCTATCTATCTATCATCGTCTGTCTGTCTGTCTGTCTATCTATCTATCTATATGTCTGTCTGTCTGTCTATCTATCTATCTGTCTGTCTGTCTGTCTGTCTGTCTGTCTGTCTGTCTATCTATCTATCTATCTATCTATCTATATGTCTGTCTATCTATCTATCTATCTATCTATCTATCTATCTATATGTCTGTCTGTCTGTCTGTCTGTCTGTCTGTCTGTCTGTCTATCTATCTATCTATCTATCTATCTATCTATCTATCTATCTATATGTCTGTCTGTCTGTCTGTCTATCTATCTATCTATCTATCTATCTATCTATCTATATGTCTGTCTGTCTGTCTGTCTATCTATCTATCTATCTATATGTCTGTCTGTCTATCTATCTATCTATCTATCTATCTATCTATCTATCTATCTATCTATCTATCTATCTATCTATCTATCTATCTATCTATATGTCTGTCTGTCTGTCTGTCTATCTATCTATGTCTGTCTGTCTGTCTATCTATCTATCTATCTATATGTCTGTCTGTCTGTCTGTCTATCTATCTATATGTCTGTCTGTCTGTCTGTCTATCTATCTATCTATATGTCTGTCTGTCTGTCTGTCTATCTATCTATATGTCTGTCTGTCTGTCTGTCTGTCTGTCTATCTATCTATCTATCTATCTATATGTCTGTCTATCTATCTATCTATCTATCTATCTATCTATCTATCTATCTATCTATCTATCTATCTATCTATCTATCTATCTATCTATCTATCTATCTATCTGTCTGTCTGTCTGTCTATCTATTTATATATATTGCTACTTACAACAGTTTCTTTCCAGTTCCAGTGTAAATATATTTTGAATAGTAAATTGCAGCACATTTAATGCTAACAACTATTTCAATAGTTTTTTTTAAACCTGTCTATCTATCTATCTATCTATCTATCTATCTATCTATCTATCTATCTATCTATCTATCTATCTATCTATTTATCTATCTATCTATCTATATGTCTGTCTGTCTGTCTGTCTATCTATATATATTGCTGGCAACTTACAACAGTTTCTTTCCAGTTCCAGTGTAAATATATTTTGAATAGTAAATTGCAGCCCATTTAATGCTAACAACTATTTCAATAGTTTTTTTAAACCCTATAGAAACTAGCTCACCAAGACATTTTAAATTTAATTTAAAGTGCACATCCAAAAGCACAGAATGCCAATGCCCTTGATGAAATATTTGTCAGCATATGGTTACTGAATTCTTTTATTCTTCTAATTCCTCTTTTATCTTTCTCTTGGAAAGATGTCGAAATGAATCAGAAGGCAATCAGATGGAACATAGAATCTCACTGACAAAAGCAGAATGAGCATTATGGGCCTTGACAGACACAAAAATAAACATGTTTGAACAACATCCCACCAGCTAACTTAGTAAGTCTGGTTCAATTCAATGTGCAAAACAATAAAGAGATCTGACAATGGACAAATGAGCAGCAAGCAACTGTTGTTTCCAGCTTAAATCTGACCAAGGAAAAGCCTGACTGCACTGTTTACAAAGTTAAAGCTGTTCACTGTAGATTTCATTGCCTCTATGCATTTCCCCCATATTTACACTTGTACATACACATCTGTACACTCCAGTCACCTGAACCTACTCACTCCTCATGGAGTCCGGCTCCTGAATGAATCTGTTTAACATCTTTCAGTTCAAATGAGAGACTACACTAAACATGCTTTGGGGCATATGGGATGGGCTGAAATTGCCCCTCTGGAGGGACGGGCGGATGCGCCGGGGCAGTTTGAGAAGGTCCAGGCAAGCAGGCTTTAGCCATTTCGAAAAACAAGAGCCCACACTCAGACCTGCAACCTGAGAGGACGAAGGGTACCCCTCCACCTAAGTGAATCCAGATGCAGCCCGCAAACACTGCGGAGCCAGTCAAAGGCTCTGGGCTGCACACTCGAACCTCAGATTCCTGCTCTTTCTCAGAGCTGCTGATCATAGGAGCTGTTCAACGGCATTGTGGGAGGGAAATTATCAGCCTCGTTCGTCTTTGAACAAAACAAGAACACCAGAAAATCTTTAAGTCTTTTCCTTTTCCTTCTCCTGAGGACATACCACCTGGCCACAGATCTAGATACACAGGCCAGGCTGTAAATCTGGAAAGTTGTTGGCTGCATTGGGAAAAAATTGGAAGCATAGGGCAATTTTTATATATATATTCAGGAATGTTCTGGCCGATTAAGCCAATAATTATTTTCATGTTATGGACTAAAATTCTGTACAATATACAGTACATTGCCGTTCAAAAGTTTGGGGTCAGCAAAATTGAAAAAAGTAATAATAATAAAAATAATCTGATACTTTTATTTAGCAAAGATGCATTAAATTGATTTAAAAATATTTCTATTTCAAATAAATGCTGTTCTTTTGAACTTTCTATTCATCAAAGAATCCTGGAAAAAATATATATATTCCAGTTTCCACCAAAATATGAAGCAGCACAACTGTTTTAAACATTGATAACAGGAAATGTTTCCAAATCAGCATATTAGAATGATTTCTGAAGGATCATGTGACACTGAAGACTGGAATAATGATGCTGAAAATTCAGATTTGCATCACAGGAATAAATTACATTTTACATCAGAAAGTTATTTTAAATTTTAATACAGTTTTTTCAGCTATTTTCACAAGTAACTCTTAATACAAAAATCGAAACTAATCAAACTTGTAACACAGCTAGTCATTCTTTCAAAACCTGATGTAATGCTTTCATTCAGTTGCACATATTTTCAGTCCACATAATCATAGTTTCAAACACAAGATTACAACACGAAACACAACAGTATGATCTTCTTTCAGTTTAGTACTTTTAACAATCAGTTCATTCAATAGCAAACAATGCAAGATACATGTTTCAAATCACCCATGTTTCTGAATTATCTACAGTAACACAGGCTACAGTTGCCACATTAGAAAATACAATTACATTACCTAACTTATGTAATTGAATCCACAATGTTATATATCTATTGTGTTATCAAAAGTTGTGATGAAGTATGACAACCATGCATTGATTAACCATTAAGATCAGTTGGATTAAATAATAGACAAATGTATTAAACTGAACGAGAAGAGATGCAAATGAAAAGTTTGATAGTAAGAGCTTTATGAAAGGCAGTTACTGTGAATTAAACATTTATATGAAACACTTATTTTGTGTAGTGAAAAGGATACTTTGTGGTTTTGTGTTTTGTACTAACACAACTGAAAATATGCTGAAATGTTTGAAAAAAGTGCACTTTTGATGATCTGTTGTGATATTAGTACTAAGAGTTTTGAAAATGTACACCTTACTTGCAAAAATAGTACCAAAGCGAATAAAAAACACTGTAATATTTCACAATATTACTGTGTTTTTACTTGATCAAATAAATGCAGCTTTGGTGATACAGTGAATTTAGGCAGTATTATAATATATAAAAGTCAACATTATAAAAAAAACTATTAATATTGAGATTTGCTAAAGATTAAATTCAATGGGTGTTTTAAAGATTAATTTACAGTGAGTGTTAGTTGATAGCAACGGTTATTTAAATGTAGAAATATGGGAATCGAGTATGCACAATTAAATATTAATAAATGTAATATTGGCCAATATCCAATATTGAATGATAACAATACATTAAAACAAATATTAACTTCTATTGCCATTATGGTACTGATAAACTGTGCTTCCCCAGTCAAAACATTTGATATGATATTTTAGAGATTTTGACAACAGAAAATGCACATCTCAGAGATGAATGGATGTGCATCAACAGATAGCTATTTTATTTTTATTTTGACATCTGCATTTTGGAAGAGGAACAAAGACACTGCATACTGCGGTTCTCATGGCTACAGAGTGGCCCGTGCAAAATACAAAACAAAAATCACCAAGGATGCATCATGTTACATGTCACTCAATCCATTTCAAGCAAAAACGAACAATCCTGTTCACTGTTCTGTCAGAACTGACGGGAGCCTGTAAGATGAGAGGACAAAAAGTGTTCTCATGGACTAAAGAGATGATCTGTTATTTTCTTTATTTGTGCTGAATCTGATGTCAAATAAAAACCCATGGAGATCATAATGGAAATGTTTTCTGATATAATATCATTAGCATCTTCCAGGACAATCTATGATTCTTCTATTAAGGTTTTAATGACACACTGCCGTATAGACTCTTCACAGTTGTGTATTCTGGGAAAAACTAGTGAGATTCCACACACTCTGCTTCCCTTAATCAGAGGATATGTAACCCAGCACAATGAGCAATGATTCAAAGCTCATGACAGAACAGCGTTCCTTAGCAGGGAGCCCTTCAGTAACACGTGTCACTCCTAATTTCGACGAGCTGCGTGATGGCCAGCAGACACTCCATCATGAAACACACACCAGCTCTTTGTTTGCTTATGTGTTTCTTTCATTTCCCAATCCCAAACACAGCGGTACGAAACAAACTGCACATTTTCCATTCCATTTCAGTAGGCGTTGCCTGCTTTGGCTCATTTTAAGGAAGTTTGCCACTCAGAGGACAAACGGTTAAATTAAAGATGACTAAATGATGACTACATTTCCCAACACTGAACAAAAAAGCTCGAGTTTGCTTTTTGAAATGAGGCTGACAAATGTAAGATTTTGGTTTTCCCATCCTGCATTTAGAAGGAGAAAAAGCAACATGAATGGGTCATTAATTTGCCATGTAAGGAAAATTACCAGTGAAAGGACTGAATTATTGAATCCTGAAAAAGAAGGGGGTGTTTTCAGTGCATATTCCCATTAGGATGTATAGTAAGGAATCAGAGGTGCTTGATAGCATGTTAACCACCTGTGTCTGTCTGTCTGTCTGTCTGTCTGTCTCTCTCTCTGTCTGTCTGTGTGTGTGTGTGTGTGTGTGTGTGTGTGTGTGTGTGTGTGTGTGTGTGTGTGTGTGTGTGTGTGTGTGTGTGTGTGTGTGTGTGTATGTGTGTGTAAGAGAGAGAGAGATAGAAATGGTCCACATGCCTGAGCGGTTTGCTGGATTTGTGTCCCGCCTGAGGGTGAGATTTGGAACATTGTTGTTGTCTTGAGAGCAGACAGCCGCTCACACATGATAAATTGTTTCCGTGTTGAGCTCGTACTATAAGCCTGCGCCTCCGCCAGGCCTCCCAGGCTCTCAAACCCCAGAGCTGCATTTGTTGAGATTTTACATTTCATTTGTTCACGAGTCTATTAGGCCTCCGCACAGCTTCCAGTTGATCTTTATTTAATTGTCAAACTCAGCTATGAAAGCAATTCAAAGTTGGAAAAAAGATCAAAACACATCATTACCATTTTAGTGGAGATGAACCAGTATATCTGCATAATTTCAGCTTTAATAAAAGTTGGAAACACTGACTACTATTTCAAATAAATGCACTGTAAAAAAATGGCTGTAAAACGTCCAACAGTAAAATACTGTTTTTTCAATATACAGTTCAATCATGTACATTTACAGCTAATGGCCCATAAATTAAGCACTTACAGTAAATTTACAGCATTTAACAGTAAACCTGTTTGTTCCTGAGAAAAACGGCCTCGCGCTGTAAAAAGCAGTAGCCTACACGGGGCGGGGCATCTTCAACACGAGCCCTAGTTTTCTGTAGAAAGCGGTCAACCAACGGAATCTCTTCAAAACTCTTACCGCCTGCGTTTACTTTGCCACAGAAGGAAACTGTCCAAGGTAAGTTTATTTCTTTGTTGTTAGTTTATTGTGTTGCACCCAACTAGTAAAATCGCCCTTTTCATGTAATGCAGCCAGACTCAAAACGCAATTCAACGGCCCGTCGTCAGTTATTCCTCATCGGTCACCACACTCAATACATTGTTCAGATGTTGTATTTTAAGACATTTGGCAGGCTTAAAACTATCTTGTGTGTAATTATGAAACTATTTTATTGATAATGTGTCTATGTATTTTCACGTCTATGTGCGTATGGCATGCGTGTCAGAACTTTAAGTGTGTGCGTTTGTATGGGCTAAAGAGCGGGAGAAAGAGAGTATGCGTTCCATGGGTAATAAAACATGAAAATAGTTTGTCATTTTTATCCTGTTTGTTATATTTATTTATTTGCTTGATCAATTTCTTTGTGTATTTTTGGTTATTTTGCTTTTCTAGGCTCTAACTGAAATCATTTGGCGAAGTGATATGGAACTGTAATGCGGTCAAATCCTCAAGATGTCTGGAACTACTTGGACCTTCCCGGAACAGCTGTAGAACAGGTAATATTGCTAAAGTGGTTTAGTTTTCTTTTATATGAACCCTTAAATTGATTTACATTAATTTCCGATTTAGTAAGATCAGAGTCATGTATTCTTGTAAACTTTGTGCACACACATGCAGTACTATATGTGCATTTGTGAGGCACATACATTCACATGCATGTTTCTAGTAGCATACAGAATACACTCATAGCTTACAGACACAGACTCAATCACTTAATTATTCACTCCTCTCTGGCTAACTGGAAATCACACAATCACTTCCTTTTACACACGGCTAAACTGTCTGGTCATGTGTTGGCCCCTGCTAAACTAAACTCATTTATTTACTTTTTAGGTTTCTAATTACATTCATCTACTAAACAGTTCATTTTCTGTTTCGTTTAAAAGTGTGTGCAGTATTGATGATAACTGTCTTTTGCCATGTGCTATGTAGTCACTAACATTTTCTTAATGTTTTCTTTTCAGACCTGGGCATGTTGACCAGTTTCATCAAACCTCATGCCAGATCTATCCAAAGTTTTTGTAACGCGTTGTCTTTTTTCTTTTTTTGGTCTCTTCTTAAGGTTTATTCACACACTAGTTTTTCTCATTGGACGTTGCAATTTACACTTTTCTCTTTGACATTGTTTTTTCCTCTTAAAAATGTTATTATACTGTTTAAAAATATAGTGCAGAATAGTTTAATAAATAAAGATTCTTATTATTTACTTACCATGATGCCATTCAAGGTGTATATGACTTTATTCATCAGAACACAAATGTACATTTTTAATCTGGAGGAAATTCAAGCTCTGTAGGATGCGTACAATGCAAGAAAATGGGTTCCACCATTGTGATTAATGTAAGAAATAAATAAGTAAAACATTCTCAACTTTAAACTAGTGCTTCGGACCAAGGCTCTGATACTGTTTGAAATGTCTGAACTTTCATGTGACGTTCATTTTTCTGTTACAATCAAAGCATCATTTTCTACTTGTCACATGAGCATGCCAACATGCTTGCATTACACAGCTATTGTCTTTATACACAGCTTTTATACACCTATTGTTTTGCTACATAAGGCCTGATCAGGTTGTGCATGCATTACTTTTGGACTTTCCAAATGATTTCAGCCTTTCATTTTCATTATATGCATCTACAGATCTCAAATTTCTTTCTAAAAATGTTTGTGTTCTGCTGAAGAAAGGCAGTTGTGCACATCTGGGATAGCATCAGGGTAAATTAATGAACATTTATTTTTGAACAAATTCTTTAAAGAAATGGTGTTGGTTAAAGCAAGTGCTATTTTCATTTTTCTTAACTTACTGTTTGTATTTATTAAGAGATTCAGTTTGGGTCAGTTTCAGCCAATTTGTCAATATCTTTTTTTGCCAGTGTTTTAATAAATAGCAAATGATGTACCATAATCTATTTCTTCTTTATTTATTTTCTCTCCACCTAGTGAAAAATAGTTTGACACATTATATACTACTGTATACATTATATACTACTTACACTAGAGATGTTTATGGTGTATTACGTGATGTAGTAATTTTTTTATATTGTAGAAATATAGCTGTAACCTTTGTTGCAAGTACAATGTAAAACGGTATTGAAATGGTAGAATTACAGTAAACAGCTGAAACCACAGCTGCCAGTACTTTACTGTAAAATTACAGCACAGCTGTAAAATGGAAAAACGGTGTTAAAACCGTGTATATATTATATATATATATTAGATAGATAAAACAAACCAGTTACAAATACATATATACACACATTTGAAAATGACTTATATAAATCATTCTTACCATTGTAATTTTAGAATTATATAAATCATTTTCACATTTCAAATGTGTATATATATTTTTTCATATATATATATATATATTAGATAAAACAAACTAGTTACAAATATATATATATACACACATTTGAACATGATCTATATAATTATAAAAGTGGCTGTTTAGTGTTTATACATTATATATATGCGTGTGTGTATATATATATATATATATATATACATACAAACACACACACACACACACACATATATATATATATATATATATAATCTTAAACTCATACACTCAAACTCATCTTAAAAACCTGATCTAAAAGTCATAATCTTAATTTTTTACAAAACTATTTTGTTTTATATGTTTTTTTTATTTTTATATATAATGTTCAAAAAATAATACATGTAATAAAATATAGTAATAATAAAAATACCTACATTTTTTTTTAAAAAATGTATAAATTGCAATACACTATATACACTAGCGTTCAAAAGTGAGGAAAAATCAAAAATGAGGAAAACAGCTTATAAATCATACTAAATTATGTTTTTTTGAAAATGTAAAAATGCAGAAAGTTTTGTGTGAGGGGTAGGTTTAGGGGTAGGGTTAGTGTAAGGGGATAGAATATAGAAATTGTACAGTATAAAAATCATTACATCTATGGAAAGTCCCCATAAAACATGAAAACACAACATATTTATATCTCATATTAAACTTTTCTTGATGACTACATAATTCCTATTCAATGTGTGTTGTTTATTGATAACTTGTGATCTAAAATGTGATCCATGTTAATATTTAACAGTAGGTGTGTCTAAACTTATTTTGTGTATAAAATCTCATACACATAATTTGCACTTTGTTATTCACCATTAAAATACTGACGCTTTTAAAAGCTGTTCGACAAACATTAATGCTTTGAGAGAAACATAAGGTGTACCTCACATCTGAAAGGTCATTTGGAGTCTACCTTACAGTTATTGTGGAAATGAGAGACCTTGAGTGAATGAGATGATTAATTAATAACAATTATCAGAGGTTTGATAATTCACTATCGAGGATAACATCAAGAGTGCTTAATTGCCCCGACAAGTCTTGATGTGCTTTCGTCCTGACTGTCCAGGGTTATTAAGTGTGGTGGGTTGCCTTGATATGTTGTGCATGCTTAAAATATGATTGCGGGACTGATGGAATAAATACAGCCTGTAATTGCTGGGTATCGCTGAGCGTGAAGATGATTTAGGGGCCCAGTGGGGAACTACATAAATAAACAAATAAATAAAACCTTTTCATATTTTAAACAAACAACTACCATTTCTAGCATTGTAATAATATGAATGTAACCATTATTAAAGCACTATATTTTTGATTTGGTCTTTTTTATCAATTAGCCTAAACAAAACATTCATATATAACAGAGGACACTGTAAAGATGTGCTTTCTGTTATGAAGTTTTACTCAATTTCTCCTAATCTTTACATTCATTTCATTTAGACATCAAATTTGTTTGTAGCTGTATTCAGAACACCTAATAACTTAACTTCTTATAACCTAACTTCTGATAAAACAACTTCCCTTCATAGTTTTGCATGAGTTTAAAATGATCTTAAAATAAATTACTGATTTAGTAATGTGAATTAGCAGACATAACAGGTTATGCTTCTGTATTGTCTTTCTTTCCACCAGGATTAAATGATATTTTGTTTTCACCAAAATTAAATGATATTTTGTTTAATATATACCCTATATATGATGGATGGATGGATGGATAGATAGATAGATAGATAGATAGATAGATAGATAGATAGATAGATAGATAGATAGATAGATAGATAGATAGATAGATAGATAGATAGATAGATAGATAGATAGATAGATAGATAGATAGATAGATAATCTATTAAACAAAATATCATTTAATCTTGGTGACAAGAAAATATTATTTTATTATGTATTTATTTATAAATAAAAAATACGTATAGCCTACATATTCATAAAACAATTTATAAATACATTTTATTGATGTATATATAATATTTTAAATGTATAAATATATAAATGATATATTTATACATACATTATATATAATTTGATTATATATATGTATAAATACATGTATATATATATATATAACAATTTATTTTTTTAATGATTTATATATTATACATTTATATATATATATATATATATATATTTAATAAATAAAATACATATTATATTAGAGTTTTTATATTTATATATAATAATAATATCAGTAACTTTTTTCCTGTAAGTCATTGAAATGTCTCTCTAGCGTAAAATGACATAGAAAACAAGGCTTTATTTTTTATATTTAGATTGACACAGCAAAACACTGTAATATTCCCAAATGCCACGATGGGCTCTACAGGCAAATGAACAGCAGAGAAAAAGAAGAGTAACAGCTAAAACCTCCATAAGTGACTTTTTTTTTTTCAGTGCCATGGTCCATACATTGGCAAAAGAAAGACAGACAAAGAAATGCATATAGAGAGAAAAGGGGCCTGAAATGAGGTTAACACACTCACTTACACTAATACACGTCCTTTTAGGGTCCCTCAATGGGGGAACCCTCATCTGTGTCTTCAGAAGTTTTTTTCCACCCTCAATAAACAGGCCAACCATTGTCACATGGAGGGCTCTCGTTATTATTTTTTGAAGTAATTACACCTTATTATCTGTGTTTACTTTAGCGAGGGCGAGTGCAGGTGTGGGACAGGGAGTTGTGGGTGGTGGTGATGGGCCGCACTGCTGAACAGTTGCCCCTGTGAGTCATTTTTTTACTCAAGGTTTGGGCATTGTAGCTGTGCTCTGCCACTAATTTCAGACCCACAAAAGAAACGTGCAATTAGGCCTATTATTGCAGCAGCTGCGCGCTCCCTGCACGACGGCCCCCTGTCTTCTCTTGGCTCATGGTGGAGATGCTTGCTGTGGTCGCAAACACCCCAGTGTGACCGCAACACCCATCCTATGTGACAGAATCACCACAGAATGAACAAATAATAAACTTTAGTATATATGTATATAGTACATAAAATTATGTATATAAAACTAAGTGTAATAAAACAAAACGTTACATTTAATTATATTTTCAGATATATTGATATGTTGCAGTATTTTTTAAAGGAAATTGTATTTAGGAAGGACGCATTAAATTGATCAAAAGTCACAGTAAAGACATTTATAATGTTACAAAAGTTTCAAATAAATGCTGTTCTTTTGAACTTTCCATTTGTTAAAGAATCCTGAAAATAATTGTATCACAGTTTTCATAAAAATATGAAGCAGCACAACTGTTTTCAACTGTGATAATAATCAGAAATGTTTCTCGAGCAGCAAATCATCATATTAGAATGATTTCTGAAGGATCATGTGACACTGAAGACTGGAGTAATGATGCTGAAAATTCAGCTTTGATCACAGGAATAAATTGCATTTTTAAATATATTAAAAACAGAAAACAGTTACATTTTACATTGTAATAATTTTTCAACTTGTATGTCAATAAATGCAGCATTAGTGCGCATAAGAGACTTCTTTCAAAAAGATTAAAAACAGTAGTGTATATAATTTATAATTATTGTTTATGCACTAAAATTCCACCTATTTCAGTTTAAAAATGTAAGTTCAGGTCCTGCCTTTAATTAAGTATAATCAAATTGTCTGATTAGTCATTTCAACTTTCAAAATTATAATCGAGTTGAATCTCGTATAATCTATAAAAAAGTTGAAATTACTTATTTTGATGAGTTAAATTAATGTAAACACATAAGTTGCCATGACTTACTGTAAGCTATATTTTTTAGCAGTGTGTTTAATGTTTACATATATTAAAAATATCAAATTTTTTTATTATTATTTCAAAGCATTGAATCATACATTGTAAAAACAGTTTTATATTTGTCGCCATTGATTTCAGGTCAGGACGAGTGAACTGTTGATAGAATTTAAAAGGATCCAAATTCACAATCAATTGCTAACAGGACAAAAGAAATAATATAGTGGAAAATACTATATGCGTTCTTAATCATTCTCTTGAACTGTGAAACTGAATTTTTGGGGAAGCCACAAAGACCCACCTTGCTCAAACACAAGAGGCCAATCTTCCGCCTTCAGGCACAAACAAAATGGCCCTGGAATCTCCACTGTTGCTCTCACTTAGTGATTTTCACACCTCGATGAATCTCCAACAATTAAAATAATGATCCAGCGCAGAGCACTTATTTTGAAGGGCATGGGTGGATTTACATGTTATGATTGTGAGCGCCTGCAAGATGTGGGTGTCCCTGATGTCAAAAAAGAGGATGTAATCATAAATTTGACATCAGGTCATTAAAGTAAGAACCAACAACTGAAAATCTATTAAAAACACATAGTTAAGCAAGTATGCAGCCTCATAAATGTACACTTAAGGGCGTCTTACACTTGAAATAGTTAACCCTGGGTAAATTTAAACCCCGGGTTAACTTAACTCACATTTCACCCTGCTCCTACTACACATTTCACCCTGGTTAACAATTAATCCTGGGTATTCATAAACTGAAGTCTAACACTGTACTTTCCTAAACCACAGGGTTGTTGGGGGGGGGGGGCATATATATATATATCTGGGCCGTAGCCAGCGGCCGGGCCTGTGCCATGATGAGTAGGCCCTCCAGTTTATTATACAAATATAATATTTGTTAAATAACAATGTTTACATTATTTTAACGTAATTACAAAATTATTATAACATCTCAAATACTAAAATAAATAAAATGTGTTTTTTTACAGTCTATGGTTTTTGCATAATGATTGATGAGTTTGATTGACAGCTGTGTTAGGCAATTAGGTGTCAGGCTGTCTCATGCATGTCGCACCTGTGAGTTCATGAAGTGTGTTTGCCTATTCACTTAGCCTATAATTTGCAGTTGTGTGATAGATAAACAGCAGCGATGCAAAACTGTATAAAAAGGACTTTTAAAAACTCGCATTGACGCGGGAGAGAACCCATCCATCAACCCGCAAGTAACGATAAGACTGTTCAATTCCAAGTACGATTTCATTCTGTAGTGATAGGGTAGGGATAAAGTGCGTGGTATTACGTTTTGACGCAATTCGACCGGAGGTTCGAATCCGCCATTTGCCGAACTCGCTCTACTTCCTTTTCCCATCACATATCAGATCGGAAAGGCGTTTATTATCAATAAAAATGAAGAAAATATTCGAAAAGTGGAAATAAAGTGTCAAAAGTGTGTTGTAACCGCTGCTCGTATGTGGACAGGTTGTAGTTACAGTTTTGGGTTATGTTGACAGTGACACTGACTGGAGTGAGCACGTTCTTGACTGAGACGTGATAGTTTTACAAGGTGTGTTCTACGATTTATTTTTTCAATAGGATCAAAGAAAATAAGATTGAAATGACCTGAATATTGACCTGAATTTTACCTGAAAGCATAGGCGTAACTTGCGGGTGGCACATGTAAGCCCCCACCACTGCACAATATTCCGTATAGTTTATGATAAATCTATCCAACATATCTGCACGGGTAGTATTTTTTTTGTTGGACATAACGCACCACAACTATTTGAGGCTCTTTCTTCACACTGGAAACCTCAAATTAAACTTTATAAACATTTGTCTTTCTGAACGAGTGCATGATGATGTTGTATTGAAGCGTTGATTGTAGGCCGTTGCGATGCAATGCCCCGTTCGCTTTTACGCGTTTATGACCTATTTAATCTTTATTTAACATACTTTACACAATCATGGGAGTTTAGTGCCGCGCAGTGACCAGTCCGTCAATTTTTCCGAATTATTTCGGCCCACCCACAATTTTAGAGGCCCACCTATCATCCACTTTCTGCCTCCGCCAATATATATATTTAAATATGCACACATTGAGTCTTATTTTCGTCTGCCTAATATGTAAAAATGATTCTTGTCACGTCAAATTCAGTTATGATTTACATAAATGTCATATTTTAAATTCAAAATGGTGAAATTTCATAAAAAATGTCATGTAGTTTGCATCACTTGATATTACTGTTGGTCGCTCAACGTTTTTATCGTAAAACAGTTGTCAAATATTAAATGTTTAGCTACTTACATCTTATGATGCACTCTTTCACTGCTACAGAGTTGGAATTCATACTAACAGTAAGCCCCGCCTTCTTTAATTTGATTGGTCATCTCACTCATTCTGACAGTGACGAGCGCTGTTAGACCGCTGAGGCAGACCAACCTAAAAATGTAATATTTTACTTTTGTCATCCTAGCAACAAACAGAGCGGTGTGTAATGAAGTACAGCAGAGCAGCATCAAGAATATCAAATATTAGGGGGGACAATTTGTCCATTTCTAATTATTTGGGGGGACTTGTCCCCCTCAATGTCTATGGTGGTTACGGCCCTGGTATAAGCCAAGCATGCTCCAAAACAACGGCAAAATTCATATTTGGAAGATATAAACATTCAAAACTTACAGTCTCACTTCTGCCAATATGGATCAATGATTTTGATGACATCACTCTGCACTTCAGCTTCTCATCAGATTTTCTGTCCAATCAAATGCCCTCTAGAATCTGAAACCCCGCCCCCTACATTATAAATAGACGCTGACGATAATGGAAGATATTAGGAGGAGAAACGGTTAGAGATTAGGAGGAAACTGCGGCTTTAGTGAGCTCAACGGCTCTGGCCAAGCTGTAATAAAACTAAACGCTATTGGCCATTTAAAAAAAGGGGAGGAGCTGTTTGATATGTTCCGCCCTGTCTTCCTGTTTCAGTGGAAATTACACATTGAATAAAGCTGTGCGTTTCAAGGCACTTCAGTGGGCCTTTAACTCTTTCCCCGCCAATGTTGTGATCATCAACATTGAACAGCATATAAATCAACACTGCCTAATGTTACTGAATGAAAGGTCGACCCAGGATGAGGTATAGCACTGTACAAGCTTTGGTGGTATTGTTGGTCTCGATCCATGTTTTGATCATCATTCTGAATCCAATCTATAGTCTTTGACTAAAACACAATTTTCTCTAGCCTGACAAGCCAGACCCACATTAAGATGTTGGGTCTGGGAACACACCATTGGCAGGGCTCAATCCGAGGGGCGGGATAAACGGTTGTCTTTCAGATTCCCTCTGCACGCAATAGGATAGCGCTACAACCAACCAGAGCAACGAAGAAGGTGAAGCGGAGCTAGTTGATAGATTAAACTTTTGCCGTATCCGGTCGGCAAAACTCCGAACACATCTTCCATTTTTAAGAATGACTTCAGTGCCGTTCTTTGTTCTTTTTTTCAAAGAAAAGCTTAACGCCAAGTCTTCCAGAGTCGCGGCCAAAGCCGATTCGAAAGACCGCTGTTCGCCAGCTTCTTTGTTTTCAAGTAGCACGCGGAACCGTCGCAACTCTGCCGTCATTATGTTAAGCCCGCCCACCGACTGTATACACGATGTGATTGGCCTGACTAGAGTTTGGTTTTTTGCTCAATGTTCCTTTATGAAACTAAGAAGGAAAAAAAAAAAGAATTAAGCTAAAAATATTTTTTTGTTGTTTATAAGCAGAGGCTCTGTTCTTTCTTTTGATATATTGCATGTTCAGATATTAATACAACAAAATATTCTGGGGGCCATGAAATTTTTTGTTAAAATGATCAAATGCTGGAGGTGGCGGGCAACTTAAAAAAAAAAATTAAAACGCTGGTGAGGAAAGAGTTAATTACAAGGGTGAAACGTTCCTGTAAAAAGCGGTGTTTAGAACGATGCTGATAACCCGGGGTTAAGCGCAGTGTGAAAAGCTCTTAGCATAACAAACCAATGAGATGTATATCAGCCAAAATATCCAAATTTCAGTCACAAAGAATTTATGTTCTAAAACAAATGACCATTTAATTCATTTACAAATTATATTTTGAATTTTGGGGAGAGAAAATACACAATGCAAGGCTTTAAAACTGGAGCGAAATGATGGTATACTCCTCTGCGGTAGGAGATGCCTTACTGGCATTGATTTCAGCTCATTATGTCCTTGGGATGCACAGCCACAAATCCAGAGAAATCATTTTGCTAGGGGGGAGTGCGGCTGGGCAAATTGGCTTCTGGTTCCGTGTGGGAGCCCTCGCTGTGAAGAGCAAAAGAGCAGGGCCCGGTCGGGAGTGGGCAGGCCCAGGCAGGACCGGCTGGGGCCTCACGCTGTGACCACCTCCGTGCCTCTGAGACAAACACTTCACTGGATAATCTCCCCACCGGAGACTCTGCCAAGCCCCATGGGCTCAGGGGGAAGAGTCAGGGCACAGGGGAGCAGTTTCAGATCAAGGCTTAGAGCCCCTCCATGGATGTGTGCAGCTGCATCACTAAATGTTACACGAAAGTCTGCTCATTGCCTAACAATATGTACCAGACTTTCCTGAGCCATTTCGATTTATGATTAGAAAAAAAAGATGATTACAAATTCATGCATGAAAAACAATGCTCTATGCCTATAAATAGAAGAAGAAAACTGAAACATAATAGGGAAAACATTTCTTTATTATCACAATTATTAACAAGTTGTATATAAGAGAGGAGGAAAAAAACATTGATATCAGTTTCAACTGACCCGTTTTACAACGCTGGGCTTCTTACAGAAGTAATAAATCACATTTTCTATCAACAGAACAAGCTGACAATATTCAAATGTGGAAAAATCCACCGTTAGGAGGTTTCCATCTTGTATCCATGTTTTTCAAGCTCCGCTCTTAAAAGAAAGGAAAAAAAGTGGGGGGAAAGTTAAAAAGTGCAATAACTCACAAAGCAAATACAAAAAAATTAAATTGATAAAAGTAATCAAATTGTCCCATTAAAAACAGTTGTATCATTATTATTAATAATATTTAAAAAAATATATTTAAATGCATTTCTAATATTTAATATTAGATATTATATTATTTAATATTAATGTAATCATAAAATTACAACTTTTTTTGTACTATTTTTCTCTAAGTAAGAAGTCTCATTAATCATGCGTTATTCACAAACAAACATTTCCAGTGTTGAAAATCAAAAAGCATTTCACGAGAAATATCAATAGATTTATAGCTTATAGGCTTCAGGAAAAGGGAAATTAATGCATTTATTATGGGGAATGACTGGAAAGCATTAACTTCAGAATAGCAATCTATTCTTTTTTTTTTTTACTTAAAATATGTGCAAGCATAATAAATGGCTGTATTTAGTGAGGTCAAGTCCTCACACATTGGAAAGTTCGTAAATGTGGTTTGAGGCCACCATGAGTGTTGGTTAGCCATTGGATTCCTTAGGGACTGTTTTCTTCTAAATGAGTGTAACCACACAAAATTCTTTTTAAAAAAAAAGTGGGTTTCACAGGGTCTGAAGACTCTAGCAATAGACATGAGGACAGCACAATATAATATGCATGTCTACAAGGATTTATTCATTGTGAATTTAGATTAGGCTAGTACACTCCATATTTAGTATTTAACCATCTATAATTAAAACGTGCCCTAAGTTCTTCTCTGCTTCGTATGTATAATTACACAAATTCAGTAAAGACCTACCTCAGCTGATTAGAAAAGTCATCCTCTACATTGTCATCATCCCAGTTATCCTCCCAAACATGAGCATCCTCATCTTCATCAAGGCCTGTCCAGTCTGTGAATGGCAACAATTCAATAAGTCTGATGATCTACATACACAGGCCAGCCTAGCTCCCCCCCACACACACACACACACACACACACACACACACACACACACACACACACGTACAGCATCTATTCATTTCTGCCCAAAACTAATAAATAAAAGTCGCCAACTTAAGTACATACGCCCAATCATTGTCTATTGGTTTAAATTACAAAGCAAAAGAGAAATAATAATTGCAAACAATGTTAAACTATTAGCTTTAGGGGAGCTTAACATGCTAGCTGCTAATAAATGCGTAGTAATGTTGTTTCTTTACGTATGTGGACTTGAGTGTTCAAATATTTTATAAGAAATATTATAATACATTGTATTTAATTCATGTTAAGAGCGACAAACCAACCGTTTATTAAATAAAGCAAATAGTGTTTTGTTGGTTAGCATAGCAATGCTAGCTGAGTCACTGTCTTATTGTGGGCCTTTATTTACCCTTAAATTAGCAAAAGAGCGCATTTCTTCTAAAACACAATGATTTTCAGTTCACTTACCCTCTGCTGGGAACTCTTCAAATTCATCATCTTCCTCCAGCAGCCCCAAGTCCACTGTTTGTTTCTTCTCTGACATCTCGTGCTAGTGATCCTGCCGTTCAACAGTTTCTCATGGATGCTCGACGTAATAACCGAGTGTGATGTGCGCGTGCGCGTGCGCGTGCGCGTACACATGCGCAATTGCGCATGGCTGTGGCCTGCATATGGCTCATGACATGCACAAGAGTTTCACTGCATTTATTATTATATGAGCCAACCAAGCAGTTTGAAGTGTTTATTTATTAAGGCTTAATATAAGGAATATTGCTGAATTAGCCTTAAGATTTATTACAGTAATTCTGTGAAAATCATTATTTATTTATCTATTGTTTGTTTGTTTGTGTTTAATTAGGGCAAACAACACACATTAATATATATATATATATATATATATATATATATATATATATATATATATATATATATATAATCACACAATGATTTATGTAATTATAAAAATGGGAATTTTTTTGTTTGTTTGTTTGTTTAGTTTTTTGCCAATAACTAATAGTGAAATTCTGCATGAAAATGAGTAGAAACCACTCCGATGAAGGCGGATCTCAAAAATCATCTTACAGCCAAAGGCAAGAACATTGTAGTCTAGATAAATGACAGCACATGGACCACAATACCACACATGCCACAATGAAAATTGTCCTGTGGCTCCAATTTGCTGACAGACGGATAAAAATTCAACCAAGAACCTACTCAGTTATTCTGTTTTGAAATTATTTTGTAATCATCCAAACTCCAAATACAAGTAGACAGCAAAAGGAAGTCATTTAGATAGGATGATGACAGTGTAGTCTTTTTTGCTGACAAATCCAGCTAATGCAATAAAACAACAGAGGACATTCTGGACATGGAGATGAGAAGAATCCCATTTTGCTTCAGATAGTGCCAGAAAAGTTGGTGAATTACTAATCAAAATAGTTGCATAGAAGTTTTGGAACAAAGTGGAAGGATCATTGCAGTCCATCTCAGGTAAGGGCCTGGGAATCTCTCACAGTGTCCGTGTAGCATACCTGAGATTGCAGTTACACTGTGGCGCCTGGAGTCTCAGGAGATGGGGAGGGGGGCCGTCAGCCGGGCTGCCCAGACTGACTCGCAGCCTTTCTTCGTATGTGAGAATACCTTTCATTGGCCCCTCCAGGACAGTATCGCAACTGAGTCCTCATAGAGGCTCCAACCCTGCCCGGCCAGTCTGGCAGTCTCGCTTCCACCGGTCCTTATCAGGACGGAGATCACAATATGGCCTGAGGGGTGCTATAGGACGAGCAACAGGGACGGGAGGGTTTTATAGGACGGAGGCCGTCATCACCCCCAGCTCCCATCTCACTGATCACTCAGATTAATGACACGACTCTCCTTCTGCCAGTGAAAGTGACAACACACCAGAACATGGGCCTGTCTACCTGTCCAAGTGCTCTTGATGAGATAATCGCCCCTTTCATTCAGCATAAATAGAACAAAGCCAAATAAGTCAGCGAATGCTTCACCGTGCATGAAGACCGAATGTTGGCGTAAAAGTGCATGGGCTATATATGAACTTTATTTCTTGGTTTTGCAATGAAAACCTTATTTTCCATATAGGAAGGACTGACTCTTGAGGATAAGGATTAAGAAAAGCTTAATCATCCAATAAAAAACTTTGGTCTTTTGAAATCTATGTGGAGTGATATACTTCCTGAATATCTGTCATGTACATCTAATCCCACCCACTCATATAGCCTACACTCTAAAACAAATCTGTAAAATAGAGCACAATGTACTGTAATAATTTAACAGAATTTTACGTATTTATTTTTTACAGGTGTTTTACCGGTATTATGAATTTTCATTGCATCACTTCATTGCGCTCTATGTTAAGGTTAACGGAAATTACTGGATAATGTCCGAGTTTAAGCTGCCAGTACTTTTTCTGTTATTTTACAGGTTTATTTTTTACAGCGTGAGCACTTGTTTTATGTGATATTCATTTTTTTTAATATTAGTGCTGTCAATCAATTAAAATGTTTTACTATTTATTCTGTAATTAATTGTGATTAATCGCACCTAATATTAAAGTTTTCAAATATATTTTATATTGTAAGAATTTTACATTTAATCTCTAAATTGATGTAGTAACAACATAAAGACAGTATATTTTAAATAATAGTTCTAACGGGTATATACAGAAATTGAATAAAGTAATCAAACTTCACAGTCTTCACTGCATAAATTATAAATTAAATATAGATTAATCCTTATAAAAGCTACAAAAGTTCAGTCAAAAGCAGTGAGTGATTTTCTCTTTGTTTATTGTTCTTTGATTTACATTAAAGCAATAGTTCACCCAAAAGTGAAAATTCTGTCATTATTTACTCACCCTCAAGTTGTTCCAAACCCGTATGAATTTCTGTCTTCTGTTGAACACAAAAGAAGACATTCTGAGGAATGTCTATAACCAAACAGTTGATGAGCCCCATTGACTTCCATAGTATTTTTTTCCATATAGGCTACTATGGAAGTCAATGGGGTCCATCAACTGTTTCAAACACTGCCAACATTCTTCAAAATGTCTTCTTTTGTGTTCAACAGAATACAGAAATTCATACGGGTTTGGAACAACTTGAGGGTGAGTAAATGATGACAGAATTTTCATTTTTGGGTGAACTATCCCTTTAATGACAGACATCACAGCAGCGGGTTTATTAAGCTACTGTCACTTTAAGACCTGCCGCACACCACACGGATCTGAATCCGATGTCCTCACAACTCTTTAAGGTCATTTAAGACTTTTAAAAACTCATTTAAGACTGTACTTACGAGGATACTCGATAAAGTGGACATTTTGGCATACTTTTGTGTGTTTTTGTCCGTCCCTTCAAGCACGAAAGAGAACTCAATGCGGCTCACACATAGAGGAAATTCACAGACAGCGCGCCAGTACAGATATAAATTCTTATTTTTGCATCTTAGTGTGCTTGAATGGTTTAATAGCACTTGAATGAATGATAGCATGATCATATACGCAGCCAAAGGATTGATCACCAAAATTACATATTTAATGTCTTTTTTTCTTGAAAAAAATCTTCATGGCTTCAAACAGCTTGAATGTAACTCTACACCCTTGCCTCATTTAGTATACATGGTTCTATGAATATGCAAATTAGCCCCGCCTCCACTCGTTGACGATCACACGTTGACGTGATTGGTTACAAGGTAGTTTGTGATGTCAGAAACACCAGCGTTTTTGGTTCACTGCAATTTTAAAGAGAAAATACTCAGCAATGGTGATGACTTATGAATTTGCACATGGTTTGTATTAAAGCATATTAAAAAAACACCGCATAGACATATAAACAACATTAAAAACTTGATTTTCACCACAGGGGGACTTTAAATATTTTTAACACATTAAACTGAAAAAATTAATAGCATGCATTAGCGCACTAATTTTGAAAGCCCACATATTAAAGTAATAATAGGTCAAATAGTGTGATAGCACTCCAAAAGTGTATATTTGTGAAAAATAAATATTTTCAAATATCATCATTTTCTCCAACCCATCTTTCTTCCTATCTAATTCAACTGTCTGTCAATAGGAATTTTACTCTCATATTTTTCATCTGTGTTTCTTGAAAAGGCCTGTCAGCTGGAGCTTGAGGTACAGTTTGCCAACAGCCTAATAACCCTTTACGGCAATACAATCTGATGTCTGTCCCAGCCGTCCGGTAATCCTGTCCACCTTTGCGGCTTAGTTATGCTCAGGCTTAAATTGCATATTTTGTATTTATCAGGATTTTGCTGATAAATGCTATCAGCAAGAGAGAAATGAAATATGGGAGGTCTATCTCAAGTTGCAAGAACAGACAGTTGTTTCAGTACTGAACCACCAGTGATGCAGATATGTAGTGGTTATTCTCATAAATTAACACTTTGTGTTTTTCAGTTTGTGCAGTTTTATAAAAACCTCACAGTGAAAAGGATGCATATGCTTTTCTGTTCCATGCATTTTAGATAATTGGTTTCCATCGTTCTGTCACAGCTTTTCCACAGATTTGCTGCGAAATGCATATCTGTCCAATACAAACATACTCAGAAACAAAGAACTCCATGCAACTCAAAATAAACTCAGAATAAAGAAAATGTTTTCCAATGTAAACACTCCATTATTTAGAGTACATCAGTCATGGCTACATAAACAACCCAAAGCCATATTCTGCATATAATGTTAATTTTACTCATTATTTATATTAAATGCTCTTAAAATGATTCATGACACACAAAAAAGGATAGCAACTTATGGGGTCACGTGTGAAGGTCATATATGAACAGTGTGAACAAATTGTCAAACCACAATTTCATCAGGCCCTCTATCAAATTATGATGCAAAATATGGGCACAATCATTTTTTAATTCCACATTCCACTTAAAATGACAATAAACATTGGGCCTCAGCCCTGCTTGTGTAAATGAAGCATTATTAAATTAATATGTATTAAACAGAATTCTGGCAACACAATGTTCAGGAGTTGCAATGGTCATATTTGTCTGACCTCACAGTAGTTCATTGTGATTGGTGCATGGCTTATACTGAAAGGTCTCTCTCTCTCTCTTCCTCTCTCTTTCTTTCTCTGGAATGACATTCTCAAGTGAATGTCGCTCATCAAGGGGCTTACGGAGTAAGTGATAAAGTGTTCCACTCTAATACCTGCCCGCTTCTCATCTGTCATCTATAAAGAGGATTGGAAATGAAGCAACATTCTTCAGGATATAATGACCTCCGAAGCATACAGAGGGATATTGTAAAACATATAAATGGAGAAGGAAAATGTGTTTTGGGTTTGATCAAAGAAGTAAAACTGCAGTTGATTATGACCATGATCAGTTGAAATATACATAGGCCTACTATAAACCATATACAATCTTGCTCAAAAGTTTACACACCCCTTGCAGAATCGGTGAAAATGTGAATAATTTTAACAAAACAAAAGAGATCATATACAAAAGGCATGTTATTTTTTATTTAGTACTGTCCTGAATAAGATATTTTACATAAAAGATGTTTACATATAATCCAATAGCTGAATTTATAAAAATGACCCGTTCAAAAGTTTACGTACCCTTGATTCTTAATACTGTGTGTCGTTACCTGGATGATCAACAACGTTTTTTTTGCCTTGTGATGGTTGTTCTTGAGTCCCTTGTTTGTCCTGAACAGTTCAACTGCTCAGTGTTCTTCAGAAAAAATCCTTCAGGTCCCACAAATTCTTCAGTTTTCCAGCATCTTTTGCATATTTGTAAAACCTGTATGGTTTTAGATCCATCTTTTCACACTGAGGACAACTGAGGGACTCAAACACAACTATTAAAAAAGGTTCAAACATTCACTGATGCTCCAGAAGGAAACACGGTGCATTAAAGGAGTAGTTCACTTTAAAATGAAAATTCGCCCGTGATTTACTCACCCTCAAGCCATCCTAGGTGTATATGACATTCTTCTTTCTGATGAACACAATCGGGAGTCATATACACCTAGGATGGCATGAGGGTGAGTAAATCATGGGGTAATTTTCATTTTAAAGTGAACTACTTATTTAAGAGCTGGGGGGTGAATACTTTTGAACAGGATGAAGATGTGTACATTTTTCTTATTTTATTTAAATATCATATTTTTCTCATTCAGTGCTGCCCTTCCGAAGCAACAGAAGATACTTACATGTTTCCCAGAAGACAAATTAAGTACAATTTACCCTGATCTTCAAATTCAAAAAGCTTAATGCACCGTGTTTCCTTCTGGAGCATCAGTGAATGTTTGAACCTTCTTTAATAGTTGTGTTTGAGTCCCTCAGTTGTCCTCAGTGTGAAAAGATGGATCTCAAAATCATACAGTCACTGCTGGAGAGGGTTCAAATATGCAAAAGATGCTGGAAAACTGAAGAATTTGCAGGACCTGGAGGATTTTTCTGAAGAACGTTGGTCAGTTTAACTGCTCAGGACAAACAGTGGACTCAAGAACAACCATCACAAAACAAATAAACAGTCGTGGATCATCCAGGTATTAAGAATCAAGGGTACATAAACTTTTGAACGGGGTCATTTTTTTATAAATTAAGCTATTTTTTTGTCTTGTGGACTATATGTAAACATATTTTATGTAAAATATCTTATTCAGGAAAGTACTAAATAAAAAATAACATGCATTTTGTATGATCCCTCTTATTTTGTTAAAATTATTCACATTTGCACAGATTCTGCAAGGGGTGTGTAAACTTTTGAGCAAGACTGTATATTGTTGTCCATCATGATTACAATTCAAAGTAAACTGAAACTATATTGATTTAACCAGTGTTTTATACTCTCCTTGATTTCAGGTTGAACAATGTAATATGGAATTGAGTAATGCTCACCATGTGACATAGGCCCGGAAATAGCCCTGATTGGACTGATTGATAAATGAAGCTGTCCTTGTTTTTGAGCATGCCCTTTCAGCTCTGGACTTTGTCCAGGAAAACCTCTAACAGCCACTTATTAAGTAGTTAGACTCACAAGGCTGTGTATGCAGTGGTCACCTGGGTGTGTGTCTGTCGGTTCTCAGACCCCATTGGTCAACGGTGGACTCTCGGTTGCGAGCTGGCAAGATAACACAGCAGGCATAATCCTCATTCTTCTCCCTTGAGGTCTGAAGTAGCGTGTTTTTACAGCTTGCTGGGTTGTTTAGCGACGTAATTATTAGCATTTCTTGTAAACATTCTGCATTACCTCCAATGAGTCTTTGTCCCCTTGACCCACACTTTACAGGCTCAAAGAGAAGGCGCCGTAAAGTGGAGGAGGCGTGAATGTTTTTGCAACTCTCAAGAAAATAAAATTACGGATGACGCGTTGAGTGAGACAGCTTATTTCCAAGATAGCATGCATTGCAAGAAGCGTTTCATTTGAAGTTCACAAAAACATTGAGAGCAGTTTGCGGCTAATGGCGGATTTGATCGAATTATGCAAGTGTGGTCACAAAACACACCAAGCATACAAGTCATTATTATTATAAATTGTTTGTTTTTTGGCTTCACTATAATTTGTGATATTTTAACACACCTTGGAGTCTAAGATCCCCTAATGAGAAACAAGCTTGTTTACATGATGCCTGGATAAATTTTTGCCCTACAACCCCATTTACACTTGAGTACTCTGGCAGCACTTGCGCAAGGATCATACTTGTTAGGAAGTGCATGATTAAGTGTATTTAAAATATTGCATATTGAGCCATTAGGGGAATCGTCTCAATTCCTGAGCTGTAGACAGGTTGCATTTAACCAATATGACTGCCTGGGTTTTTGAAACTATCACAGAGAGTATCAAGCCTCTCTTGTGTGTCTGTAAGTTAGGGCAAGAAACCAAGAAAAACGATCTAGTGTATAGCCAACGGCGAAGTTTGAACAGCTCGGCCAGTGACAAGCTTTTAAGGACACCAGAGCACCATGGGTAGTCTGCAGATGAAATACTAGGGGGTGAAAGGGAAAGTAGTGATTTGTCATTAGGACTTTTCAAAGAGTAGTGATGCCAAGGGTCCAATTTGTGGTTTTTACCTGCCTTCTTCAGAACACACATCAAGTTCTTTGTGAGGAATATAATGCTGGGTTTTTTTCCCCTTGTAACTGAGCTATATGGGAAGATATTTGCTGGAAATTTAATACATTAAATTTTGGCATGTCTGAGGAAGATTTAAAAAAAACATGTAAAAGACTATTAATGCTACAAGTAGTGCTGACAAAAATATGAGGCTCGTAGACTGCAGATAAATACAGTGTCACTCCACTACTGAGTGTTTATGGCATTCTCAATTTACTTCCAAAAAATTCATCATATAAAATCAACCTTTTAATTCTTAAAATTATATATTCAATTATAACATTCGATTAAACTGGTAATAAATATATAAATGCAATACATATAAGATCAAAACCAGCACAGGATGTTTTTATATAAGTTATTTAATTTTACTTAAAATTATTAAAAATAAATATAAAAAATCAAATCCATCCAGCACTGGATGGTGTATAAGTTATTAAATTATTATAGTCATAATATAAATGCAACTTTTACAACCTCAAGTTTTGAATAACAATAATAAAATAAAATAAACGTAATATATAAAATACGTAATACTATAAACGTTTAAAAATAAATAAAAGTGATCAAAAAACAGCACCTTTAAAATTCTTCAAAATATGTTCCTATTAGCATTATTATTTATATAAGTTTATAAAAGATTATAGACTGTGAGAAAGAAACATAGGGAACAGTTTAAAGGGATCGTTCACCCAAAAATAAAAATGTATAATAACTCACCCTTATGTCATTCCAAACCCATAAGACTTTCGTTCATCTTCAGAACACAAATGAAGATCTTTTTAATGAAATCTGAGAGCTTTCTGTCCCTCCATTGACAGTATATGCAACTACCACTTTCAAGCCCCAGAAAGGTAGTAAAGAAAGACATCAAAAAGTAATCCACGTGACTCCAGTGTTTTAGCCTCAATTCTATGAAGCAATGCAAGTTCTTTGCTTTGCTTTGCTACCACTTTATTAACTAAATATTAATCTCCAACAGGCGTTCACGAGAACACCACAATGCAGAAGGCACACGTGTTGTGTTGAGAGCAGTTGTTGCATGACTGGAGGAACAGAAAGCTCTCAGATTTCATTAAAAAGATCTTCATTTGTGTTCCGATGATGAATGAATGAATGTCTTACGGGGAAAGTGACATCATTTTCATTTTTGGGTGAACTAACCCTTTAACTAAGTGTTGATGAAGTGACGTCACCGTCTGTCGTTTAGACATTTGCAGCTCTTCTGAGGCGCTAGTAGAAAATCACAGAAACAGGTACGTGTGTCTCGACAAACTCTCAAAAAAAAAAAAAAAAAAAAAAAAATTCTCTCTTCACTCCATGCCTAGGGGAACCTGCTATACAATATTTTCTCGGGGAAACGTGTAGCCTACACTATGATCCAGAAAGCGCGTGCTGATTAAAACAACAACTTGAGAGGAAACAAACATGTCACTTATGTCGAGGACATGTTAATATTTTACGGAAGATAATACTTATCCGCGCGAGTTGTTAGCGTCCGTGTTTATATTAGTTTATGGCTGCGGGAAGTCACAGGCCTACAGTCAGTGTGTCAGTCATCAGTTTCGGGAGTGACTCCTCTTTGCCGTACACACACGGAAAGAAAAGGCAGCGGCATTCTCGACTCGATTCTAAGTGAAAATAATAGAAACTATTTACACAAAGTACAAATAGTGATAGCTGTACTGTTTAAATAGCAATAGATTATATTTACACTAAGTGCAAGTAGCAATAGATAACTGCACAGTGAAAATAGCTATAGATTCTATTTACACTATGTAAAAATAGCTGTTTTTTCTTTGCAATAAGTGTAAGTATTTATATGCTGTTTATACTTATAAATAGTGGCAGATACTATTTGCACCTCAGTGTTGTACATTAAACGGTATAATCATTAATAATATAAATGATTATATTTATTAAAATTATTAAATGGATGCAGCCTTATTGGGACACCTGCCTACACCTACACTCTGAAAAGATATGGTTCTTTAAAGGTTCTTTACACTAGTAACAGTTCTATTTAGAACCCTATGGTCTTGAAGAACCCTTTATATACTGAAATGGTTCTTTGTGTTAGAGTTTAGGGTTCTTTTTCCCGCCTTTTTGTTTTTCAAAGCCACCTTTATTACTGATTTTTCTGGAGCCCAGCAACCATTCAATTACACAGACTGTCAACACACAAATTATTTCTTTCTTAAAATGTCTATAGATTTTAACTTTCAAGTTGTTACTGGTTTCCTACCAGTCAAGTCTTTTCTCTTTTAGTTTAACGGAACATGTAAGTGTGAGCAGCTCTGTTCAGTTAACAATACTTTTATTTATAACACCATTAAGGTCCTATATAGCACTTTCAAATCATGGTTCTTTATGGAACCTTATAAAAAGGGTTCTATTTAGCACCAAAAAGGGTTCTGCTATTGTTACAAGCCTAAAAACCCTAATTCTTAAGAATGTAGTGTATCCCCACCCTAACCGATAAACACTTTATTATTAAACACACGTTAGACACTTTATTTCCACTTTTTGAATATTTTCTTCATTTCTGTTGAAAATAAATGCCTTTCCGATCTGATATGTGATAGGAAAAGGGAGTAGAGCGAGTTCTGCAAAAGGCGGATTCGAACTCGGGTCGGTTTGCGTCAACTTTTCTGCCACGCTGTTGACGATCCAGTGTCTTCCGTAATTTTGTCTGGCCCAACCAGACGTCAGTGGGCGGAGTTACTGTAAATCGCCTTTGCCAACAAGGTGGGCTATTTGCACTTCGGAAAGGTAAATGTAAATTCACTCTTATATTACTCCCAGATCTTTGCAGTGCGTGTATATGGTCATATTTAGGCTTTCCTGATATAAATCTAACAATAGGCCTATTTATCGTGTTCAAACAGCAAGATGTGTGTGAGGAAATCGTTTTTGCATGAACTTAATCATTTTGGCAAATGCTTTATTTTCATTACTTTTTCTTCTATTAGTTCAGAGGTGGTTCTTGGCCTCTGATTCTGATGCATATGGTCTCGCCTCCTAGTTGCAGCAGCAGAGCTTTCTTCTGTCAGCCTGCCTGCCGTGGTAATGCGTGGTTTGCATATTCAGAGATTAGTTACACTACATCACTGTGTGGCAATAACTACCATCCAACATTTTATTTATTTTAATTTGTCAGCTATTTGTGACCAAATGTATCACATTTGTACATATCATCCCTGGCACACACAGAGCTTCAGGGGATTCCCCCATCTTAGACAGGGTCTGGAGATAGCGTGACATGTCTGGGATAGTAGAACCATGTACCACTTGTTTCCTTTTAGGGCAATGACTTTCTAATTGGGTGTTTGCCCAAAAATTTTCGCCCCAGGGTACACCGCCACTGAGCAAGATGATAGAACTGCAGTGAGTTTGAAGTAGTCAAAAATGTCCCTCATGATGATCTACATCTACGTTAGTTACTTTGGTTGCTTGATTACTTCCTTAGCAAGTCATTATCATTTGCCATGATATTAAAATGGATGAAGCAGCTGGTTAAATTGGGCAACTGTTTGTAAATTGCACATAGCCAGACTTTTCGACAGTCTAGTCCAGTGTGCAGATTATTCTGGCCAAGAACAGCCCACTTAGACTTTTTAAGATCTGACTGAACAGTTTGTTCTGTTTTAGGGTCAATAACATGACATTTATGTTGTATTTATTATTTATTCACAAACACATTAAAAGTGCTATTCAAACATACACTGTAAAATGAATCATGGGTCTTGTAATTTTCAGGAAAAAATTAAGGTGATAATTAAAAAGTGTACATTTCATTAAGAAAATTATGGTTCAGTGTTGTATAGAAAATATTGAGAATATTTCACAAATAAAACCAAGAGATTTTCCAAATTTTTTTTAAGGAAACTTACCTTTTTTTTTTTTTTACAGTGTACAGTGACTTGAATACACCATTATGAGCATGTTTTTAATTCTGAATTAAAATTAATTTTGATATATATATATATATATATATATATATGTGTGTGTTTATTTTAGGTTGTGCGACTCCCCAAAAATGATATTTATGACATTTTAAAGGATATGTTTTAAAGGCTTTTAAAAAAAAAAAGAAAAGTAAAAAAAGATTAAGATTGATATACTTGCATAATGCATAGCGTACAAAAGTGTGGGGTCAAGTAAGTTTTTTTTTTTTTTTTCTCTAAAATAAATGAATACTTTTATTTAGCAAGTAAGTAGTACAATAATAGTAAATTGATTTATATTCATAGTGATTTATAGTGTTACAAAAGATTTCTATGTCAAATAAATGCTCATCTTTATAGAACTTTCCATTCATTAAAGAGTGCTGAAAAAATTTATCACAGTTTCCACAAAAATATTAAGCAGCACAACTATTTACAACATTGATAATAATAATAATAAGAAGAAATATTTCTTGAGCAGCAAATCAGTATATTAGAATGATTTCTGAAGGATCATGTGACACTGAAGACTGGAGTAATGATGCTGAAAATTCAGCTTTGATCACAGGAATAAATTACATTTTGAAATATATTAACATAGAAAACAGTTATTTTAAATTATAATAATATTTCACAATATTAATGGTTTTACTGTGTTTCTGGTCAAATATATTTTATTTTTTGAGATATTTTGATAAATTCATCTTATCAGGCTCTCCCCAATACTTTCTTTTCTCTCCACACTCTCCCATTGAGGCGTAAATAATATTTAAAAACTCCTTTCCCCTGCGATCCACACACACACATTTGGATTGTACTGTAAATGTAGCATCCTCCAAGCCCTTCATTCACGTGATTATTTGTACTCGGTGTGTTTTGATGATATGGAGAAGCTTAGGTGGGTGTGTGAGGATAATTACATGTGATATCATCTGATGAGCACAACTGTGGCACTGTGCCAGTAGCCCAGCCATTTTCTATTAGGAGAGGAGAATGAATGCAACCAGTCTTTTGTCTAGTATGCATTTGTTCATCAATGTATACTTTACCGCAGTGATTTGAATATTTTGTACTGATTAAAACATCTCTTGCTAATGTCTGTGTGGCACAGGTAAATGCAGAGCAATTGAATGCGCTGGAAATGCATGCGTATAATAAGCACTTTATGGCAAGATTAATTTTTTGTAGGCCGTTTTATAGTCTTATAAACTCTGCATACTTAGGAATAGAAAAGGGCAAAGTTGTTTTCCTCCTGAGACATGTTCTTGTTTTATGTGTACATGCCAACAATCCCTGACAATGTTTTACTAGGTGATGACTCAGAGCTCTTGTTTATTTGCTTGCTCGGAGGCTTTATTTAGTACGGTTTTTTTTTAGGATAAAGGCAGACATTTTGAAGGATGAAAATATAATTTCCTTTCATCTTTTTTCTTTTTCAACTTGTCCGTCTTCCTCCTTTCTCCCATTCTTCCTTCTTTTCAAAAGCCAAAGAGAGAACGCGGTGCCCTTGTTTGGATAAACTCGCATCGCCTGGTCATCGAAAGTTCGTCAGAACGCGCAAAAACACAGACAGCGGTTTGAGTGGGTTCACGCAGGCCTGTCCTGAGAGCGAACAAGTCTTATGTAGGAAAAGGACGTGACCTGGATGACAAGAAAACCTGCAGGACAGCAGTGTTGGCCCCTCTGTCTTGTGATTGATGGTGTTGATGTTCTAAATTGGCCTCATATACGCCAAGTACAAGAATCATAATAGCAGGGTTTTAGATTAGTTCTCTAGATAGCAGGAAGAGGGGGAGGTTGAACGTTCCAAGAATACAACAATGCACTGGATCCCGAATGTCGGCTGAAGGCTTGCGAAAGGCACATCGCTAGCAAAGGATGTGAATAGTGATTCTAATGTGGAGAAGTATTTCAGGGGTCAGACTGCGTCATTACCGCCAAATGGAGGTCAAAGCCACACGCTTGTCCTCAAAGGCGAGACGCTGCATCTGGGCTGAACAAAAAAGCCTCTCAGCTTACTAATTGTTTGGGGAGCCTCTTTAAGATCGTATTTATATATGTTCTTTGATCACTAAGATCGTCTGCGATTTTGCAGCATTATGGCAAATTTGAATGTTGATTACCTGCAGGTATGATATATTTTTAGTGGTAGTACGGCAAGCCATTTTGACTTTTATTCATTCCCAGGATATGAATTTTTGATATCAACAATTCAATTTTCACTTGTTAAAATTCTAATTCTTGATATCAGCAATGACGCCATTACTCGCAAGTATGATGTATTTTTTAGTGGTAGTATGGCAAGCCATTTTGACTTATTCATTTTCCAGGATATGAATTCTTGATATCAGCAATTCAATTTTCACTTGTTAAAGGTGTAGTATTTATGATCTATTGACAGAAATGCAATGTAATATACATAACTATGTTTTCAGTGGAGTATAAAGACCTTACATAATGAACCGTTATGTTTTTATTACCTTAGAATGAGCCATTTCTATCTACACACACCGCGGGTCCCCTTACAGTGAAGTCGCCATTTTGCGCCATCATGTTTCTACAGTAGCCCTAAACGGACAAACTTCTCTACAGAGCGCTAGCTACTCTCTGCTCTCTCAGAAGACGACATCTTTGTCCTGTGTCGGCCACCGTAGCTTCTCTATGTGCTTCGAAAGGGAGGGGTGAGCGGTTGCAATTTGCAACCTCACCGCTAGATGCCGCTAAAATTTACACAGTGCACCTTTAAAATGCTAATTCTTGATATCAGGAATGACCTCATCACTAGCAAGTATGATTTTTAGTATATTTTTATAGATAGTATGGCAAGCCATTTTGACTTTTATTTATTTCCAGGATATGAATTACAGATATCAACAATTCAGTTTTCACTAGTTAAAATGCTAATTTTTGATATCAAGAATTAAATTTCAACTAGAAAAAACTACAATCCTTGATATCTGTAATTGTATTTTCACTAGTGAAATGTCACCATAGGCTGCATTCAAATTCAATTGTTGATATCAAGAAGGATTTCTTAGTTGAAATTCCAATTTCACATATCAGAAAAAATTTTACTAGTAAAAATTATAATTTTTGATATGAATAATTATGTGGTTACTAGTGTAAATGTCTGTTCTTGATATCAACAAATTGAATTGCTACTAGTAAAAATGTTAATTTTTGTAATTAATAATTCACTTGTCACTGGTGACGATGTTAATTTCTGATATCATGAATGTGATTGTTACTGGTAAGAAAGCCATTTTAGATATATGAAATTACTCTCCTAATTTTTGATGTCAGAAATACATTTTCAGATTTCAGAAATAACAACTGTAACATGTTGAAGTACATTTACAGATATCAAGAATTAACATTTCAACTAGTGAAAATTGAGTTCTTGATATCAGGAATTTATATTTTTACTAGTAACAAAGTAATTATTGATATCAAACATTAGAGATATCGACCCCGACCGATTTATCGGTCTGTCGATTTTATCGGCCGATATGAGCCTGTCGCAGATATATCGGCATCGGTATATATGCCACCGATATGAACGCGCGTGTCACAGCGCGCGAATATTCACACAAAATTGTCAAAATGCCGGTCTTGTCGAGTATCATCGTAAACATAGTCGGTTATGTCTTAAGTGAACGTAAACATGAAATTTGCCAGTCACCGCCAGCGTTTAAGTTTCATGGCCCACAGAATATCTTGTGTGAATATCAGAACATGCAATATATCAAAAGAAAGAACAGACCCTCTGTTTTATTCTAGCTTCATGCATTATTTTTTTATCAACACTTGAATGAGAGTAAGTTTCATGAAAAAAGCAACATTTTGAGAAAAAAGCTGAGAAAATCGCGACTAACTTACATCCAGATGGAATTCAGAACAATGATAAAAACACAGATGGAGTCCATCAACACCACTAAAGCTTCACAGTGCTATAGCTCGTCCTGGGTCGACATTTCATTCAATAACTTTAGGCAATTTTGATTTAGATGCGTTTTCTCATAAAAGACGAGATAACAAAAGACAGAAGAAAAAAATCACTCACTGCTCTTGACTGGGTTCATCTATATTTATACACTGAAGATTATGAAGTGATATTTTACATTTGATTACTATTTCTGTACCTGAAAGTGTAGTTTAGACCTACATGAAAAACATGAAAATAACTGTTTTTCATTTGTATGTTTGTTCTGTTGTATTTATGTATAATGTATGTATATTATGTATATACTGCATTCTATATACAGTACCAGTCAAACGTTTGGACACACCACTGGGAAAGTGTGTCCAAACTTTTCACTGGTACTGTACTATAATATACACAAAGAATATCGGCCGATATATCAATATCTGACTTTTTTTTACTCCCTAATATCGGTATCAGCCCCCAAAAACCCATATCGGTCGGGCTCTACAAACATTATATTTGTACTAGTAAGAAATGCATAGCTGATATGTGTACTTGGAATTTCAACTAGTAAGAAATCAATTCTTGATATCAACAATTGAATTTGAATGGCAGCCTATATGGTGACATTTAACTTGTGAAAATACAATTACAGATATCAAGAATTATAGTTTTTAACTAGTTGAAATGTAATTCTTGATATCAAAAATTGCCATTATTACTAGTCGAAATCTAATTCGTGATACCAAGAATTGAATTGTTGATATCAACTGTAAAAAAAAAAATTGTTACATAAAGTAAGTGGTCTTGCTGCCGTAACATTTTAAGTTTAGTCAACTTGAAATGTGAAGCTGTAAGTGACAACTTGGATATTTGAGTTGACTAAACATAACATTTTAAGGCAGCGCGAACACTTAATTTTTTAAGTTGAAACAACATTTTTTTTTACAGTGTATCCTGGCAATGAATAAAAGTCAAAATGGCTTGCCATAGTGGTAGGTCTAGTATGGATAAATGCATGCTTTTGTATTTTTTTAATAGTGTTTAATAACATTTTTCTCAATATAAATTCCTCATAATTGCTTTGAATAACTGTAGCACCAAACTAATAGTGAATGAAAGAAAAAAATGTGTGTGTGTGTGAGAGAGAGAGAGGGAGAGGGAGTAAAATAAAAAGCAATAAATGTGAAAAATTAAATGCCCACCTCATATTTATGGCCCATTACCGGGATGATCAGTTTGGGAGACAAAAATGACCACTTGTACTGTAGTGTGCAGGTATTTCATGGGCTTTCAACACTGTTGAAGAGACTATAAAGAGTTTGAAATGATTAAACTTTGTTTTGACCCTGCAGTTAAATGCATGTGCTTGTCCATTATGGCCAACCCACCATCGAGAATAATGGGCATTTTTCAGAAGAGCCAGGGAGTCAAACCATACACTATGTGAAAAGCAGCGTTAAGAGGCTGGAGATCTGTGTAATTAAATAAAACCCAACTGTTTTAGTGTGTGCTTTAGAATGAAACCCAGGAATACTTGGTTTTAAATACGCTGTGGGGCTACACCAATGTCCTTATGTTTGACAGCGTTAAAAGGGCTGTTTAATGCTTACGTTTAATAGCTTGTTCACAACACACTGACTGAACCTCCGTGCTTCCGCCCTGTGCCGCCATCACAGACGTAACAGTGGCGCTTCATTTGACGCAACACAAAACGGTGTCCTTCAGTCATGAAACATCCAACCAAAAATGAAAATTCTGTCATTATTTACTCGCCCTCTCGTAAACCCGTAAGACTTTCGTTCATCTTCGGAACACAAATGAAGATCTTTTTGATGAAATCTGAGAGCTTTCTGTCCCTCCATTGACAGCTACACAACTACCACTTTGACGCTTCAAAAAGTTCATAAAGAGATCGTAAAACTAATCCATATGAATTGAGCGGTTTAATCCAAATTTTCTGAAGAGACTCAATCGCTTTATATGATGAACAGATTGAATTTAGGCTTTTATTCACATATAAACATTCATCAACTCACACATCAGTTGTGGAAGCTCAAGCATGTTCACTTGACGTGCGAGAACCAATGAGGTTCATTCTCGTGTTACACAGCACGTTTGAGCTTCATCAAGAACCAATGAGGTTCATTCTTTTGTTACGCAGCACGTTTTATCTTCATCAAGAACCAATGAGGTTCATTCTTGTGTTACGCAGCACGTTTTATCTTCATCAAGAACCAATGAGGTTCATTCTTTTGTTACGCAGCACGTTTTATCTTCATCAAGAACCAATGAGGTTCATTCTTGTGTTACGCAGCACGTTTTATCTTCATCAAGAACCAATGAGGTTCATTCTTTTGTTACGCAGCACGTTTTATCTTCATCAAGAACCAATGAGGTTCATTCTTTTGTTACGCAGCACGTTTTATCTTCAGCAAGAACCAATGAGGTTCATTCTTTTGTTACGCAGCACGTTTTATCTTCATCAAGAACCAATGAGGTTCATTCTCGTGTTACACAGCACGTTTGAGCTTCATCAAGAACCAATGAGGTTCATTCTTTTGTTACGCAGCACGTTTTATCTTCATCAAGAACCAATGAGGTTCATTCTTGTGTTACGCAGCACGTTTTATCTTCATCAAGAACCAATGAGGTTCATTCTTTTGTTACGCAGCACGTTTTATCTTCATCAAGAACCAATGAGGTTCATTCTTTTGTTACGCAGCACGTTTTATCTTCAGCAAGAACCAATGAGGTTCATTCTTTTGTTACGCAGCACGTTTTATCTTCATCAAGAACCAATGAGGTTCATTCTTTTGTTACGCAGCACGTTTTATCTTCAGCAAGAACCAATGAGGTTCATTCTCGTGTTACGCAGCACGTTTTATCTTCAGCAAGAACCAATGAGGTTCATTCTCGTGTTACGCAGCACGTTTTATCTTCAGCAAGAACCAATGAGGTTCATTTTCGTGTTACGCAGCACGTTTTATCTTCATCAAGAACCAATGAGGTTCATTCTCGTGTGACGCAGCACGTTTGAGCTTCAGCAAGAACCAATGAGGTTCATTCTCGTGTTACGCAGCACGTTTTATCTTCATCAAGAACCAATGAGGTTCATTCTCGTGTTACGCAGCACGTTTTATCTTCATCAAGAACCAATGAGGTTCATTCTTGTGTTACGCAGCACGTTTTATCTTCAGCAAGAACCAATGAGGTTCATTCTTTTGTTACGCAGCACGTTTTATCTTCATCAAGAACCAATGAGGTTCATTCTTGTGTTACACAGCACGTTTTATCTTCAGCAAGAACCAATGAGGTTCATTCTTGTGTTACGCAGCACGTTTTATCTTCAGCAAGAACCAATGAGGTTCATTCTTGTGTTACGCAGCACGTTTTATCTTCATCAAGAACCAATGAGGTTCATTCTTTTGTTACGCAGCACGTTTTATCTTCAGCAAGAACCAGTGAGGTTCATTCTCGTGTTACGCAGCACGTTTGAGCTTCAGCAAGAACCAATGAGGTTAGTTGTTGCGCGTCAAGCAGGTTCGGTTGAAGCTTTTTTTACGATCTCTTTATATTAACTTTTTGAAGCGTCAAAGTGGTAGTAGCTGTCAATAGAGGAACAGAAAGCTCTCAGATTTCATCAAAAAGATGAACAAAAGTCTTACGGGTTTGGAACGACATGAGGGTGAGTAATTAATGACAGAATTTTCATTTTTTGATGGTGAACTATCCCTTTAATGTAACCAATATATTCTCTTATTTTCTCAATAAACAGGTCAGTGACATAAGAATATCCAAAATATAGAAATGATTTGAAAAAAAATCTAGTTTACCACAAGGAAGTGCACACTTTGGTTTCATTTGTGTTTATATCATTAAAAAAAAAAATGATTTGACAAAAATATCAACATCAAGTAAGATATTTTCCTTATACCTTGAATACATGTGAGTGTACAATTCTTATTTTCAAACAATGTTATTAAATGCATCTATTTAGGTATCATAAATGACAAACATCATAAATTAGTAGTTCATAAATATCATTACATTTTGGGGAGTCGAGGCAGATGACCGTTTGCACTAACCTTGTCCTCTCATAAAAATCTGATATATAGACTTGATGCACATTTATTACTGTGACATCATTTCCTGTTTTATTTAGTTATTTTATTCGGCAGGGTTGCATTAAATTATTCTAAAATGACTAAAGACTTACATTTTTGCAAAATAAATCTATTTCAAATAAGTCTTTTGAACTTTCTATTAATCAAAGAATCTTGTTTTCACTAAAATATGAAGCAGCACAACTGTTTTCAACTGTGATAATAATCAGAAATATTTCTTGAGCAGCAAATCATGATTTCTGAAGGATCATGTGACACTGAAGACTGGAGTAATGATGCTGAAAATTCAGCTTTGATTACAGGAATAAATTACAATTTAAAATATATTCAAAGAAAACATTTATTTTAAATTGAAATAATATTTCACAATATAACAACAATATATTTTTGATCAAATGCATGATCAAAATGTTATTATTATAATTTTTTTTTATAAATCTTACCGACTTTGATTTAGTGGATTAATGTTTTTCAAATATTAATTTGCAGTAATGCAGTTTTGTTGAAATGTGAAAAGCGTCTTTCTATGAATTTGTTTTTAGGACAGTTGTATCATCATAAAAAAATGAATATTCAAATATTGCTTTTTTTTTCTTCTTTTTTTTCCTTAATTAATAGGTGCAGACAAAAATTAGCATCTGGTTATTGACCCATATGAGAAACAATTAATTAGAAAAAACAAAAACAAATGACATAAGTCTCTCAATAGGTCTTTACACGTTTACAAGTTTTTCTACTAATTATCTTTATTAGCACTTGTAAAAGGCTTGTATGCTTGTTTTATATATAATGACTGTGCGGCCTCTTCTGTCTGGAGTGTTGACGCGCTGATTTCTCTCTTGCCTCGGGCATATTAGATTGGCATCCGTTAAGGACCCTCATTGTTTGCAACCCACCAATCCCCCGGCTTCATTTCCCGTTTGTCCCTCCTTCAGAAAAAGAGAGATAGCAAAAAACCTCAGACGGCATGATCTCCTCACGTGCGGCACTGAGATCCGGACACCCCTGACCCTGGCTCCATTTTCTCTAGGCATGTGAGCATGTGTGTAATTTTCACCCTGCTGTCCTAGACAAAACTGCCCCTCCGGAATCTTGGATAATTTTGATCAGTCTTTCTCCCGGTTGCTCTACGGGCAGCCCTTCCAGCACTGATAGTGAAAAAAAGAGCAGCTCGTGTGCATGTGGAGAGTCCACGTCTGAACCTCGACCCCCCACGTAAATGAACAAATACAGCCACAGACAGAAAGACATTAATCCATAAATCAGACATGTATCGAAATGACAGATGTATTGCAGGTTATAGGATACACAGTTATATGGCAGGAAAATGGTGTAAATTGGTCTGTACGATTATGCATTTTCAATGAAAAGGCGAGTACCCTCTGGTTGTGTCATTGCTCTTGGTCAAGTCCATGAGTGTGGATGTGAGAACAGCATGGATCAATTTCTGTTCTTGTTAAAATGTGTCCCTAAATGCCACCAGTAGTTACGGCAGAGGACCACATACGTTGCGCCTAATCCATTCCATGATTTATCAGCATATGCAGCCTATTAATGCTCTCTGTGGAGAAGGCTGCAGAGACACCCAGACTCTGGCTGTTCTGGTGGTTGGAGCAAATCTGTTTAGGATTATAGCAATAGTGGTGCGGGAGACATCGAACCGTCCAAAATCTGAGCAATGGTAGAGAAACCCCAAACAGCTGCTTGCTGGATTTGTTGACATTTCTCTGCTTTGCATATTCACTGCTTGTTCGAGTTGGGTGACTTTATACGCTTCATGATGTTTGCTGCTGTTTGGGGTTTAGTTTCTTCAGTGAAGTCCATGTTTGTTTTTAACACCATTGAAAATGTATCCTTTGCTACATTATCTCTATATATCTATCTATCATCTGTCTGTCTGTCTGTCTGTCTATCCGTCTGTCTGTCTGTCGTTCGTTCTATCGTTCGTTCTGTCTTTCTGTCTGTCGTTTGTTCTATCTTTCTGTCTGTTGTTCGTTCTATCGTTCTGTCTATCTGTCCATCTGTCTTTTTATGTCATTCTATCTATCTGGCGTTTTATCTATTTTGTCTGTCTGTTTAGATGGATATAGACAGAATGATTTTTTGAATGATAGAATTTTATCAACCAGGCAGTACAAAATCTGTCTATCTATCATTGTATCTATCTATCTGTCTCTGTATAGATGGATAGATATATGTGGATAGACAGAATAATCTCTCTGTCTGTCTGAAAGGTAGATAAATGGACAAATTGAGAGATAGATGGAAAGAAAGGTAGATATGTAGATAGACATATAAAATGATAGATAGAATCTCGCTTTCTAGGCAGAACAGCAAACGTCTGATATGTATGTATTCAGAAGGCAGTGTCTCTGGTGTTTTAAATGTATTGTCCATTCATGCAAGAGAGAGTAGTGCAGGCATAATGAAAGAGAGAGACACATGAAAGCATGAAAGAGAGTCAAACTTCCCCTATCTGATGTCATTTTCAGATCTTGGGCTCCTCAAACTGAGAGAGAGGTCAAGAGCAAGCTGGCGTCTGTTCTCCGAAGGCTCTCATATTCACCTTATGTCCTCCTCGCCCTCTCCACTCCTCCTCCTCTTCCTCCTCCTCTGTCACCTCCCAGCTTTGTCATCTCATCTCTCTGCTTCGCTCCCATGGCACTTCTCTCTTTTCTTCTCCTGTTCGCTCTGACAGCTCCTTTCATCCATTGTCTTCTATCGTGCCTTCAGCTTCAGCACTCTCGCTGCTCCTACACGGCAGGCATGTTCACATTCAGCCAGCACCAATCATTACTTTTTCTCCCTTAGAAAAAGCAGAAATCAAATGCTGAAAAAGATTGATTGGGGTGCATTGTGTGGTTCAGGTGTTATTGTAGTAACACCGTTACAGTGCGTTTTCAAGAAAAATGCCATAGGAACTGCTTTTTGTGTTGATAAGATTTTATAAAGGAAAACTCTGTGTTTTATTCAACAAAGAAAAGTGACTTTCGACATCAAGCAAGGTTCAACAAGATTCCAGAGACAAGTATGTTTCCTGTCAACACTGAAGTTATGTTCACTTTAACCACAATTTGCAAAGCGAATGGAAGTCATTTGGTTCAAATAAGAGCTGGTGATTTAAGGTGAGAGGGACTTTGGTGATTTGATGTGGGTGTGCCAGACACCATGACAAAGTTTAACTTTATGCAAATGAGAGCAGAGTTCATCTTTATGCAAATGAGTAGTGACACGATGCAGCAACAACCGATGGCTGAGAAGACCGCGAAGCTCATGTAATCCGCCTACTGTCAAATGTTGTGGTCGAGTGTAGACGATGGAGGAAACATTCATCCTATTTGTGAGGAATTTTTCTATTCTGTATGAGACGTACACAAAAAAGTGATGCATGGAAGAACATCAAATCTGCAATAGCATTGAGCATGCGTTGATTCTCGTTGATGCATGATGCATTGTAGCAATTTATAAAGGCATAGTTTCCTCTCTAACATGTTCATGTTAGCAATGATTCTTTATCAAAATGCAATTTTATTTTTAGCTGCATTGCAATTTGAGGTCAGACGTTCAGTAACTACTAGAGGTGCAGCACAGCGTTACTAGGGAAACCGGCAGTAGAAACTCCTACTCGTGACCAACAGTGCAGTAACTTGGTGACAAGGTGCGATCAGTTAACCCTGACTGCAATTTGCAGAAGAAAAGTGAAAAAAGTCAGTGAGAATCAGCTATTTGTGGTGACAAATTGGTGATGAAAGTTTAACAGAATTCAAATTTATGCACATGTGCAGTGACACGTTGTGATGACAACCATTCAGAGTGCAGAGAGTGGAGAATTTGCAACCTCTGGCGATTTAAATACTATCAGTATGAAGAACTCACCTTTAGCTTGAAACTGAAAATGCTGTGTGAATATATTTGATGTTTAATATACAGAAATTGGGAGCATACTTTTGGATCAAGGAGGCTTCACTGAGGGTGGGGCTATTGAACAGAATCCAAGAAAAAACAGAATAGATATGTACGAAGCCCTTAAAGGGACATGGCGATGAAAAAATATATCTTAATGCTTTTGCATTCTCCTGCAAATGTTTTGCTTTGCTCAGAGAAACTTTGTGTTATTCATAAAAAACCTGTGTTTTTATCATAGGTACACTTCAACTGTGAGAGACGGAATCTAAAACAAAAATCCAGAAAATCACATTGTATGATTTTTAAATAATTAATTTGCATTTTATTGCATGACATAAGTATTTGATCGCCTACCAACCACCACAGTCTCAAAGAAAACCATTAGTAACACACTACGCCGTCATGGATTAAAATACTGCAGCGCACGCAAGGTCCCCCTGCTCAACCCAGCGCATGTCCAGGGCCGTCTGAAGTTTGCCAATGACCATCTGGATGATCCAGAGGAGGAATGGGAGAAGGTCATGTGGTCTGATGAGACAAAAATAGAGCTTTTTGGTCTAAACTCCACTCGCCGTGTTTGGAGGAAGAAGAAGGATGAGTACAACCCCAAGAACATCATCCCAACCGTGAAGCATGGAGGTGGAAACATCATTCTTTGGGGATGCTTTTCTGCAAAGGAGACAGGACGACTGCACCGTATTGAGGGGAGGATGGATGGGACCATGTATCGCAAGATCTTGGCCAACAACCTCCTTCCCTCAGTAAGAGCATTGAAGATGGGTCGTGGCTGGGTCTTCCAGCATGACAACGACCCGAAACACACAGCCAGGGCAACTAAGGAGTGGCTCCGTAAGAAGCATCTCAAGGTCCTGGAGTGGCCTAGCCAGTCTCCAGACCTGAACCCAATAGAAAATCTTTGGAGGGAGCTGAAAGTCCGTATTGCCCAGCGACAGCCCCGAAACCTGAAGGATCTGGAGAAGGTCTGTATGGAGGAGTGGGCCAAAATCCCTGCTGCAGTGTGTGCAAACCTGGTCAAGAACTACAGGAAACGTATGATCTCTGTAATTGCAAACAAAGGTTTCTGTACCAAATATTAAGTTCTGCTTTTCTGATGTATCAAATACTTATGTCATGCAATAAAATGCAAATTAATTACTTAAAAATCATACAATGTGATTTTCTGGATTTTTGTTTTAGATTCTGTCACTCACAGTTGAAGAGTACCTATGATAAAAATTACAGACTTCTACATGCTTTGTAAGTGGGCAAACCTGCAAAATCGGCAGTGTATCAAATACTTGTTCTCCCCACTGTGTGTGTGTATATATATATATATATATACACACAGAAACTTTTTTGTTAAATGCGATTAATCGCAATTGAAATATAATTTTGCCTCCCTTCTCATATTTTTTTCCATCACCATCTACTTTTAGGAGCTCCATATGGTAGGGCTGTAAAATCGATTAATCGCGATAAAAGTGTTACACAAAAGTCTGTGTTTACATAATATATGTGTATATATATTATTATATTTATATATATTATATATATTTCTGTGTGTGTGTGCTCGCCTGTGTGTGTGTGTGTATATGTGTGTGTGTATATATATATATATATATATATATACACATTTATACATATATACATATACATATACATATATACATACACACACATACTGCCCGGCCAAAAAAAAGTCACTGTTTGGATTTAAATAGGCAAATGCTTAAGAGTCTATGAATGGATCATTATTGCAGTGATTTTTATGTTTCTAGCATGTTATATGTTTGGCAACAGTTCTTCTAACCCTAATTGATAGAGTGTGTAGCTTTTCATTTCTTAAACAACCATGTAGGAAGACACATCATGGCCATATTCCAGGATGACAATGTCAAGATTCATCAGCTCAGACTGTGAAAGAATGGTTGGGAGGGAGCATGAAGGATCATTTTCACACATGAATTGGCCAGACCTTAAATTCATTGAAAGCCTTTGGGATGTGCTGGAGGAGACTTTTTGCTTGACTCTTGCATTGTCAATACAAGATCTTGAGCAAAAATCGATGCACCTCTTGATGGAAATAAATGCTGTGATGTTATTTCCATCAAGAGGTGCATCAATTTTTGGTCCAGATCATGTATTGACAATGCAAGAGTCCAGCACTCTGTAAAGTCTCCTCCAGCACATCCCAAAGACTTTCAATGAATTTAAGGTCTGCCATTAATCGATTTTACAGCCCTAATATATGGATGGATAGACATTGGATAGACATCAACAAAAATGCGGTAACACTTTGCTTCGATAGTCCACTTTAGACATTCTACTAACTATAAGTAACTTTGCAACTACATGTCAAATAACTCTCAAAGTATTAGTAGACTGTTAGGTTGGGGTTTTGTTTAGTAGAATAAGCTGACATGTAACAAAGTTACTTATTGTCAGTAGAAATGTCTGTTGGGGAGCATCAAAATAAAGTGTCAGCAGATATTAAGCAGACCGTCTACTAATACTCTAATGACTGCTAGTTGACATGTAGTTGCAAAGTTACTTATAGTTAGTAGAATGTCTAACGTGGACTATCGAAGTAAAGTGTTACCGCATTTTTGCACAGAGTGTTTCGGTTCTAAGGGCTTGATTTAAGATGCCCTGTGAAGGCCGCCTCAGAACCAGATCCTGCATGCTAACTTATTGCCTGTTTCCTCACTACACGGCAGGGGCCAATTGTTAATGTTAATGGATCAACTCAATGCTGCTCTGGTCCTGCTGACGAATGCCCTGCAAGCGCTGCACATGTGAGATAAGTTTTCCGCCACAGGTGGCTCTGTCTAGTGTCCTTCACCGTACTGTAGCAGAGCCTCAGGCCAAGGTTTTCAGTGAACACCCCTGTGGGAGAATCAACTCAGGCCTTAATGCAGATGCAGTGCGCTTAAAAACCTGTACTTTTCTAACACACACTCTCCCCCTCCCTTCTTGTGTTCCCGCAGCCGTGTTATTTTTGGCTCTCTTAGGGACGTATGTCATCGGGGAGAGCGTGCAGCACACGGTTAATTGGTCTACCTCAAAGCAGGAATAAAGCGCGAGATATTTATTAGTGCTCTTCTAGTGCCGCTTGTCACGAACACGTGTTGAGCCTCTGCAACAAACTGTGTGAAAGCAAGTCAGCGGCAGAACCAACAGTGGGGCCTTAAAATGTCAGCGCTCTGATTCATGGCCAAAAGTGTTCACACAAAAGAGTTTTCCTCCTCCATCATGTGTTGTAAGTATTTATTTGATATAATCAAGAGGACAGAGTGGTGTTTGTCCCTTGGTGTTTGCCATTCAGCCTGCCTCTAACAGGAAACGCGCTGTACTGGGAGCTTTCGCTAATGTGTGATAATTTATTAGGCTATTTTAGATGCTTATGCAAGTGTCAGGTTGTTTGATTTTCAGCTGAGAGCCAATAAATCCCAATCTCACATTGCTCTAATGCTCTGGATTATGCATTAGAGTGACAAACGGAGCTCACCGCCCCATATTTTTTCCTATAACTTGCAAATTTATTTTTTGTTGTATATGAGTTTAAACAAAATTGATTAATCTGTCAATGACAAATAAGAGTGTCCATGATAAAAAAAAGGGAAAATCTTTGTGCCGTGTTATTAGAAATGTACTCTTTGTATTAATGATGGTTTAATAATAATAAAAAAACTTTTACACCATGTTTAATTTAATGCATTGTGAAGTAAAAAAGACTAACATTTTACTTATACCGTGAGTGTGCAGATATTAATCATTTTTTTTTGTGGTTTCAAATGTTTTTAATACATTTTCAAAGTAAATAATATTTATTATTATTATTATTATTATTATTATTTTACAAATATCATTAATTATTCATTCATTTAAAATAATATCATTCAGTTTTAGGGAGTTGCACAAAAAACTTTTTAGAATTTAAAATAACCTTGCCTTGTCGTAAAAACATGAATTTGTTTCTTTTTTGGTTGCACCATATGACTGATTTGGCAGACGAAAGTTTTTCAAAAATAATAAGCAGTGAAGCAGTTTTGTTAAAATATGATATATCTTAGAAATAATGATAAAAGATTATGCCACACTACATAAAATGTAAAAACAGGCTCATCGTAAAAGAGGTGTATTCAAGTCAACATAATAAATGAATAGATGAGGGTCACATTATTTCAAAAAACAAAATTCATTAATTACTGACCCTCATGTCGTTTTACAATCTTTTTAATGAAATCTGAGAGCTTTCTCTCCCTCTGTTGACAGTGTATGCAACTACCACTTTGACGCTTCAAAAAGTTCATAAAGAGATCGTAAAACTAATCCATATGAATTGAGTGGTTTAGTCCAAATTTTCTGAAGAGACTTGATCGCTTTATATGATGAACAGATTTAATTTAGGCTTTTTTTCACATATAAACATTCATCAATGTGTTCATCAAGTGTTACGCAGCACGTCTGAGCTTCTGCAAGAACCAATGAGGTTCGTTCTCGTGTTACGCAGCACGTTTGAGCTTCTGCAAGAACCAATGAGGTTCATTCTCGTGTTACGCAGCACGTTTGAGCTTCCTCAAGAACCAATGAGGTTCATTCTCGTGTTACGCAGCACGTTTGAGCTTCCTCAAGAACCAATGAGGTTCATTTTCGTGTTACGCAGCACGTTTGAGCTTCCTCAAGAACCAATGAGGTTCATTCTCGTGTTACGCAGCACGTTTGAGCTTCCTCAAGAACCAATGAGGTTCATTCTCGTGTTACGCAGCACGTTTGAGCTTCCTCAAGAACCAATGAGGTTCATTCTCGTGTTACGCAGCACGTTTGAGCTTCTGCAAGAACCAATGAGGTTCATTCTCGTGTTACGCAGCACGTTTGAACTTCCTCAAGAACCAATGAGGTTCATTCTCGTGTTACGCAGCACGTTTGAGCTTCCTCAAGAACCAATGAGGTTCATTCTCGTGTTTACGCAGCACGTTGAGCTTCCTCAAGAACCAATGAGGTTCATTCTCGTGTTACGCAGCACGTCTGAGCTTCTGCAAGAGGTTTGTTCTCATGGGTCAAGCAAGTGTGGTTGAGCTTCTGTTTATGTTTGCTGATCAATGTTTTTATTTGAATAAAAGCCTAAATTCAATCTGTTCATCAAATAAAGCGATTGCGTCTCATCAGAAAATTTGTACTAAACCGTTCAATTCATATGGATTAGTTTTATGATCTCTTTATGAACTTTTTGAAGGATCTAAGTGGCAGTTTTGTAGCTGTCAATGGAGGGACAGAAAGCTCTCATCAAAAATATCTTCATTTGTGTTTCAAAGATGAACGAAAGTCTTACACCGTGTCTACACCGGACGCGAGTGGCGCGATGCGACGTGACCAGAAGACAACATAACCCATTATAATCAGTGATGTTGTCTACACTGGATGCGGCGCGGCATAACGCAACACATCAAATCCCCGACAGTAAACTCATGCCTCGTTCTATTTATGACGTACTGACATGAAGGACAAATGCTTTGCAGCGGTCACTTTGTCATGTCCAGTATAGACAGCTTCTAGTTGTTGCGGCACGGCGCAGTGCGACGCGTCAACGATCGCGTCTGGTGTAGACACGGTGTTAGGGGTTTGGAACGAAATGAGGGTAAGTAATTGATGACAATGTTTTCATTTTTGGGTGAACTAACCCTTTAATACCAAGCACCAGTTCTTGTCTCCTCCTGTCTGCTGTTTCCATCCTTGTTGTGAGTCTCATCCTGGACATGTACTGCAATGCCGGCCGGGTTTGGGCATGTGATAGACATTAGCACTGGGAGAGAAGTCCAGATCATTATGTTTAAGAGCTTTACAATGCTCATTAACGGCTTTCTACCACACAGTCCTGGCAGGAGCTCCTGGCTCCTGTAGCCTTTGGCCCGGCTCTGTTACAGCCTCCTCTCTGTGTCTGAAGACAGACTTTAACCCTGACAGCCCTCTATCTGACATGCACAGTCAGCCCCTCTTTAGGGAGTTTATCGTCTTTCACAGCCTAACAGCTAGCAAGGTCAAAGAAGCGATATTAATGTACTCTCGCCATCCACCTCTTTAAGCACTTCATCAGGAATTTTCACCGGTGATCAGATACATTGCAATACTGATGTCAGACGTACCTGCTACGTATGTGGCTCAGACTGGCCACTACTGTTATTTTCATAAGACCACTTAAGACCCACCAAGATAAACACAGAACCGCTGAGAAGTCTTTAAACAATTTGTCACTGAACAGTTTCCAGGCAAAGTCTTAATGTAATACATCAAATTGAGCCCCAATTCATGGAGCGAAAATTTCGGGACAGTTGATGGAACGGTCACTTGGCATATTGGGCTATATAAGTACTATATGTCTTTTTAAAATAATTTTTATGCCTTGCAAACCAAAACATTTGGTTGTCTGTGACATATGGTTGCAAATTCTGATCGCCTACTAAGTAAAATTAACTAAGCTTGTACAGAGTCCTTTTAAGGCAAGTCATTTCACTTGGCAGCCATCTTTGAAACGCCTCTCTGGCATGCAAGTACAGCTCCTATCTCTTTGAATGGGGAAACATCAAATTCTCGAAACCTGTTCACCAAGATTATGAATAAATTTGAATGAATCATATTTGAAGTTACCAATGAAATCTGACAACAGCTGTCTCGTAAATTTAGTTTCAATGCTCAAATCATGACAATAAAATGGCATTTTTTCAGGCTGGAGCAACCAATGCGCATGTGCAGTCCTAAGAGCGCGTTTCTATCCACCTTATTTTTCAACGCAGAAGTAAGCTATTTTCTGTAAATGTGCAAGACTTCCAATTCATTAGCCTCTATAGGGAAATAACGAGAAGAATAACAAAGTGCTGTAAATGGTAAAACTATTTGCACTACAAACCAGTGTGTTTATAATTACGACAATACATTAAAATAATAGGGTAAGAATTACCAGTTTGCAATATCAAGCAGCATAACAAGCTTTTTTTGTACAGCTAAAAATAACTAAAAGCGGGTGACACTGGAAGCCAGACACATTCAATTTACAAATGGCCGCGCCCACTCTTACGTGAAAAAAACGGAGCTTCAAACGGCAGCTGCAGTGATGTTGACTTTTCCAATTGGCCATTGGCTCTTTTATTGAGAAGGCGGGACTTATTCCGCCATATTGCGTGTTGCACTTCTTTCTATATACAAAATCTTTAGCTTGTATCTATCTGGTTTTGTTGAAATCAGAAGAATGCCTTGTGTTAGTTTTGATAGCATTAAAAATAATGGATTAAAAAATATGAAATTATGAAAAATTATATACAAGTCCATAAATTGCAAATCCTGAAAAATGATGGCATATATGGCAAAACATATTGGACCGTAATGTTTTTCTATATATGCCATCATTTTTTAGCATGCTATTCCCTGTATAATTATGATAACTTATGATTAAGCTATTATTATTATTATTATTATAACTTAAAATCTGATGAAAAAATTTCTGATGTGAAAAATGTATAATATTGAAAATTGTGTGTATATATATATATATATATATATATATATATATATATATATATATATATATATATATATATATATATATATATACTGTGTGTATATATATATATATATATATATATATATATTTTTTTTTTTTTAATTTGTATCAGGTGCTGTCTTGTAGGACCTTCTGTATATGGGAAGCACACCTTGTGTTCATGGTGTCTTGGCATCTGCATTGTGTCTCAGAATAGATCCTGTTTAGCTGTGTACATTCTGTCTTAACTCGCATGCCAGTTTTTGATGGATAACCTTGATTTAAGTCATCCTAAATATGAGTAGTTTTGTACATGTGTCTTTGTTGCAGTTTTAGTGGTGCTAAAGTAAACTGTGCCGTCTGTCTGCTGAGTTAATGTGCATAGTTGCACTCCAGGTTGTCTGTTTGCACAGAGAGATGTCATCACGGTAAAAACTTAACATACAGTAAGTCACTCAACAGCTTGATTGGTGTGTATTAAAATGAATGACTTTTCTCAACTTTACGAGCCGGCGTATAATGCACCTCAGCTCCTTTTTAGCTCCCGCTTTAATTCTCCCACCTAAATCGGTTTTAATTCAGCATGAGGACTTTGGGAATGGCTGCATAACTCAGTGGAGACATTTGAGTGCTGGAAAAATGAATTCTTCTTAAGTGCTTTGCTGTGTTGGTCACCAACCTTAAAAGATATCCATAAAACCCAATTCCCAATAGGGTCTAAAATATGATTTATGAAAACTTACTTATTAGTGTGTCTCACTTTAAAATGAATTAGCACAGTTCTCACTTTCTCAGAGTTGCAATGGCTTAATATGTACAAAAAGGTGACTGTAGCTATACATTGAGCCTTGTTTGACTGTAATTTCGACCAGCCCGCTAATCACCGGCTCCAAGTGTTTGATAGCTGGTTTTGTTGACGTATACAGAAAAAATCCAGTGCTCGTTGCCGTCATCATCGTTTAAAGGCCAGTGACTATTACAAAGCAAACCATGTTAATGGACGCCTTCTTTTTGTAGTTGCAAGACAGTGACTAGAGTCTGTATAGTCTTAATACGAGCCTAGTGTTACTTAATGACAGTTTCTGATGATCTGTAATTGCAGTGGCACATAGAAACGGAAGTAGAAAATTGCTGTGTCTGTTTCTCGGTATTGTACAATTCATTTGGGTAATTGGTTTGATACCCAACAGCCTGATTGTTTGTGAATTAGCCAAAAACACCTGGACCTGGCCTCAAATATATTTCAGAAATCCAATGGGACACGTATAGCTCTTTATTTTGTAGGTGCAGGAAATGAATCCCTCCAGTCTTTTTGTTGATGTCAAAAGCGAAACAGGGCACGTTGCAAAACATTTACCCTGCGCAGAAGGACTGTAAATGTTTTATTTAAAATGCCCGAACTGAAAAATCGCAAAAGGAGCACCAGTTTGTTTTGGCGTGTGCGGTTTGTTCCATTCTCCTGTGGCTGCAGACTACTGGTCTACTGCCGGTTCTTTTATTGACTGAATCTCTCACTGTGAGGAGGGGGAAAAAACGACTTTGTATTATAACCGTATGGAGAAAAAAATGTTGGCAGCAGTTTTTATACAGCACACTTTTTAAAAAAGAGAGACGGTCCTGACCACAAGTCATAAACCATACTTTATTTAAACTGGCGCTCACCCATTATTTGTTCATAGGGCTTTCTGTCTCAGAGAAATAATGTTCCAGCGCTTTCGGTTTTTGGGGGGAGGGGCATGAGGACTTGAATAAACTGTTGCCAGGTGTTGTTGCCATGACATTCCATTATGCGATTCCATGCTGCCTTGATCAAGAGGTGTGAACATTCTAAAAAATGACTGAGAATGATGATTTATCCTTGAGTCTGTCTTTGTTTGTTTAATGCTTTAAAGGGATAGTTCACCCAAAAATGAAAATTGTCATAATTTACTCACCCTCATGTTGTTCCAAACCTATGAGTTTCTCTCTTCTGTTGAACACAAAAGAAGATAAATGCACAATATATCGGCCACCATATCGGTATCGGGCGATATACGTTCATTTTTAATGTTATCGTTATCGACCTGATGAGAAAATTTAGCCGATATATTAAAGCCGATAAATAGTGGATATTTCCTTCTGCTGAGACCATGCTTGAAATATGTTTGGAATCACTTTGAAAAGGAAAATACAGTTAAATACAGTCATATAGTTCTATATAAAATTATAATGAGAACATCATTTTAATTGTGTTTGGGACATGGATTTTAATGGTGAGACTTTTGTTTTTGTAATCAGGCTCTTTTAAAATTATATAAAAATTTGGATTTAAATTTAAAAGTTATGGGCCAATATATCGGTTATCGGCTTGCAAATATAAAGTAGGGATACGCGGCCAACATATCTTTATCAGCTGATATATGTTCATGTTTAATGTTATCGTTATCGGCCCGATAAGAAAATTCAACCAATATATTAAAGCTGATAAAGAATGGATATTTCCTTCAGATGTGCACTGTTTGCCATGATGGTTTTGAATTGCTTGAAATATGATTGAAATCACTTTGAAAAGGAAAATACAGTTCAGTGCAACATGCACAGCACAAGTGTTTCATATAGACTACTTAAAATTATGATGAAAACATTATAATTGTGCTTTGGACATGGCTTTCAATGGTGAGACTTTTGTTTTTGTAATCAGGCTCTCAAATTATATAAAAAATTGGATTCGGATTTATCGGCCAATATATCAGTTATCAGCTTTCAAATATCAAAAATTATCGGTTATTGGTTTCGGACAAACTTTTTATATCGGTGCATCCCTAATTTTAAAGAATGTTGGTAACCAGACATTTGATGACTTCCCTACTCTGGAGGTAAATGGGTGCCATCAGTGTTTTCATTCATACTTGAAAAAAGACAGAATTCATATTTCATATTGTTTTTAATTTAGCAGTTAAAATACAAAACATTAGCACATTCAATACAAAGTGAGATGCCGTTGTCCACGCCGTTGAACTCCACCCCTTTTTGCTTCTCGTGCTGAGATGACAAGTCCATCACATAGCGCTCTGAAAGCTCTCCAACGCCAAGCTTTGCCCCAAACTACCCTCTCCTGACAGCTTCCTCATTACCTTTTAATGTATTCATGCATATCCCTCCTCGCTGGTAAGGCCGTCTTAGGAAACAGAGTGAGAGGAAACAGCGAGCTGCTCCATGCCTTGGATCACGCAATCCGCCCTTTATTTCGATTAACAAAACAACTTCTGATGCATGTATAGACGGCAGGATCTCCTGGGTAGTCGCCGCTGAATTTCCTGCAATATGACAGAGAGAATATTGGCGCGTCAGTGGGACACCTCAGTGACTCTGGGAGACGCTATCATTATGTGTGTTGGCAATCGCGAGAGCTGAATTTTGTGGTGGAAAATGAGGGAGGCCATGTCAGCCTCACTAGCGTGTTGTGAGTGGCCTGAAATGCATCCGCTATGAGAGTCGCATTCTGTTTACCGCAGCGGGGGGCAAACATGAGAGCACGGGCATCACAGGCGCGACATGCGGCACAGTGAAATGAACAAAATACATACGTTATAAGTTCGCCGCTCTTCCTTCTGGAAATATAAAAGAAGCTGATTTCAATATAAATAGAACAGGGAGTATGTCTTTACATCTACTTTGATTGTCACATTTCAAGCCGTAAAATACCCAGAGGCCTTTCCGTGGCCTCGCTTATATGTCAATGCTAATTTTCCCCCCGTTGCCAGGAGTAACACATTGGGAAGTCTTGATTTTCTTTCTCTGGTCATCGAGCTTTCATAGTGCTTGAAATATCTCTCAATGTTGGGCAATCAAAAATAGGAGAACATCTCAAATCAGGTTCTCTGCAGGCTTAGAATCAACAATGATGTACAGTATTCATTTTCACTGATAAAAAGCATCCCGCTGTGTCTTTCTTAAGAGGTAATTTCTCCGAGTGCCCGTATTGTGTGCGCGAGCCCATTGTGACTACGGCGGAGATGCTTATACAAATTCACGCCACAAGCAAATCAGTCTCGGAGTTTTGATAGAAGTGACATCGGTCCGTTTAAGAACTCAGGAGGGCGTAATCTGAAAAAGGCTAATTCAATACAACTTGCCAGGCAGCCGCTTTCAAGTATCAAATATTTCGAGCTGTCAGTCGTCTTGGTTGGGAAGTGCAGATGCATACAGCTGTTTGGTAGTCTGTAAATGACCCCTCTCAGTCTCTATGCCCCACTCTCTGACTGACACATTGTGCTGGATAACTGCCGGTGCTGCGTTGCAAGCGGCCCGTCCAGCATGTGGTTACCTCCTCAGCTAGTGCACTCACCTATTCAAGGGTTACTGCAGGTCAGGATTTCAATGCCTCAGTTTCACACCATCTCATGTGTCCTTTTGCTTGCAATCTCTGTTTCTTAGGAATAGGGGTCCAAAAACATGGCTTTTAGAGTGTCTTTACTCACATGAGCACTGGGTTTTCTTTCCTAACGATTTACTACAAGTGCTGCATGCAAATGTCATTGTTTTGGATGGGAAACTTGGGGATTGTGTGTGCAGCTGCACATTGCAAACGGATGTAATTATACGTTTTAAATGATAGATACAATGAATGATAAATACAGTGGGGGTCCAAATGTCTGAGAACACCAGGGAACATTTCTTCTTTAAAACATTTAATTGCATATTATATTGTCAGCATAAATGAAATTGGTAACACTTTATTTTACAGTGCCCTTGTTTCACGTTACATGTTGTTACTATAGGAATTACAATAAATTGTGCACAATTACATGCAACTAACCCAAAACAACACCCTAACCCTATAGTAAATACATGTAGGTAATTATTATTACACTGTAACATGGACACCTTAAAATAAAGTGCAACCAGGAAATTTTACCTTTTGGGTTACACTTTATTTTAAGGTGTCATTGTTACAGTGTACTGAGTAACAATAATTAACTACATGTACTTACTATAGGGTTAGGGTTAAGGTTTGGTTTAAGGTTAGTTTCATGTAATTATGCAAATTTTACATGTAACGTGTAACAAGGGCACTGTAAAATAAAGTGTTACCACCTTTTGTATGATGGAGTGATTATTGAACTAGAAATCTTAAGTATTTCCACAATTTTTACCTCATTTTTTTTTTTTTTACATTTTATTTGAAAATGTTTTGACATTTTATATAATGGTGTGAGAAATCCTAAATATTTTTACATTTTTACCTCATAACTTAAAAAAAAAAACGATTTTGGCATAATTAGTGAACTATAAATCTTAAATATTTATCAATTTTACCTTTTTTTTTTTTAAATCCTAAACTGCTTATTTTCATATTTAAATGCAAAACATATATGTATATATTGGTTTCAGGCTTAAATAACCCACTTTGTAGTTTGTATATAATGTAATTTCTTTTTTTTTTAATGCAAAAAATTTCAATTTTGCAAAAGTGCCATTTTGTTGAATACGATTTTTAGCAACTGTATTAATTAAGTGTTATCTCTTAGCTTTCATTTACCTTTTTATTGTTAATGACATAAATGTGATCAAATGTACCACAAATTATCCAGAAGTATTATAAAACCACTAACTTGTCAGAGTTTTTTGTTTTTTTTCATGAGCTCTAATTTGTCAAAAAAAATTTTGTGTGTGTGTGTGTGTGTATTCATTGTTTTTAACATCCAGCTTTTTGAATGCAAGAACGTAAATAAGGTGACTGAGCTGAGAGGGCAGAGCGAGCGAGGAAAGACCAAATGACAGGGAGTTTAGTGCTGAATCCTTTTAGTAGACCACTGACACATGAATGAGGGGAGAGTGAGAGAAAGAGAGAAAAAAGTAGACAGCCAATTTGGGAGTAATGCAACTAAAAACAGACAAGTGTAATTTCATCCATCTGGACAGATGTGTAAAAGCGCTCCTCAGAACATTCCCCATGATTCCCCCTGATTGATCTTCCCCCGGACTGAAACACCTATTATTAGCCACGAGCCTAATAGCACCAGGATGGCTTGCTGCTCTCCCAGAGGCCAATTCTCTGGTCATATCTCACTCGCTGCAGCTGTAGAAACTGAACAGGGGTGATGGAGAGGAGAGGAGAGGAGAGGAGAGGAGAGGAGAGGAGAGGAGAGGAGAGGAGAGGAGAGGAGAGGAGAGGAGAGGAGAGGAGAGGAGAGGAGAGGAGAGGAGAGGAGAGGAGAGGAGAGGAGAGGAGAGGAGGTGAGGTGAGGTCCTTCATATTCAGTCAATAGAATTCTAAAGCAGGCACGTCAAACAAAACAATAACATTGTTTCATCCAGGTTTCCATTGTTATTTAGGAAGAGCATTTGCACTCCCACCTGATTATGCAGTGAGGAGATGCTTTTGTACATTGCAATCATTGTTATCAAATCCTCACAGTTTTTTTTTTTTTAAATATACAATTCATATATAAATATATCCATATTTAAAGCTACATTTTTTACTCTGAAAGAAATGTTTATTGAAGGCCAGCTGTGAAACATCAAACGATGCTGGATTTGCTTGAATTTGGACTTCACAAACACTCGCCTTCTTCTTACGCTGGTCTGCTGGCTTTTGGAAAAGAAGGAAAGCGGTTGAGGCGAGCATGAGAGCTTAAGATTGACAGCTCAACACCCCTGCCATGCCATTCAAACCGCCACATGTCCAAGTCTGGTGTGATCAGATCCATTTTGATCCAGATCCAAACACGAACAACGTTCCCACTGTCCTTCATCTTTGCTGCTCTATATGGAGATGATTTTCAGCTCAACGCCCTCCCCCAGTCCCCCCACACAAATCTACCCCGCGTGAAAACATACCTGCATCTCTGTTATTTCTATGCCAGCTTTCGTGTAATGTGTGGAAAGCTTCTTTACTTTTGTACGATCATCCTGTAGAATTATTTCACTGTATATTCAGCATTCTTTTGAACACCCTCTCCTTACATTGATTGAATGAGCTCTATGGTTTAATGCATTTCCAAGAGCAGTTATCACTGTGATTGCCGGCGTGTGTTTTGGTAAAATGGGAAAAGCCTAAAACCCTTCAACTGAAATGGCTGTTAAAGTTTATGAAAATAAATGCTGAAGGGGTTTTGTTTTGCACAGCATTAAAAAGCTTGTATGAGCTTTAACAACATTTGTTCAAATGATCTTATGAATAAATTCACAGATTGAATTTGCACGCTATTATTTGTTTTGTTTGCTTCTGCCTGTATTTGTACACTTGTGTTGTTAATGTTACTGCACACAAGGCCAAGGTATAGGGCCTATTCTTTTATTAGATAAGATTTATTTGTTTATTTATTCTAAAACAATTGTCCAATCTACACAAAAGTAAGTACCTTCACAGCATTTGATCTGCAATAAATGGAAGAGATCCTAACCCCCCCCCCCCCCCCCCCCCCCAGAGAGTCTTCCATTAACCTTACAGCCATTAATTCATCATTACTATGCAAAAACAGACACAAATTCTGAGACTAATGTTTTTTTACACCTGAAAATGCTTAATAGAGTGTCTGATAAAATACATAAATCCTCACTTATGACTTCATGTATAAGGGACTTGCTATTTCATACTTGGAGTTTAATATTTCAGTAATCTACTAATATGGCTATATTAAACAGCTTGTGTTTTTAAGCATTAATTTTTTTGGCGACCAGCCATTCTTTGGCTTCACAGTCTTTATAGCTCCCGCAGAACCTTTTGTGAGTGAATTTCAAATGTTCTTCATCAGCTAGAATGTGGAAGTTTGTAGTTTCAGGCAGTCTTTGTATTATTGCTCGTCATTTGTGATTATTAAGCCATGAACAGGAGCTTGAGAAAGGCACGCAGCTCCTGCAGACTGGTTTTCATGTGAACCATGGCAGGAGAATGAATGTGGTGTAGGAACAAGGCGGTTCTCCAGGTGTGACTTTTTTTTTCTCTCTGCTGTTTTTACGCCTCATCAAACTCACTGTTCTTGAGTTTCAGGCAAACTATTATTGTCTGTGCTTCATTGTTTGTGCTACTTCCTCACCTGACCTCAGGAAATTCAGATCAGGGAAACTTCTTAAATCACACGCAACATCAGCCCACCAAATGCCATGAGTTAAATGCCAGCATTATTTTAATAAATATTGACTTGTAATTAATAATACCTTTTAAAGCATTATTTGTGTTGTTGTTGTTTGACAATGCAATTCTCAGCTGTATCCAAAAAAGAAATAAGAAATTCAAATATCAGCACACAATTAAGCAAATACAATTGCTATGTTGTATGGATACATGATTAACACACAAAGAAACCGTAACCATGGTCCCTCGAATCAGATTAGCTGGACCAGCTTCAATCAAAGATCATAATCTATCAGAGCCAGCTAATAGCAATGATTATAAATAATGACTATGGGTGGATAAATAGCTCAGGCAAATGTTGCAGGACATAAGCTATATGTTCAGACAATGCGGACATGGCATTCAAGGTAAATGTGTACATGTAACTGCTACATTTTTTACTTAAATTAATACAAGCAGACATCGCAGGGTAAACCACCTGCATGCAAAGATTCATATGCAAAATACTATCCTTCCAAGCCCACATGATCTCCGTTTCACGTAAATATTAATATAGCCATTGATTTCACCCGCTTTTAGAGATCAAGGAGAAATCAGTGTGAATGTGAATAAACAAATGAGTGTATGATGTTCTGATAAATGATTTTTTTACGCACTCTATTTTTAATTCTATCTGTACTATAGCGTTGATTTATATATTTTGGAATTGTTTTGAATGCAATGGCATCAATTGTTAACGACAGCTAATTTGCATTTCGATATCAGTAGCTATAATAAACCATGTTGTTATTTTATTTTTTTTGATTAGGCTATATTATCATTCTTATTTCGTTGTACGTCAGTTTAACATTCACAGGCTACTGTCACGCATCTCCTGCTGTTAATATTTACGAGTTTCTCCAGTTTTGGCGAGCAATGACAACTGGTGCTGTTGCTTATCAAAATTATGATTATATGGTTGTCTTGTAGCTAATCTTGGCCTTTTTTTCACCTGTGAAATGTCTGGACAAGGAGTGTTGGTTATTCGAGCATCTTTTTTTCCCCGCGCGATTGTTTACCAAATGTGCATGTTGTGGTCGGCCACTGCACACCCAAATAACAATAAAGCATGTGTCTGTCATGACACGTAAACCCACTATTCGTTGGGTGTGTTTTCAAACTGTCATAACAAGTAATATTCTGACAAACCCCTCCCCGAGACTTTGTGGATTACACGTTAAGAAATATTATCAATACGAGGCGAATGACAAGCCACTTGTCGAAATGATTAATTTAGAATGCCTATATTTTATTGTTGTACGAATTTAATGAATGTGCAAATATTTCAATGGACCTTCAAAATTAATGAAGTGATACTGTAAACAGTAATATGTGAACAGTGATATGCAAACAGGAACAAATTGCACTTTGCTTTACATTTAGAATGTATTGAAAATGTGTAATTATATCCGGTGCACATCAGGAGCCCATTATTTTGAATTCAGTGAATTCAAAGCCTCAGAAAAGCAGCTAACGAAAATTTACAAAATGAAAGGAGGCTCGGCGCAAGGAAATAAAGTGTATCTTTGTTTGCCCCTCTTTGTTTACCGCGGGATTTTTTTCCTTCATTTTACTAATTCATTTCAATGGCTTTCAAACTGGAAAATGGAAATGTTGCTCTTGCCCTCTATTTCAGCAGCCGCGTCCTGGCAACAGAGCAATTTTCTATCATCAGGGATAAACGGCATCGAACAGTACATTCGGATAAAAAAGCCTGTGATTGCTGGCCTTCCTGTCTGTCATCTCTCTAGAAAATCCTCTCCCCCAGACCTGAGCCGTGTGCTGTCAGAGCTAATAATGTCTTCTATTAAGTCGAAAAAGAACCCCGAAAAATCCCACTGTTCTCAATTGTACAGCATTCTCAAAAGATAAAAGATATTTCAGCAGAGCCACCTTCATTTGGATGAACTGAAAATTAATGTGAGGCAACGTGCATGCGCCTCTGTGTTGGCTGCAATTTTGCATTGCACATTGAAGTATCCATACAGCTTTGTTCTTATTTTCTAGACATAAACAAACTTGTTGTACATTGGGATGAAATATCCGATGCAGTCAAATGCACAGAGACACAATATGACATTAGGCCTGTTGGTTAATTTGCTCATGGCTATCAAAAAATGGACAATTGTGCTCTTTAAGCCATGGTCGGCAAACCGTGACCACTGTTAGTATGAAGTTATTAGGCTAAATTAATCAACCCACCAGTCAGTCAGGTGGAGCTTTTTGCAAGAATTAATATATGACACGATAATTAACAGCTCAAAAACACAGCATATATTTCGATAGGCTCTTTCTTTGTTTAATTTTGATACAATTTCAAACATTAATAATGATCAAGTGACTATTTTTTTTTAAATATTTGAAATGTTTGAATCGAATTTATGCATATTTAGTAGGTAGCCGACACCCCTTTTGCCTCCTTTTTTGTCTTTAGCCTATTTAACTTTATTTACATCGGCTTCCAATAAATGAAGCAAATTCTCCGAATATTAGTTAAATATTTAGTGTATATTTATAAACAATACGTGCTTTAATATGTGACTTAAATGGCAGGGAGGGGTCTGGTGATGTGTGTTCTCCTCTCTTGATTTCTATTGTAGTGATCTCGTGCAGAATGCCGACAGCTGCGCGTGCTATCCATCTGCCTTCGCTTTGCCTCGCCACTTCCTCTGCTCAGCAGCCGTGGAGATCCGTAGACGCCTGCGTGTCTGTGAGTTCGGGAGAGAGCAGCACGTTCAGCCGCCTCTACCGGACTGGCAACGCTTTACAATCCGAGCCGGTCAACATGCCTGTTCGGACCAATGACAAGAAGGTCCTGTGCGTTTCGGAATGAAGACGAATGCATTTCAAACTAGTTTTGTGTTAAGGCTCAGATAGGACTGCATGGATGCACTCGAGCGCCGGCATGTCCATACACATCCCCTCTCTTTCTTTTTCTTTTTGACATTTGTAATATGATGCTTATGGGTTTGCATGCATGCTTTGCTATAATATTCTTAATATTCTCAGCAAGATTAATAAAAATAATGCAACACAGTTAACACATATTTTTGTTGAAAGAAATCTGGATTTTTTTTTTTTTTAGCAATACTATAGAGTTTTGTTTTGGTGAAATTAGACGCCATTTTGATACCAAAATATTATTGTATCCAACAAATAGTCATTTATTTTTTTAAGCGTCAATTTTAACTTTATCAAAACGTCCTCAAAGGCATTCATACTTTTATTTTATTTTTTTCTATTCCTGCGCATTTTTTTCCATTTTAGATATTGGAATACAACTTATGTAGAGAAACAACACCATTTACGACCATTCAACAGCTTGTAAATATAAGCTATTGAGTTTTAATTGAAATACGCATCCTGTGGTCAAGATACGCTGAAACAGATTCACTGGCCTGTTGTAGAATTTGTATCAAAATGATTTTAGATCAGTCCTTTGAAATATAAACCATTCTAGATGTATGTCCTTAACTGTCAAATATAAAGTGTCAACGCAGGTTTTATAAAAGGATGTCATTTTAAAGGTACCAAACCATGAAGTCTCGATCAATTAAGCACTTAAAATGCCAGCAAGAAAGCATAATTGGAAGATTTGTTTGTACCATGCCATGGCTATGTGTCTGGTTTCGCTCTCACTTGCTTGACAAACATTTTCACACTGATGATCATGCAGCAATAATCAATCAAATTCCTGATCACTAATGTTAACTAATGCATTTCAACAAATTATGACAGCTTTTTATAAAATTCTGAAGAAACCAAAATTCATACATTGAGGAAATATTAAATTGCTCAAACAAATGCTCCACGTTTCCTCTTACCTGCAAGCACAATTCTTTTGAACTCGAAAATGTTTGATATCTCGACTATAAACAGAATCCACAAGCTTGCAGAGCGACCAGATGCCTTTCTGTCTCTCCCAAGTTCAGTCCACCATGGAAAATGGTTATCTACGCCGCTTGTGCACTCTTAAATCCGGCAAAGTAAATAACATCCCTGGTAATAATAGCAAGGTACGCAGTTCTTGTTACAGAAAGGGAGAAAATTGAAACTAAATGCTGCATTTAGGGCTACCATTTTTGATAAGAGGATAATTGAGGCGACACTGGTGTATAATTAGCGGATAATTTATGCTATATCCACTTTTAATCCACCTCCCAAAATAAACAAGGTCCATAATCATTACAGACGAATTGTTCTTAATTTTATAGCGCCAGTGTAACGGATAATCAAAGAGGATTTGGATATAACTGATTGCGAGCGTAATTGCTTTTTCATTACCATTTAAAGTAAATTTATGCCATATCATGAGGAAACTCGTTGTCTATAAAATAAAAATTTAATGAAATGAGAATGAAGAAAGCCTTGCAGTTGTAGGGTATATTTACATCGTGGTTTATAATGTGATCGCGATTTGCCAAACCACAAACTGCACTCGTAATTTGCATATATTTTCAACTGTGACTGGCTCGTGATTACTACAAGGAAAGGCTGTCACTAACCCGGGCCTTTCGGTGACTGGGGCTTAATTAAACCAGGCCATATCTGGCGTGTTTGTATCACGTGAATCCTCTCTGAAGAGGCTTACAACTAGACATCGCATATTTTCACCTAATATGGCTTATATTTTTATTCTATAGGCTACTGTAAATCACCTTAATTATGCTATGTGTTTGTATTTGCCTATATTATTATTTTACCATTGTGGTTTCCGCTGTTTTGTAAATGAATTCAGACATCAACTTGCATAGGCTATAACAGGCTTTTTTAGTTGTGCATATGCCACTATATTCGCTATATCCTACCTAAAACGATTCGATTTGTGTGGTGTTCTTGCGGTTTGTAGACTAAACGTTATTTGGCACCTCAGCTGCGGTTACGAACCACGCGATTAATTACTTCGATGGCAGCGTGAGCGACATTGTCTCCGGAGTCGTATATCTGAGTGGGAATTTTGTGAATATCAGAGGGATATCCCAGCATTATTATTCTCCACATGGTTATGGCTACGGTGGGAGCTGTTAAGGTAGGTTAACTCACTGTGAAGTCTCAGCTAAAGCAGAGAACTGATGACGTTAGGTTGAATGACCAATCGGAAGGCGCTGCCCTTTGGAGACAAACCATTTTACTTGTAGTGGCTGCATCAAGTCTGGAAGCAAGGACTCAAATTTAACAGAATCCACCTTAAAATCTCTGCCTTTACTCAAGCCCACCTTCCACCATACCGCGTGAGAATTACATGACAAAAAAGGATAAATTGTGGAGGTAATAACGCAATATCCCCTAACCAAGGAGAGAAAGAAACGAACACGGACTCATTGGGACTTCAGAGATAGGGGGTAAGTGCTCTCAAAGCAGAAAATTTGATGATGACCATGACTACGATGGCTGACGGTCTGGAGGCTCAAGACTCGTCAAAATCTGCTTTCATGGAGTTTGGACAGCAATCGCACTCACAACAGAGCTCCCCGTCGATGGCCGCCAGCCATTATCCGCTCCACTGTCTCCATTCCGGGTCTCATCATCATCATCAGCACGACAGCTCTCCGTACTCCGGCTCGAACTCCTATAACAGGTCGCTACCTTACTCCTATGTAAGCCATCCCCACCACAGTCCGTACCTGCCGTCTTACCACAGTAACGCCAGCGGAGCACAGACCAGGTTAGACGCCACAGGTAAGAGTCAAGATAAAGCTCTGTTTTCATTGTTGAACTATACGAGGAAAGCCGCATGCCGATAAAATATACATTCAAAGTTCTTATCTAAGGCACCTTACCCGTTCCCCTTTGTTCTCGCCTAGTTTTGGCCGTCGTATGTCAGCAATAACGGTGTTCTCAAAATGATTTACTGCGTTCCGCCAGTGATTCTACCCACCATTGCAAATTATAATTAGCATCTAATTGTCTCAGTCTCGACATGTCACTACATGCAATTTCCTAAATATGACAGACAATGTAATTATGCTATATAATGCTTGAAAGAACGTTACCGATTGTATGATGTGTTTGTCAAAAAAATCACATTTCAAATTCTTATAAATATTTATGTGCGGGAATCATTCCACAATATTCACCCTTTTCAGAACAGCAGAAAACAACAGTGATTGAAAACGGAGAAATACGTTTCAACGGAAAAGGCAAAAAGATCAGAAAACCGAGGACGATTTATTCCAGTTTGCAGCTCCAGGCATTAAATCACCGGTTCCAGCAGACCCAATATCTGGCGTTACCAGAGCGCGCGGAACTGGCTGCCTCTCTCGGACTCACGCAGACACAGGTGAGATGTGGACTCATTTGCATTTAATGGTGAATTGTGCTTTTAATTTTGGTTGAGTATTATATCTCACACAAACACAGATGAAATGTGGACTCGTTTGGATTTAATAGTGAATTATGCTGTTCATTTTGATTTGTTATTAATAAAGGTGGACCTATATCTGTTTAGATGATGACAAAAATCTCATGTTAACTAAATTAGACACTTTCTTCAATTTACAAATAACCCGATTTTTTATTTGTATTTCTTTTCAGGTAAAGATATGGTTTCAAAACAAAAGGTCCAAGTTCAAGAAGTTGTTGAAACAAGGCGGTAACCCTCACGAGAGTGACACTTTGCCCGGCTCCATCGCCTTGTCCCCGCGCTCTCCAGCTATTCCGCCTATCTGGGACGTCTCAGCCTCCTCTAAAGGAGTAAACATGTCTGCTAACAGCTACATGCCCGGTTACTCACACTGGTACTCGTCGCCTCATCAGGACGCCATGCAGAGATAGGCAACTAGCTCTGTTTTAGGCCAGAGGCCTTGACGTTGACATCTTGTCTTCGCCCAGACGTTTAACATCCCTAATAGAGACCTATTCTAGTCTATTAAGGGGACGATTTCTTTTGAAGGATGAAGACGTGGTGTGGCGAAGCTCGACAATGGAACTAAATGTCAGTAGCATCTTAAACGGATTGATTAAAAATCTGTTCTCACGTTTGGCTGTAATCAAACACAATCATCATTGGGACATAAAGCGAAACGTTTTGTCACGCGCTTGAGTCGCATTTGAAAACGAACTCAAACCTCTTGCGTTTATGTTTTTGATCATGCAAACGAAAGCAGTTTGATTGTAAATATACTGTCCGATTTTAGTTGTTAAAAACTTTTTATGTTTTGTCATAAATGGAGTAAACCATGACTTCATGCAACGTGTCGTGCCTTTCTTTTTAGGAGATATTATGAAAGACATGCTTTTAAAAATCAGTTATTGGAATAATCTGCATTGAAAACATTTCTTTATAAAATATATATAAAAAAATAGGACCAAGAAACAATTTGCACAGGAATTTGAAAATAATCACCTCTACATTATGGCATTTTAAGATATGAAGCAATAACAAAATGGCTTACCCGAGTTGGTGGTTTCTCAAAGTGTTTTTCCTACAGAATAGAGCTGCATCTTGTCCATCTTGTCATTCTCTAGCTCAATTATTAAGGTATTGACAAAATGTTTTTCCCCTTTCTCTCTGCCTTGATCTGCGAGACGCTGAATGCCTTTCGCCACAGGATCGATCCTGAACAAAGCATCCAGCTGCAGTCTCGTTCAATATGAAGGAGATATTTGGGACAATTTATGGGTTTTATCCAAGAGAGGGTTTTTTTTCCATTCTCATAAATGCAGACATAATTAGGGTAATTTTTGATGTAGCCCGCTGATTACAGCGTTTTTACCGTCAAAGATAATTACCTGTAATTTTCTACCACTTTTAATACTAAAAGGCATCTTTATTTGGATTTGAAGTGGCAAAGACGAAACAAAAGATGAAATTATTCGGTTATTCATGTACAAATTGCCGAGGAGAGTGAACGCTTGGGATATTATCTAAAATTACAATGTTGAATAGGGAGACGAGAAGCCCCTGCAGCTGTCAAATCGTGGATGCCCCAGCCGCAGAGAATGGGGCTTGATTTTCTAAAAAGGTTTCCTCATCAACGGATTGGGATGGTTCATTTAAATGTTTGCTCTGCCTATAAGAACATAATATATATATATATATATATATATATATATATATATATATATATATATATATATATCTTGAAATAGGAACAGTCAAAAACACATTTGTCATTGGTTTTTAGCAGTCTGCACACAGTAATGTCTAAAAATATTTGCAAATCTAAAATACTACAGCTAAATAATCTTTGGAGGAATCATAAATGATTCCGCATAATACTAAAAATAAAATGTATTTGTGGGAGTTAAGGCACCTACACATATGCTAGGCCCCCTGACAGACAGACAGACAGACAGAAATATAACCGCGGATCCTGACATCCTCAATACTAGCTATACTGAGAATTAACCCAAGACTAAGAAGCTAATAATTCTGAGTGTGTGTGCCTATGAAAAGGAGAGTGACAAAACAAACACCAGTACAAATCATCACCGGTTTACTAGATCCCAGCGTTCCTATATGTCACACGTTTTCTTGTAAAATAGCCTGCCTTTCCCAACAAGTCGAACTGCAGTTCATAACAACACCCACATATCAGCGGCACGCAGATTAGCCAACAACAAAACAACATGCTAGGCTAATGGAACAACACTTACCTTCGGTAGCTAAATGTATTGTTTGGCATAGACCAAAATCTCTGGTTTCAATGTTTCAATAAAGATATCGTTGTGAAAGCGGACGGTCCTGTGTACCGCTTGTGTTGAGTAAGCAAATCCAGGTGTGAAAGTGTTTGCACACCCCGACACCTCTTATATATTGCCTGCAAAATTAGCCGTTATTACTGTCACTGTTTAGAGATGGTGAGCTAGGGAAAAACCGTCTGCAATCAAGAACCAGGCGCATCTTTGCAAATTATAGATAATTGTAAATGTCCAGATTATGATAATGGAGCTAATCCTGGTGGAAGTATAATTATTGTTGAGTGTTACAGTTGAGGGTGTCCAGTAAAGCTAAATGTCATTATTTATACACGGTTTGCAGTGAATTCGTTGAGTGGAAAATGTTCAGTTGGAATTTAACAAGGCTCTCGATATAATGGCATGGGATGTAGCGTGTTTGTGTATGTGAAATAGAAAGTGAGGCAAAGTTACAGTTGATATGGCGAGTATGTTTTGAACGTGAAGCGTGTGTGTGCGAGCGCTTGTGGGCGGGGAGGGGATATAAACAAAATGCATATTAGTACTACTACGTACTACAATTTTCTCATGATCATGTCATAGGTTTCTATTGGGTAGATATTTGTAACGTTGATTTGTTGTTTAGACTTAACTGTATATTAAACCATAGGCCTACATTGTTTGTTTTATAGCCTAGTTATTGTTAACCAAAATTTCAGTGTTCAAAACATGGCAAATACCATCGTGGGTGTTATGCACTCTACAAAATGCTGGGTTTTAACCCACGTTTCGGGTGGACAAACCCAACCGTTGAGTTTAAAAATGTAATTAAAAAATGTAAACCAACAGTTGGGTTTGTTCATATTTGACCCAACTATGGGTTGAAACAACCCAGTATTTTAGAATGCGGGGAAACATCAGTCATATTTTTAAAGTATGAACCGTGATGAATGATTTTTTTATTTTGAACATTGAAACGATCATCGAGGACTTGTGTGGAAATATATTTTCCAGTAAATAGCCATGAAACTGCGCTGGGCCGATTTTTATTTATTTATTATTCTTTAGGATATAAGCCTACAGTAATATCATAGTCAACAAAGAAATCTCCACCTTGCCCTGGTGGCCTTATTCACGATTTATCCGTGGCAGTCAGCTGTAGAAATGTTAGCACTGGTTTTAATGAGATGTTCAGCATTTTTCCAGGAGGAGGATCTGTCAGGGCTGGGTTGTGGTCGCTGGAGCCGGTTTGCCCCCACAGGCATGCGGACTGACTCAGATCTCCGCGCCGTTCCTTCGCCTCCTCACTACAATTCAAAGCTACTAATTGTAAGGAACACAAAGACAGCAAGGCAGAGCAAACTGTTTGCCAGACTAACAACCAATTTTTTTTCGTTCGTCATGGGTGGTTTTAATCAAGATGTGGATCAAATATTCAGTCCTACTAACGTAAAAACAATCTAAAACTTGTTTGGAATTAGCCAATAATAATAGCCTAATAATATTGAATATTAATTGAATTATATTAGGCTAGCAGAGGACCAGGACCGAAGTAAATCCTCCCACCCCTCTCTTTTTTTTAAGTAGCCTAATGTTTTCCATTTCTTCGCCATTAAATAGTGACTCAGCCTAGAACACATGATCCTAAAATGTTAAAACAATATCATGGTTTTCTCTAGCTATAATTTCCATTCGACATTTCTTTTTAGGCTTGCAAAATTATAGTCCCTTTACCAATCACAGAAAAATAACACGCTAAGACGGGCTCTAAAGCAAAATACTCGGTGCGTCGATCTGTTTTGAGTTACCTTAAAGAAGACAAAATGTTTGATAATTAAAGAAAAACACACATTTATTTGGGGTTGTCCTTAATGTTTTGGCACATCGTCGGATGTACGCGTTGAGGTCAAAATTCAAGGCACCATTCAGAGTGTTTGGGTCCATTGTCCATTTAAAACATTTAATAATTCTTCCAAATGCAATAAATTACATGCACACAATTTACACATTATACACGTTCTTCTAGGACTGCCATATCGATACATTGCATATTCCTCAAAAAAATTGTTAACACCAGTCCAATATACAACAAAATAATAAACAAATTTCAGTACAACGTTCCTGATCCGAGTGCCAACGAGTGCTGTAACGTGCCAGGCGCCTGAAGGTGAGAATTCATCGCCCCGGCGGCGGAATACCAAGAAGAGCTGGCGCTTTCCAGAAACGTGGATGCCACTGTGTTGATATTTTGCGGCTGATGGTGAGGTCTCTGAGGACCCTGTGAGTCCCAAACCGCGGGAGACTGCGGGGAGTTACACGCCATCGGGTCGCTGGAGCTGGGACTGTGTTCTGGAGGCAGTTCGCCGTTTTTCATAATCTTCTTTAGTTTTGATCTCTTGTTCTGGAACCAAATTTTCACCTGTGAAGAATAAAAAAAAAAATTTTTTTTTTTTGTTTGTTTCTGGGGACAAATAAATAATGCACGATGACTGCCAAACTTTTACATCTTTTTTTGTTATATCGTTAACAATTTTTACAACCTATGAAAATTAACTGTCTAACATGCATTTGCTGCAGCAAGCTCATTTTAATATTTGAATTAATAGGCTATAAAAAATAGGCATAATACTGATTTGAGTATTACATGAAGACATTGCAATTAAAAAAAATAACATCATAAAATATCGTCGAACCTGTGTCTGTGTGAGTCCCAGCGACGCCGCGAGCTCGGCTCTCTCTGGAAGCGCGAGGTATTGCGTGTTCTGAAACCGTCTCTGTAGAGCCGCGAGTTGAAAACTGGAGTAGATGGTCCGGGGCTTCCGGACTTTCTTGGGTTTTCCATTGACCATCCTCACTTCGGGCTCGGCTGTTTCTTTTTCTGACGGGTGAACAGAAATTATAGCTATAAATGCACGGGAAAAAGAAACGCACTCTCTTGATTGTTGGTAATTATTGCCGTGATTTATGTCAAGTGTCGCAGTGCTTTAAAATTGCTACTCGCATAAAGTCAAGCAGAATAATTTGTCAGGAAATCTTTATGCATTTTACGCTTTTTTTATTGCCCCTCTATTAAACACAGTAAAGCATTAAATAAACTATTTCGAATTAAATGCAGTACTATAACGTTACTAAATATAACGCTTCGTTACTAAATTCATACCTTATAACAAGAAACAACTCTAATACCCTAGTTATATAATGTTCAATGATAATGCTCAATGATTATTATGCATAATAATATGCTTAAATATAATATAACTGACCTTGTGGGCTCGGTTGTGACTGCACCCTATTATATGTTCCGGCATATTGGTGATATGCTGTGGAGTATGAGCCGTAATCAGGGTAGGATTTTGCAGGGTAATTTCCAGAAGATCCATTGACTCCGTGGTATTGGTACTGATAGGCATTAAGAGGTTTCCCATACGTGCCCGAGTTCGGTGAACAATAGCCATGATGAACTCCTCCAGCAGGGCTGTAATAGCCAGAATCCGTGGCTGTCGACTCCGGTAGGGTTGGAGATTCCTGAGATGGATGATGCATCGTGGAGAGCTGAAAAGGGTTTTGGAAATCTGTAGGTTTAATACTCGGAATCCTTCTGTCGAATACTCCAGTCATAGTTTGGATAAGACAACGTAAAAAGGCAGTCTAACTCTATAGGGGTCCACAGAGTCTACACTAACATTGTGTGTGCAAGCGTCGAGCGTCTCTCTTGAAGACTGCTTTAAGCCCCGCAGCAAAGACTTGGTTAAATCCTAAATTGCGCTGTTACGCACTGCAGGGAGGATCTAGTGCCATTGGCCAAGGAGCGCAGCAGACGGCAGTTACTCCCCAACTCGTTCAACCAGTTTCAGAAGAACAACAACAAAAAAAAAAAACTTAATAGAGGTATTTATGGTATGTTTACAGACAAATGGAAAGGGAAATTGATTATTATTTGATATAGTAAGTCGCTCACCGGGCATAAGACGACGGCTGTTTGATCTAGTCCATGTAAATCAACCTCTCACCAGCAGGAATGTCTGATTCCTTAAATTTGTTTGGAACTACATCTACATATCCAGATATTGTTTTGTTTAATTATATCTTTTCAGACGGCTCAACGCCATTTTTTGTTTGTTTGTTTTGTTATTCTGTCTAAATCCTGCCCTATTGATGTTTTGTCCTAATCTACATATTAATTTGCATATTTGTTTCACATCAAAATGTGTAATATTTTCAGATTTACAGTAATATGTCACTAAACACTGAATTAAACGGCCTATGGATGTGCATCTGTGTCTGCAGCAGGTGCTTGAGGTTTGTTTATGGCAGCAATGCATGACAGAGCTTTGGCTGATTTTCTGATATATCATTGAAAAACAATTTTGCTCATTTGTACTATTATTGTTCCTAAATCTTAACGAAGAGCAATTAGCTAGCATGCATTCACAGTGACTAAGGTAGTCAGTAATAGTGGTGAAATGGTGCCACCAAGTGGAGATAAGTAATATATGTCATCATAGTCAATGTTTTCTTCATCTATTATCCTTCTCAAAGAAGACAATGTACAATGCCACTGTAACAGTGCATTAATGCAGGTGTTGACTAGTCATAAACGACGAGAAAAAAATCTAACACGTGTTACAAATGACAAATTGACAGTCTAGTAATAAATTAGTGATTAGGTTAAGATTTAGGTTAGACTGATCACACATTTAAACTTATATAGGCATAAACCAAACCTATATAGCCAAACCAAATCTAATGAATTATGTTTGTCCACAAAATTATGAACAAAATAGTTTAAAGGATGTATGTTTCATAAAGTATGTTTCAAACAAAAGCAAATTAATCGAATTAAACAAGGTAATACATACAGTTGTTCAAACACATGTTTGAATAATCAAATGATAAAAACATTCACCCTCTGGGTCAAAAAATGCCACAAATTTTGAGGTAAATATGAAAAATAAAAAAACAAAATAAATATAACAAAAAATACAAAGTAAATATAGTTTTAAAAATGATTCAGCTGCACATATGAATGTAAAAAAAAAAGGTTTTATTTATTTTGTTATATTTATTTATAAAAATAAACATAACACAATAAATATAACCAAAACTTTTTACATTCATATATGCTGTTAAATTATTTTTTTTTTTATTAGACATTAAGGACATAACAAAACATTTACAACTATAACAAGACATCCAACAAGATAACACAATTTGGGTTTACAATACATGAAAAAAAGAGAGGGAAAAATAGGCTATATACACATAATAATATTGATTTAAATAGAAGTAAAGATAATAAACAAATAAACCAATAATTAGCACTTAAAGAAAGAAGACAACATAAAGCCTACAAGTTCAATTTTCAAGTAACTTCAACTCTTTAGTGAATAAAATTGTATCTACATTTTATGTGAGAGACTCAATATACAAATGAAAATCAGCCATAGACCTTCAAACAAGGTTTATAATTATTTCTTTTACTTTTATGAATATGAAATTTACCAAATAAAATCATAAGATTCATTATGAAACTAACAGATGCATTTTTTTTTAATTCAAAATATATAATAACTTATTTGGATGTTAATTCACAATTATTACCAGATTTCTGTTGAACATAAATCTTCCCAGAATTTTCTGGCTGATCTGAACAAAATGAGCAATTTTCATCAATATCCATACATTTTGAGAAAGTATAATTACTAACATATTATTTTGAACAACTTTCAAATGAAATAATTTTTCAAATCCTCTCCAAACAATCCCGGAAATGACGTAACATGAGCGCCAGTATTATTTAGACGTTAAATTAAATTTATTGAATGTTATTACTCTTGGTGAATTTGAATAAACAGACGTAAAATAAAACGTAAAAGCGTCGCCAGATACCTCGCGCATAGGTTAGTGTGTATTTCCCTGAGCTTGTGTGTATTTCCCTGAGCTTGTGTGTGTCGGGTAAATAGGCGCTCGTGCTGTGATGGGGGGATGGGATGGGGTCACTCAGAGCTCTCGTGCTCCACTAACTCAGCGCGCTCATTAATCGCAGTTTTCTCCTCTATATCGATGCTGTTTTAAAATAAAATTCAGCTTTCCCGTTACCGCATGTGTTACCTGGCATCAGAAGAGCAAAAAGTGTCGGCCTGCGATTGAATTTTGGTGCAGAAAGCGTTTAAAATGTATCCCATTGGAGCAGCTGCTGGTGGTGAGTATTATTATGATTAGCGAGCGTGCTAGCGACGAGATGCTAGCTGAATAAGCGTGGTGTTTTTGATCATAATAAAAGATGTAGGTTAGTAGCGTTCGGTTGTACATGACTTCGATGTTCAGATTATTTTTTAGCTTATAGTACTGAAGTCTTGTTTTCCATCTCTGTCGAGGTTTTGTTTTGTAGGCCCATTGTTATTGTTAGCCTGCTAGCTAAGCTTGTTGACCTGCTGGGTTTTTAATTTACATCAGCTGGTTAAAATGTTATCTATGTCAAACCTAAAACGTCAATATGATGTACGTTGTAACTATTGTAGGTTTGGAGATATTGAAGTAGTTTATAGGTTTGTCTAATTGTTTTATGTGGATTTTAGACGTTTGAACGTTGGTTGTTTGGCACCAGTTTGACTTTCCAGCTAACCAGGTACTGAAAGTTACTAACTAAAGTTCTAGTCAATACACAGTTAATTATTCCGCTTCCAAATGTATCCTGTCGTTTTGTTATATATTTGAACAGTCGAGATGTTTAGCCAACTTGCAAAATTGTCTACTTAAATTATTATTAGCGTTATAAGGAAAGGTTATTTTACTGTTTGATATGTCCTTAAATTATATATCAGTAAAAAGTGTTGAACTTCAAAATGCATTTGACACATTTTAAGAAAGAGGTATTAAAATTAGTTTTTTTTTTTTTTTTTGTAGACTTATTCAAACTCAGTTGGTAACACTTTACAATAAGGTACAATTTGTCAAAGTTAGTTTACTGCATTAGTTAAACTAACAATAAACATTACTTCTACAGCATTTACTATTTTTAGTTAATTGAAAATATAGTATATAATAGTGCTAATATAGTCCTTTTAAATCAATAGTTGAATTTGTTAACAGTAGTTATTGCATTGTGAACTAACATATACAGTAAGTAATTGTATTTTTATTAATTAATAAATGCTGAAAAATATATTTTGTTAGCTAATGTTAACGAATGGGACCTTATTGTAAAGTGTTGCAACTTAGGTTTCATAAAGTGACAAGGTTGTGGTATTGTGTGTTTTAGACTGATATGTGTGAAGCATCTGAAATGGTGATGTAGACAAAAGCCATTGAAAAGATGTGTGGGAGAGTTTGGCAGGTTGTTGAGTTGCTTGTGTGGTGTTGGTGATAAGGAGGTAAAAGGCCTGTTGCCCAGTGGGATGGGTTCACGCTCCTAGTATCTTCTTGCCATGTTGTGTTTTTAGGGTTGATAAGACACCTAAGGGAATCTGTCAGCCGAAGACTTCAGATACCCACAACCTTCTTGTACATCAAAAGTTTTTTTTGAGTTTCACATGTTTAACATGGTTGCATTAACCTTGACCTGTTTTTTCCCAAATCAACTAAACCTGTGACCCAATTTTATTGTAAGCTAGACATTTGTAATCAACTAAATCTGATGGATGTTAGTAGCTAAAATCAGCTGCTTTATTTTGATCTTATAATCAAATTGTAATGTGGCATAGTTGCAAACCTGTTTGCAAGTGAAATGGCTGCATTTTCATTGTTTTACATATGTTTCTGCACATCATCACCAATGTAGAGTTTTGTTTGAAATAAACCTGTTATTATGTCTTTTATAGCTGCTGAGCTGTGTCAGTCCTCAGGGTCAGATGTTTCTGGTAAGCAGCCCAGACTAAACTGGCCAGTTGAAAGCCTAGCATATATTTTCAGTACTGTTTACCAAGTTGCCTTGAAGTGTTTAAACCAAAGGAATGATTGTCTTGAAACTTAATTTACTGTTAAGAGCTTTGTTTTAACGCACTAATTCTCTAAATACTTGAGTATTGCTTAGTATTTTAAATTTTCCAGTTTCCGATTGGGTTAGTTACTAATGTTCTAAATGAGGTTTATTACTTAAAGGGTTAGTTCACCCAAAAAATGAAAAAAAAAAAAAAAAAAAAAAGTTTATGAAGAGATCATAAAACTAATTTATATGAATTGAGTGGTTTAGTCCAAATTTCCTGAAGAGGCGCGATCGCTTTATATGATGAACAACAGATTGAATTTAGGCTTTTGTTCACATATTCACATTCCGTCCTTTGGATGAGACGTTAAACCGAGGTCCTGACTCTTTGTGGTCATTAAAAATCCCATGGCACTTCTCGTAAAGAGTATGGGTGTAACCCCGGTGTCCTGGCCAAATTCCCTCCATTGGCCCTTACCAATCATGGCCTCCTAATAATCCCCATCCATTGATTTGGCTCTATCACTCTCTCTCCTCTCCACCTATAGCTGGTGTGTGGTGAACTGTGGCTGCCGTTGCATCATCCAAGTGGATGCTGCACACTGGCGGTGGTTGAGGAGAGACCCCTAACGTGGTTGTAAAGCGCTTTGGGTGTACAGTAGTACATATGAATGCGCTATATAAATGCCTCATTGATTTATTCATTCATATAAACATTGATTTGTTTGACGTGTGAGATCTAACCTCATTGGTTCTTGGGGAAGTTCAAACGTGCTGCGTAACACAAGAATGAACCTCATTGGTTCTTGCTGAAGTTCAAACGTGCTGCGTAACACGAGAATGAACCTCATTGGTTCTTGCTGAAGTTTAAGTGTGCTGCGTAACACGAGAATGAACCTCATTGGTTCTTGCGGAAGCTCAAATATGTTCCGTAACACGAGAATGAACCTCATTGGTTCTTGAGGAAGCTCAAACGTGCTGCGTAACGCGAGAATGAACTTCATTGGTTCTCACACGGCACGCGAACATGCTTGAGCTTCCGTTTACCTCAACGAATTTGATGAATGTTTTTATGTGAATAAAAGACTAAATTAAATCTGTTCATCATATTAATCGATCGAGTCTCTTCAGAAAATTTGGACTAAACCACTCAATTCATATGTATTATTTTTACGATCTTTTTATGAACTTTTTGAAGCATCAAAGTGGTAGTTGCGTAGCTGTCAATGGAGGGACAGAAATCTCTCAGATTTCATTAAAATATCTTCATTTTTGTTTCGAAGATGAACGAAAGTCTCACGGGTTTGGAATGACATGAGGGTGAGTAAATGATGACAATTTTCATTTTTGGGTGAACTATCCCTTTAAACAATATCACATCAGTACAACAGAGCGAGTATGACATTGCTTTTCAATACAGTTAAACAAACAAGAAGTTAATAGCAAGTGACTTGCATTTCAAACAAAAGTTGGCCAGTTTATAGTAGGCCTATACGAAAATAAAGATGTTATATAAGGTGGGGTGCTTGAGTTTGTCACAGCAGAGCTCTAATAGTCTTACCTAAATGTTTGTGCGGGACAAATTAATGGGATAAAGTTGCTCACTGGACTAAAAATGGACATTGCTAGTTTGAAATTGGCCTGGTAAAAAAAATTGATAAAGTGAAATCTTGGTAACTTAATGTTTGTTTAATTTGTACATTGTTTTAAAATGTCCAAAAATGTGAAGAAGCTATATGCATTTTTTTTTTTTTTTTCTAATTAATGTAGAAAATGTTTTTGCATTATATAATTTATTGCTTAAAGTGCATTAAAAAGTGTAGTGTTTGTAAAATATATAAATATAAATAAAGTTTTGTTCCCTTTTAAATACTTTGAAAAAACCTGTTTGTGTATGTGTCCCACAGCTCCCGTGTCTCCTCCAGTACCAGAGTATGTCTTCAAACCACCTCAAAGGCCAGACTTTGGCACAATGGGTAGGACAATCAAGCTTCAGGCTAACTTCTTTGAAATGGAAATACCCAAGTTGGAGGTGTACCATTATGACATAGACATCAAGCCTGAGAAATGCCCACGGAGAGTTAACCGGTAACATCTTCGACTGAAACTTGAAATTTTAACTCTTTGTTTGTTTGGAAGGACGTTTGTATGTATTTTTTGTTGTTTTTGTAGTGAAATTGTTGAGCACATGGTCCAGCACTTTAAGACGCAGATCTTTGGAGATCGAAAGCCTGTGTATGATGGAAGGAAGAATCTCTACACTGCCATGCCTTTACCCATTGGAAGAGACAAAGTATGCACTATTAAAGTCTGTGTACACTGTTCTATACACGAGTACTGAACCGAAAGACCCGTACCAAATATGTTATATTCTTACGCTGTACCTTCTCAAAATGCTACATTGAGGTCTTTTTATATCTTATGGAGTGTCACAGCATACTGACGTCCCAAACTGCTATTTTAGGTGGAGCTGGAGGTCACAATTCCAGGGGAGGGAAAAGACAGGAGCTTTAAAGTAGCTATAAAGTGGGTGTCCTGTGTGAGTCTGCAAGCTCTACATGAAGCACTGTCTGGACGGCTACCAAACATCCCCTTTGAGACCATTCAGGCTCTGGACGTTGTCATGAGACATTTGCCCTCTATGAGGTTAATGACTATATTATATTGACCCTGTGTTCCATATATCCCCATTATAGGGAACCTCATGCTTCATCCTTCTGCACATGCACACTGCTGTTTTAACATGTAATGTTGTCTACAGGTACACCCCAGTTGGACGTTCGTTCTTCACTCCATCTGAGGGCTGCTCCAACCCCCTCGGTGGAGGAAGAGAAGTTTGGTTTGGTTTCCATCAGTCTGTTCGACCGTCCCTCTGGAAGATGATGCTCAACATTGATGGTGAGTGTGTACCGACATCAGCAGTTGGATTTTTAAAAATGTTTTTGCACTTCTGCTAATATTTATGTAAAATGTGTTTTTAGTGTCTGCCACTGCGTTTTACAAAGCTCAACCCGTGATTGAGTTCATGTGTGAGGTTTTGGATTTTAAAAGCATCGAAGAGCAACAGAAGCCCTTAACAGATTCCCAGAGAGTGAAGTTTACCAAGGAGATCAAAGGTAATTTATTACAGTGATTAGTGACAGTAACTTTTTATGGAATTAATTTTTGTGATTTAACCTGAACTTTGGACTTGTTTCACAGGTCTGAAGGTTGAAATAACTCACTGTGGACAGATGAAGAGGAAATACAGGGTGTGTAATGTGACTAGGAGACCAGCAAGCCATCAAACGTAAGATCTTTCACATTCACATTTGTACTTTTTTTTTTTTAATTTATTTTTTTATTAAACTTGCATTAAATGATTATAGCTCTTTCTGTATGAACACCATTACATTTATATTCTTCATTGAGATGATGCTGTTAAAGGTCGATGCTTTTTAAAATGTACTTTGCTTGTCTCCAGGTTTCCCTTGCAACAAGAGAATGGTCAGACCATTGAATGCACTGTCGCACAGTACTTCAAGGATAAGTACAAACTGGTGCTGCGATACCCACATCTCCCATGTTTACAAGTTGGTCAGGAGCAGAAACACACCTACCTTCCACTGGAGGTTGGTCAAGACCACATCTTGCGTTCACTTTTCCCCTCCCCCTTCTTTTGGATTTCTTTCTCTGAATGTCACTATCTTTTTTTTTTAAATTTTTTTTTTAATCCAGGTCTGTAACATTGTAGCTGGACAGAGATGCATTAAGAAACTGACAGACAATCAGACCTCCACTATGATACGTGCCACAGCCAGGTCTGCGCCTGACCGTCAGGATGAGATCAGCAAACTGGTATGTGATCTGCAAACTCTGTTTTTTGCAGTCTCCTAAAACTCATTCACACCTCATGAGATATTTTGTTTGTTTGTGACAGATGAGAAGTGCCAACTTCAACACCGATCCTTATGTGCGTGAGTTTGGAGTCATGGTAAGAGACGAGATGACTGAGGTCAATGGTCGGGTCCTTCAGGCACCTTCGATTCTCTATGGTGGAAGGGTAGGAACCTGTTCTGGTCAACTAAACCTGAACATTTTTTCTGCTGGCCTTTTGGTTGAATCCCAGTCGGGATGTGTCTGCTTAATTTGGTCATGTCTCTCTGGCTGTTTCAGAACAAAGCAATAGCAACCCCAGTCCAGGGTGTGTGGGACATGAGGAACAAGCAGTTCCACACAGGGATTGAGATTAAAGTGTGGGCTATCGCCTGCTTTGCCCCACAAAGGCAGTGTACAGAACTCCTTCTGAAGTAAGTCAGCTTGAACTGAGTTTTCCATTTGATTTAATTGTTAAAAAAGAGTGCAGACCCTTATATCAGTGGTTCTCAACCAGGGGGCCTCGGTGCACTTCCAATGGTGCAGCAAGATGACTAAAAATTATTTAAAACAAAATAAGGTTTAATGTAAGCTAGGGCTGCACGATTAATCAAATTTAAACCGTACGCGATTTGGCAAAGGCACACACACACGTACACACATATACACCGGTCAGGCATAACATTATGACAGGTGAAGTGAATAACACTGATTATCTCTTCATCACGGCACCTGTTAGTGTGTGGGATATATTTGGCAGCAAGTGAACATTTTGTCCTCAAAGTTGATGTTTTAGAAGCAGGAAAAATGGCCAAGCGTAAGGATTTGAGCGAGTTTGACAAGGGCCAAATTGTGATGGCTAGACGACTGGGTCAGAGCATCTCCAAAACTGCAGCTCTTGTGGGGTGTTCCCGGTCTGCAGTGGTCAGTATCTATCAAAAGTGGTCCAAGGAAGGAACAGTGGTGAACCGGCGACAGGGGCAAGGCTCATTGATGCACGTTGGGAGCGAAGGCTGGCCTGTGTGGTCCGATCAAACAGACGAGCTACTGTAGCTCAAATTTTTCAAGAAGTTAATGCTGGTTCTGATAGAAAGGTGTCAGAATACACAGTGCATCACAGTTTGTTGCGTATGGGGCTGCATAGCCGCAGACCAGTCAGGGTGCCCATGCTGACCCCTGTCCACCTCCGAAAGCACCAACAGTGGGCACATGAGCATCAGAACTGGACCACGGAGCAATGAAAGAAGGTGGCCTGGTCTGATGAATCGCGTTTTCTTTTACATCACGTGAATGGCCGGGTGCGTATGCGCCGCTTACCTGGGGAACACATGGCACCAGGATGCACTATGGGAAGAAGGCAACCCGGCGGAGGCAGTGTGATGCTTTGGGCAATGTTCTGCTGGGAAACCTTGGGTCCTGCCATCCATGTGGATGTTACTTTGACACGTACCACCTACCTAAGCATTGTTGCAGACCATGTACACCCTTTCATGGAAACGGTGTTCCCTGGTGGCTGTGGCCTCTTTCAGCAGGATAATGCGCCCTGCCACAAAGCAAAAATGGTTCAAGAATGGTTTGAGGAGCACAACAACGAGTTTGAGGTGTTGACTTGGCCTCCAAATTCCCCAGATCTCAATCCAATCGTGCATCTGTGGGATGTGCTGAACAAACAAGTCCGATCCATGGAGGCCCCACCTCGCAACTTACAGGACTTAAAGGATCTGCTGCTAACATCTTGGTGCCAGATACCACAGCACACCTTCAGGGGTCTAGTGGAGTCCATGCTTCGACAGGTCAGGGCTGTTATGGCAGCAAAAGGGGGACCAACACAATATTAGGTTATCATAAAGTTATGCCTGATCGGTGTGTGTGTGTGTGTGTGTGTGTGTGTATATGGTCAAGCTCTATAATTATAGATATTGCAATTTGTGGGTAAAAAAAGCCTGTAATTACAAACTTGAAAAGTCTTGTAAATTAATTGGTAATAAAAAATGTGAACATTCAGTTATTGGGATTGTGGAATTTAATTATTTTTATTAAAATTATTATTATTATTATTTTTTTTAAATGTTGCCACACCTTGTTTCTGTAAATAAAAAGTTTGAAAACGAGTAGCTTTGTCATAGCAGAATTATCAGAAACATCTTGGGGGGCCTTTAAATATCGTCTCTGACAGTGAAGTGAAAAAGGCCTTAGTCTAATCCTTTGCTTGTTTTCTTTAGGGCGTTCACTGACCAGCTTCGTAAAATCTCACGTGATGCTGGGATGCCCATTCAGGGCCAGCCGTGTTTTTGCAAATATGCCCAGGGAGCAGACAGTGTGGAGCCCATGTTCAAACACCTCAAGTACACTTACCAAGGCTTACAGTTGGTGGTGGTTATCCTACCCGGGAAGACCCCTGTTTATGGTAATTTAACTCCCCTCTGTTTCTTCAGTGTTTTTGTTTGCAGTGTTTTTTATTTTAGGTTGTAACAATCTAAACACTGTAATTCTCATAGCTGAGGTGAAGCGTGTTGGAGACACTGTTCTTGGCATGGCCACGCAGTGTGTCCAGGTGAAGAATGTACAGAAGACCACACCTCAGACCCTTTCCAACCTCTGCCTCAAGATTAATGTCAAACTGGGTGGAGTCAACAACATTCTTCTTCCACAGGGCAGGTGAGGGCAGCTGTTCAAAAAGCTTTTGACATGTAGAACGCTTAAGGCACTTTTCTGAGTCTTTGTCTGATTGTCTGTTAAGTCCTGGGCTGCTTTCCCATGAAACTTAGGAATAGATCACCCAAAAATGAAAATTATTTACTCACCCTCATGTCGTTCCAAACCATTAAAACTTGGTTAATCTTCGAAAAACTAATTATGATATTTTTTTAATGAAACCTGAGTGGTTTCTGTCCCTCTTAGAAGAAGGAAGATCCAAAAAAGTCACTAAAGTGTTGTAAAACGAATCCATATGAATGAAGTGGTTTAATCCAAGTCTTGTGAAGAAATATGATCACTTTATATGATGAAGAGATTTAATTTAGGTTTTTACTTAAATCCAAGCAGTGATCGACACCTATATAGAGCACATCACATTTGGTAAACATGGAAGCTCAAACAGGTGTGCGTGATGTACGAGAGCCAATTAGGCTTATTTTAGCCCATGATGCACGAACAAGCTTCTATGTATGTGTATTTATATGTGAGTAAAAGCCAAATTTAAATTGTTCATCATATAAAATGATCAAATCTCTTCAAAAGACTTGGATTAAACCACTCGATTCATATGGATTCGTTTTACAACACTTTAATGACTTTTTTGGATCATATAAAGTGATTGTACCTCTTCACAAGATTCATTTTATGAACTCATGACCTGAAAGTCTTATGGGTTTGGAATGACATGAGGGTGTGAAAATGATGACAATTTTTGGATGAACTATTGCTTTAAATTGGGCAGAAAATACATCTATCACTGAACTATTCTGCACTATATCACTTTTTTTTTTGTCTTTAGACCCTTGGTGTTTCAGCAACCAGTCATCTTTCTGGGTGCAGATGTGACTCATCCACCAGCTGGAGATGGCAAGAAACCCTCAATTGCTGCTGTAAGCCTGACAAACCTGACAGCCTTAAAATGGCTGATTTATACTCATTACAGAGTGCCAAGTAGCACTAATATCACAAGTGTGACCAATATTGACTTCTAGTACACAATTTTAAACCAGATCATATAGCCTCAAAAGTCTCTAAAAAGGCTTTTAACATCTTTTTTTTTTTTTGATGGCATTTAGGTTGTTGGTAGTATGGACGCCCACCCAAGCCGATACTGTGCCACAGTGCGGGTGCAACAGCACCGTCAGGACATCATTCAGGATCTGGCCACCATGGTGAGAGAGCTGCTCATTCAGTTCTACAAATCCACACGCTTTAAACCAACGCGCATAATCTACTACAGAGATGGCATCTCGGAGGGCCAGTTCAACCAGGTAAGCTGCAGGCCTACACTTTTTGCCATCACTTGATAAGTGTGCAGAGACATTACATTTAATCTTCACCGTCCTATTTTGCCCATGCAGGTTCTACAGCATGAACTGCTGGCTATCCGTGAGGCCTGCATTAAGCTGGAGAAAGATTATCAACCAGGAATCACCTTTGTAGTAGTGCAGAAGAGACACCACACCAGGCTCTTCTGCATGGACAGGAATGAACGGGTTGGTTATTGCACAGGCAACTCCCTTCATTGAAAGTATTCAAATGATTATTTATGTAGTTATTGCAAACATCTTGTAAAATAGCACATGTCCTTGAACAAATTTTGTTTGTAAAACAGAGCACAACCTGTTAACCTTTTTATTGACTCTTTATTGTTTAATGTTTTTTTTTAATTTGCCTTTCAAATTTGCTGTTTGTATTTAAGGTTGGAAAGAGTGGCAACATCCCTGCTGGCACCACAGTTGACACCAAAATAACTCACCCATCGGAGTTTGACTTTTATCTTTGCAGTCATGCCGGAATTCAGGTACCATTGAATATTTTAAATGGAATGTCAATTAAGAGTTTGATCAAGATTCCTAAAATTTATAGACTTTTTATATAATTAAAGTGCTTATGAATGCTTTATTTCTAGTTTTTAAAGAGTGGAGGTTAATTAGCTTTAGTGTTGGTGAACATTATACTTGTCTAAGAGTGTGTGAGTTCAGTTATTTACATAATTGCTGATTCTCCAAAGGGAACCAGCAGGCCATCCCACTATCACGTGCTGTGGGATGACAACCATTTCACCTCTGATGAGCTGCAGGTCCTCACATACCAGCTGTGCCACACCTACGTGCGCTGCACCCGCTCTGTCTCCATTCCTGCACCAGCCTATTATGCCCACCTGGTGGCATTCCGTGCCCGTTACCACTTGGTTGACAAAGAACATGACAGGTACTGATGGGAGGAGTATTACTCCCATAGATGGAATGAATGACATGGTTTATTGCAGAGTAATAACTATCCTAATTTAAGACAGTATTGGCTCTGACTCAATGACAAATGCTTGAAGACACTCTTCTCCACTCCTCAAATACATAAAACATTAGACTAGTATGCTAAAGAAATACTTCATAATGTTTCCAACTTGATGTGACTGATTTGTTTATATATATATATATAAAAAATATAAATATAAAATGGGGGGGGCAAATCACCGTAGCTGTGCATTCATTATACATTCCCACTAGGTCTGATTTTTGTGTGTTGTATCTGTTTCCTGGCAGTGCTGAAGGCAGTCACACATCAGGTCAGAGTAACGGCAGAGACCAGCAAGCCCTGGCCAAAGCTGTGCAGATCCACCAGGACACACTGCGCACCATGTACTTCGCCTGAACATAGCCAGAAACAAGCCCCACATCCTGAAAACAGCACGGTGTGTGTTTGTGTGTTTTTATGTGTTTGCCTCATTTGTATAATGAGAAACCTTCAAACGGGGGGAAAAAACAAGAATCGCCATGCTGTTAGGTTTCCCATTGCCCATGTAGTCAATTTCCAAACATCTTAAATATCCATGATTTTTAGAACTGTAATTTATTAATTTATATTTTAGTTTGGTGGGCATGGTTGTGTATCTGTTGTACATGTACATGTGCATGTCAGATTAGAGGTTAACATGTTTACATAGTCAATCCAAAAATTCAGACTATTTTTACACTGAAAGTTACATTTGCATCCGGATGGGCTTGATTCAATACTATTGCCAAGGCTGGTGATGGAGACTGTTGAACAGTAGTTTTTACAAACTCATCAAACCAATGAATTCGGGTTAGTTTAGGACAACACAGATCAGGTTAAGGGGTTGTGGGGATGCAGTTTCCACAGCTAAATTATTTATCAGCAAAAGCAAGTGCACTGACCAGAAGAGGACTTCAGGACAAAAGTACTTATCCTGTTTTGTTTCATTTATTTGTGCTAATATGAATTTTTTTTTTTATCATGGTGTCATTTTATTGTTTAGTCCAGGACTCAGTCAACCTACTGTACCTGTCCGTGTCCGCCAATGACATGATTAACCGAGTGCTATCATTTGCTTGTCAGAAAATTTGAACACAGTGAGTGCAGAATCAAGAGTGCATTTGGAAGTGAGAATGTAGGAATTGTTCTGACAATCAGTTTTCTGGCGCTCTGCCGCTCATTTGAGGCTGGTTCTCATCAGTGACGCCCTCCGTTTACCTGTGACAGGGTTCTCGGTGCACAAATAGCTTTGTAATATTGATAATTGTCCTGTAAAGTACTAATATTTTGGGACTCCAAGCATTTAGATTGAGATTATCTTGTACGTACTTTAAATTCTGCTGCCATGAGAATTTCTCTGATTTGTCCGATGTGATTGTAACAACCTAAGGTTTTGGTGGGTGGGTGTATGAGTTAAATTCCTTTCACATCAAAATTAGATTGCATTTCACTTTAAGCACCTATTCTGAAATTTTCATTGTGACGTTGTCAAATATTCCCCACATCGAAAGGTTTTGTGCTGAATATTGGGGAATCTGGAGCCCTGTGGTTTGTTTGGTTCTGTGTGCTGTTTCCAACGGTGAAGTTTGACTGACTAGATTTAAACGCTGTCATCGTACTCCAGTTGACTTTACAGGCAATCGAGACTTAATATTAATACAGATATCAATTGCATTGTTCACAGAGACACAAGGTCAGTGAAAATTTCATACAAATTTCGAATGCACCTTAGTTTTTTTTTTTATTAATGTCTAGCTTATAACCATTTCCATGAAAATATTTCTGATCCCTTTTTAAAACTTTCTTTTCTTTTAGATATTTTTTTTTTTTTTATTATTTTTTTTTTTTTTGAAGAAACCTTTTGTAGAGTCACAGGGTTGGCGAGTGGTCATTAGCTTTTTATTGTTTAACTGAATAGGAACATTTTATTTAGTGCGAATTGATCCAGACTTAGTTCAAATTGAAGCGCAATACATTGTATATGTGTCAGTAAACTGTTTTCATGTAAACAGCCTTATGCCTTGTAAAGCATATCATGATGTGTAGTGATTGATCTATTGAGTCTTGTTAGTTTATTAACTGTAAGATCACTTCCCCAAAATAATGTTTCAATTTTAACTTGAAATTCTTGTTTTTTTTTTTAACCATCTTTTTCTAACTATGCATTCTTAACCAAGAGATTTTAGTGGTATGTTTGTGTATATGAATTATGAATTTAGAACATTTGTAATGTAGTCGTTTTCATGCTGGGTACTTTTAGTAGTGTAAATAGTCAAACCCTGTACCCACTGTAGCAGTATTAGCTTACAAAATACTCTATTTTTATTATCAACAATTGGATGTTCTTTATATGGCTCTCAATTATTCCTGTTAGCCGAACAAGATTACATATGTACTTGTAGTTAATGTCCTACCATAACTGAAGCACAACAGGACATTATAATTGTAGGTGCTAGATTTTATTCTTGAGACTACAAATTTTTTTTTTTTTTTTTTTTTTTTTTTTATATCTTGTTTAACTTCACCTTTTAAACAAGAATCCGTGACTGGTCAGAGAGCTTAATGGGTATGTTTGGTTTTCGATCTGGTGAAATCTGACATTTGACCCTGAAACTTTTTCTAAACCCAACAGACTGTGTATAAGGGGCATTTTAATTTATCTTCAAATACTTGACTAGAGTTATGATATTGTTTGGCGCTGGTCTCGTAACTCGTGAAAGTAGATGCACTTTGAAGAGCAATGGACGCAGACCCCTGGTTCCGGTGGTTATCTGGATCATAAGTGTGTTATCTGGATGCAGTTGTGTGGAAATGACTAGATGTCCTACCTCTTGTTACCTGTTACTTGTATTATGGTAACATTACCGCACTGGTCATTTCCTCATAATTGCATGAGTGGGGAACGTCGTCTTTTCGTCCCTCTGAAAGTGAAAGTGGTAGATGTCACAGAAAATCTGTTCATATTTGTTCAGAGGCCATACCTGCTGCCTAGATTATTTAGCTTTGCTATTGTTTTATGGTAGTTAAGCTATGTATTCAAAACTACAGTTGAGTGCTGCAAGTTTCAGATTGAATCCACAGTCAGACATGAATCCAAAAGAATATATGCTTTTCAGTGAATAAATGGCTTAATGCTTTAAATGTGTGGCATAAGCTACAAAAATGTTCATAAATATATAGTGTGAATTCCAGTTTTATCATTTTCTGTCCTTTTTTCAATTACAGCGCATTGTCGCTTTATTCATGTACTCATTTGAATGTGTGTCACATAGCTTCCATGTTTTTCTTAACTTTAAGTTTAAATAATAGTATTTATCATTTAGCATCAGAAATATGAGGTGAAATCATTGCTCAAACTACTACTTAGATTTTCTCTGGACAATCTGATTTTTATTTTATTTTTTGTTGTTGATAGAAACCATTCTTTTCGTCCTCATGACCTGCTTTAGTTAGATGTTTGCAGAAGTTACTGAGTTTAGTATTTTAACCTTTTTAAAAATCAGCACCTTAGTCAAAGGTCTACAACATATGCAATTTCTCAAATATGAAATATTAGATGTTTTTGCACTATATCAGAAGAGGTGTTACTAATTTGCATGCTGGTGGACAGATTGTAAGGTTAGAGAAGAACCATCAATTTTAGACTAGTCTTGGCCTTGTTTCTTTGTTCATTGGCACTAATCTATTAATAGTTGACAGACGTGAGAAGGTCTTGAGTTCTTACGCTATGCAACAACTCATTCCCATTCTGAGCAGCCACTGTTTTTATATATGGGGGTCAAATTGTTGGATTTTTCATTTGTCTGTAAAATCTGTCAGGCATACCAAATTGAGTTAGGGACTTTGAGTGAAGTCCCATTTGCTTTGTTTTTTATTTCTGCTGTTCACTATACAATCAACTGACTTTTTTTAATGAGGACATAAGGAATCTGATGCAGATGTTTGATAAAAATAATTCCGTTCAAATATCATGAATGCAAATGTAATAGAGGCCAAGGATGAATGAAGTACACTGCTGGTTTTGTAGAGGCCATCGCGTTAATCTATGCTGCAGCATCTCCGTTTCAGATTTTCAGAGGCACATACAGTGTTAACTACAAATTTAAATGGTGCCTCAATTTCCCTGGAAGCTTTGAATTATCTACCAATGTTATGATGTCTCTTGCTTCATCATTTCTAGAGTATTGTCTTTTGCTGCTTGAGTGAAGCTTGTATATTGCTTGGCGAAGTATCTTTCCAGCTTGTGTGGGGTTACAGTGTCCACATGCCTCTTTGTTTTACATGTTATGGTTTGAATAAAATGGTTTAGCTTAGTTTGTGCCCTAACAACTTTCAGATTTGGATTTCAGAAACATTCATGTCAGACAAAAAAAAAAAAAGGTCTCCTCAAAAGAATAGTGCCCACCAGCTTGATGATCCGAGGTGGTCTTTTAACCCATAGAGATATATTGCTAATGTATTTGCATTAGAACTTTGCACTAGTGTTTTTAAGCAGAAACGTAAGCCTCTTTACACGCCGTGGTAGTTTTGTTACTGTACTCATTGCTTTTTAAATTCCTAAGGTGGCAAGTTTCAAAGATGCTACCTTATGACCTGCTAAAACCATAAAGATACAAACGAACAGTTTGAATGTACTTCATACACCTGCATACTGGTAAACAACATCCATTACTTTCATCCGTTTGCTCCAGTGTTTTTTTTTTTTTAAGCATGCACATTTAAAGCAGCATTGAATCATTGGGCTTTTATTCATGCATATTTTGAACTTTTTCCATTCATGGTTGTGATGTACTAGATTAACAGATATGGAGTGGCAACATTTTAGGCAGTTGATTCAGAATATACACTGGCACAAAGATCCATGTATCGCTGACGTTTGTGGTGCTGTACTGTAAAAAGTGTACATAAGGCATTTTTGGCGTTTCATGTTTTTTGCCATGTACTGCTTGCCAGAATTTCCAACTGAAGGGTTTTTGAGATAAACCATAATACCCATGTTCGTATATCAACCCAATAAGCCAAATTCACTGTTTTGACTCTGTGATGGTCCCATAATCATGACAGTGGTACATGCTGAGCCTTAGTTCATTGTGTGCGCAAACTAAACCTCTACTCAGATTCATTACAGGTCAGTTGCTATTCGGCTTGATTTATTGGGGCATGACGGCATTCAAGTGTTTCGAAACACTTTTTTTGTATTTCTTCCCCCCTTCTAAGTTTTAAACTAGTTTTAAAACTAGTCTAAAATGACCAAAATTGAAGCTTGTTGTGAGGGATAATAGAGATCTCAAAGTATTCTGTTAAAAAGAGCACACTTCCATTAGTTCATTACATGCTAATATGTTATTTATTCAGATATGAGCATGCATGTATAATAATTAAAATAGGGTCTTGAGACTGATTTATTGGAATAATTGAGAGCTTCATCATGACCTGGCTTTTTAAACCAACTTTTAAAAACTACCTCAATAGTGTCAGGTGCTAACATTTTAAAATATCCCTTATACATATATGTATATGTGCTCATGACAAAGAACAATAATTGTGACCAAACAACACAAGCCTATACTGTGTATTAAGTGTTTAGTTTTGTTTTACTTTTTTAAGGCGACTTTTAAAATTTGTATGGTGGATCAACATGAGGGATGTTTCAGCATGTAACAGATTTGCAGGGGACCAAAATAAATATGATCTGTTTCCCTTTTTAAAATGTAGTGATTAAATACTCATCAGCTTTTAGAGGACTTCATTGAAATCATTGAATTGGAGCTGGAACAAATAGCTAGGAAGAGAGTTCAGGTCAAGATTATTGCCAAAACATGGTGGTTGATTTGGTCTGTCTGGATCTTGACTGAGTTGAGTTGGTCTGGTATGTGGCAGTGTCATCCCCATGTCCATCACTAGCATTGTGCCATATTATGGATACCATACTTGACAAGAAGCGTCCAATGACCACTGCTCTGTGTTTAATGTACATTCAGGAGAAACTGACAGGATTTTCCTATGAAGCAGCTTGTCGACCTGTGTCAAATGGCAATCTAATCATCGTTGAGCTTTACTGTCTTTAAAGTGCTAGGATTATACTTGATTCTACAACTTAATTTCTATTCGGTATTGCAATAAAGATATCTCGCACTCATTGAATCCTGATCCGTTTGATGAAAGTCCCACGGCGAGTCTGCGATAAGCTATTTGTATTTAAGCATTGACATGCAAGCGTGCCGTTCATTGTAGTTGATGCGTATTTACCTTGCTATATTTTATGAAGGGAATTCAGTTTTCTCTCTTTAAGGACTCTGAATAAGGATGTTAAGCATCCTAAATACACTGGCATTTGAGTTTCTTGAGGGATGAATATAAAGGTACAAAAGGTTGTATGGAAATCAATCGAGTTACTTGTTTTTCTTTGGTGAGCTTAAAAACGTCCAGTGTGTTTTTCTCGTGTATGTGTGCCTTTTCAAAAAAATCTCTCCCGCCCCTGATGAGGGACTATCCTTTTTAATTTGATACTCAGCTCCACATTGAATAATTTGTACATTTATCATGCAACCTTGAGTGAATGCTGCATAGAATGATCAGTATTTGTATTTTGCACTTTCTAAGCAGTTTTAAAGGATGCCCTGTTGTAATTGGGCACACAGACTAAGACTATTTAAGACGAGGTATTTTCTGCTACAATAGGAATTCTAAGGAACCATATGACTTGTTGGTGTTTTCAAAAAAGTGTATAGATGTGAAGTACCTCATAAGCCTGATAAATGCTGCATAAACTTCATTTATTGTTCTTTTGTGAACCTCATTTTTTTTTTTTTTTTTTTCAACCGATTTCCCCTATAGGTGGGTTTGACGCCCACGTGCTGTGCAAGCACCTTCTGAATTGTGTTTTTTGTTTTTTTTTTAATACCAGAGCCACTTTTTAATAGATTACCAGTGATGCACAATAGAATGCAAGTCATATTCACTGACATGATACAATATCACCAAGCCTCTAGCTATAGCATTGCTCAGTTGACATGACTATTGGATACGTGGTGACGTCTTGCAGTCAAAAGTTACAGTTGACTCAGGTATTGCCGTTTAAGGGCTGTATCTGCTATTGCCTCTCGTCCCCAATCCCCTCACCTGTGTCTTAATGTAGCCTTAGAACTGCATTTATGGATGGATCATAATGAAGAATACCTGGCCTTAAAATATGCACTATTAATTACAGCAAGCAAATCACTACAGATCAGGCCATACGTTTTTGCCATTAAAACTACCTCCTGAGAATGTAGGAGTGTCCTTTTTTTTTTTTTTTTTTTTTTTTTTTTTCTTCTTTTTTTCTCCTCCCTTTTTCTCCTCTCCTGCCCCCAAATAGTACTCTGTTAATTGACAATCATCTTTTTTTTTTTTCTTTTTTTTTTAAAGATTTAAGTTTTCAGTGTATTACAAACAATTTATTTCTGGGACACTGTAGTTTAACATTTCATTTATTTTATTTTTTTATTTGAAAACCATGTCCCATGTTAGTCATGGAAGAGCCAAGTGACCAAAGTTTCCATTCGAAGGCTTTCTTGCACTGCCGTGTGGCGTCAAACCTCCCTCTCACATCAGCAATTTCTTTCATTTAACCTTGTGTTTGCTCCTTTTATAACATGCCAAATTAAATTTGCTGTCATTCCTGTCATGGTGAAGTCTTTAATTTCTGATTCATGTGTTTGCATTCACTGCTAAGCTCCTTGTTGTTGTTTCTTGATAATGTAAAGTGTGAGCTTTTTTTTTTTTTTTTTTTTTTTTTTAATTAAACAAGTAAGATTACAAACCAAGATATGCTGTAAACCCTGCTAAAACATAATGTGAAAACGTATCATTTAATATAGCTCACTTTCGCTTGACTGTGTATTGCATCATTTAATAAACTTAATTTCCTCTGACTGGTGTCACTTGTGTTTTAATGTTTGATGTGCCAGATTTTATGATGTTTTTAGACATGCTGGCCTCTGCTGATGTCTGGATCTTCCTGCTTTTTTTGCCAGGTTTTTTCCATTCCTATTTGCTGAGATAATGTTGGGAAAAAATCCCTCTACACTTATGTTTTTCCTAGATCGCCAAACAACCATCTGTAAGTAAACGCAGATTGTGTGGATTCTTGCAAACCCAAAAACAATGTTGCCTGAGGCCAAAGTTGGTGATTTCTTTTTCTTCTCAACTACACTCCTAAACGAAGCTTTATATTGTACGGTTTAGCTCAAATAACTAAGGGTTTTTAACGACAATCCTTGTATATCTTTTAAATAATGAGCCATGGCGTCACAACTGTCTTTCATCAACATCAAAAGGGATTTTTTTTTTTTTTTTTTTTCTTCTCCCCAAAGTCAGACAGGGAAGCCCTCCTTAAGTTTACAATGGCCGTGTTTCAAAACCTAGTGCATACCTACAAAGTGTTATAGAATGTGTGTTATTCCGCGCGCAAATGATGCTGTCTAGATAGGCAGCTCACTAGGTATCGAGACACGCCACTGACTCGTTCAGCTGATCAAAACTCTGGAACTGCAAGAACATCTTTCAGACGATTAATTCCATCCCACTCTGTCGCTTTGTATATAAACGCCTGTTATTTTTGTTCAACCATCGTTGTGTTTGTGAAAATAAAAGGGCTTCCTTAGCTAAATGAGTGGTGAACGGCTCTGAGTTGAGCTGTGAAGAACGAGTCAGATTTTCCAATAGCTCATTTATGAGAGGCACGCGAGCCCTTTTTCTTCCTGTTGATCTACAGCAGTCTCTGAGAGGTAAGTTTATATTACATTTTAAATAGTTTTAGCATTTCACTGAGTCAAATGCTTTTGCTTTATTTATTAGTTGCGAGTCCAAAAGTTTTATGGAGACATTAGCGCACACACACAAGCTGTTTTACAGGAATTTTCCTCTAAACAATAACGTTTAAACGCACGATGGCATTTCTACGTTTCATTAACGTGTTAATTTTCGGAATATTTAGGCAACAGTTATTCATAACTAGCTTTATTTGTTTATTTTAAAATTTCGTCCGTGTGCGGTGTTTTGCTTTTTCCGTCACTCCAGAGAGAGAACAGTTAAACTAACAAAATGATGAATGTAATGTAAGCTACACATTGTTTGGATGTTAAATACTTTCTACTATCCCAGTTTAACAGCAGTGGCAAATATAAGTCTGGACTGATTCCCTCGAAAAATGAACAAAACGACCAGCTCAACGTAATAGTCACTGACAAATAAAGCTTTTTTTAAAAAAAAAAAAAAAGTCTTTTAAAAAATCTTTCAAAACTGATGTAATGCATATTTTTGAGTCATGAACAATGTTTAAACAAGTTTCAGTTGTTAACATTTTAAAGTGTTAATTTTTTGATTTTTCATGTCAGACGGTACAACCAAATGTGTGTGTGTGTGTGTGTGTGTGTATACACCGATCAGGCATAACATTATGACCACCTTACTAATGATGTGTTGGCCCCTCTTTTTGCTGCCAAAACAGCCCTGACCCGTCGAAGCATGGACTTCACTAGACCCCTGAAGGTGTGCTGTGGTATCTGGCACCAAGATGTTAGCAGCAGATCCTTTAAGTCCTGTAAGTTGCGAGGTGGGGCCTCCATGGATCGGACTTGTTTGTTCAGCACATCCTGAACAATGCTCGATTGGATTGAGATCTGGGGAATTTGGAGGCCAAGTCAACACCTCAAACTCGTGCTCCTCAAACCATTCTTTAACCATTTTTGCTTTGTGGCAGGGCGCATTATCCTGCTGAAAGAGGCCACAGCCACCAGGGAATACTGTTTCCATGAAAGGGTGTACATGGTCTGCAACAATGCTTGGGTAGGTGGTATGTGTCAAAGTAGGCAGGACCCAAGGTTTCCCAGCAGAACATTGCCCAAAGCATCACACTGACTCCACCGGCTTGCCTTCTTCCCATTGTGCATCCTGGTGCCATGTGTTCCCCAGGTAAGCTACGCACACACACCCGGCCATCCACGTGATGTAAAATAAAACGTGATTCATCAGACCAGGCCACCTTCTTTCATTGCTCCGTGGTCCAGTTCTGATGCTCATGTGCCCACTGTTGGCGCTTTCGGCGGTGGACAGGGGTCAGCATGGGCACCCTGACTGATCTGTGGCTATGCAGCCCCATACGCAACAAACTGCAACATGTATTCTGACACCTTTCTATCAGAACCAGCATTAACTTCTTGAGAAATTTGAGCTACAGTAGCTCCTCTGTTTGATTGGACCACACAGGCCAGCCTTCGCTCCCCACGTGCATCAATGAGCCTTGGCCGCCTATCACCCTGTCGCCGGGTTACCACTGTTCCTTCCTTGGACCACTTTTGATAGATACTGACCACTGCAGACCGGGAACACCCCTCAAGAGCTGCAGTTTTGGAGATGCTCTGACCCAGTCGTCTAGCCATCACAATTTGTCAAACTCGCTCAAATCCTTACACTTGCCCATTTTTCCTGCTTCTAACACATCAACTTTAAGGACAGAATGTTCACTTGCTGCCTGATACAGTGGGGAGAACAAGTATTTGATACATTGCCGATTTTGCAGGTTTTCCGACTTACAAAGCATGTAGAGGTCTGTAATTTTTATCATAGGTACACTTCAACTGTGAGAGACGGAATCTAAAACAAAAATCCAGAAAATCACATTGTATTATTTTTAAATAATGAATTTGCATTTTATTGCATGACACAAGTATTTGATCACCTGCCAACCAGTAAGAATTCCGGCTCTCACAGACCTGTTAGTTTTTCTTTAAGAAGCCCTCCTGTTCTCCACTCATTACCTGTATTAACTGCACCTGTTTGAACTCGTTACCTGTATAAAAGACACCTGTCCACACACTCAATCAAACAGACTCCAATCTCTCCACAATGGCCAAGACCAGAGAGCTCTGTTAGGACATCAGGGATAAAATTGTAGACCTGCACAAGGCTGGGATGGGCTACAGGACAATAGGCAAGCAGCTTGGTGAGAAGGCAACAACTGTTGGCGCAATTATTAGAAAATGGAAGAAGTTCAAGATGACGGTCAATCTCTCTCGGTCTGGGGCACCATGCAAGATCTCACCTTGTGGGGCATCAATGATCATGAGGAAGGTGAGGGATCAGCCCAGAACTACACGGCAGGACCTGGTCAATGACCTGAAGAGAGCTGGGACCACAGTCTCAAAGAAAACCATTAGTAACACACTACGCCGTCATGGATTAAAATCCTGCAGTGCATGCTAGGTCCCCCTGCTCAAGCCAGCGCATGTCCAGGCCCGTCTGAAGTTTGCCAATGACCATCTGGATGATCCAGAGGAGGAATGGGAGAAGGTCATGTGGTCTGAGGAGACAAAAATAGAGCTTTTTGGTCTAAACTCCACTCGCCGTGTTTGGAGGAAGAAGAAGGATGAGTACAACCCCAAGAACACCATCCCAACCGTGAAGCATGGAGGTGGAAACATCATTCTTTGGGGATGCTTTTCTGCAAAGGGGACAGGACAACTGCACTGTATTGAGGGGAGGATGGATGGGACCATGTATCGCGAGATCTTGGCCAACAACCTCCTTCCCTCAGTAAGAGCATTGAAGATGGGTCGTGGCTGGGTCTTCCAGCATGACAACGACCCGAAACACACAGCCAGGGCAACTAAGGAGTGGCTCCGTAAGAAGCATCTCAAGGTCCTGGAGTGGCCTAGCCATTCTCCAGACCTGAACCCAATAGAAAATCTTTGGAGGGAGCTGAAAGTCCGTATTACCCAGCGACAGCCCCAAAACCTGAAGGATCTGGAGAAGGTCTGTATGGAGGAGTGGGCCAAAATCCCTGCTGCAGTGTGTGCAAACCTGGTCAAGAACTACAGGAAATGTATGATCTCTGTAATTGCAAACAAAGGTTTCTGTACCGAATATTAAGTTCTGCTTTTCTGATGTATCAAATACTTATGTCATGCAATAAAATGCAAATTAATTACTTAAAAATCATACAATGTGATTTTCTGGATTTTAGTTTTAGATTCCGTCACTCACAGTTGAAGAGTACCTATGATAAAAATTACAGACTTCTACATGCTTTGTAAGTGGGCAAACCTGCAAAATCGGCAGTGTATCAAATACTTGTTCTCCCCACTGTATATCCCACCCACTAACAGGTGCCGTGATGGAGATAATCAGTGTTATTCACTTAACCTGTCAGTGGTCATAATGTTATCCCTGATCGGTGTATACTCTAGTTGTACCACCTGACATGGAAAGTGTACCAACCTACCCATACTTGAAATGAACAGTTTTTTTTACCAGTATTTGAGAGAGATCTACAGATCGGTTCACTCTGCCACAAGGATCAGTGTCCTCTGGATGATGTATGTTTACTATTATTACCTTGTAAATTCATAATAAAAGAGCCATGTTTGCCACCCTGACATTTGAGAATATACAAATATACAAAAGTTTTTCAATCATCTCAACAGCTTTAAAACTATTGATATTTATAAAATGGGTTTATATGAAAGGTTTCAAACCTAAAATGATGCATATAGTATTTAGTTTTTAATTTTTTTATTATTAAAGTCCTATTCGCACGTGATTACTATTACCTGGTGACTTCTAGTAATTTGTAATAATTGCGGAGGTTGTCTGTGATCTTAATCCCATGCAAATCGGCCATGTCTGTAATTTGTAAAGTAATAATTCCCACGCAAATGACCTACCATATTTCGCCGAACACCGAGGCCCTGTGATAATATTATAGTCCTGTGCGAATTGGGATCTCTGTGATTTGGCCAGGATTTAGCATGGTTGTATATCATTTGTCAAGGTTTTTGTTTTCTGTGCGCCTTTTTATCCAGCTTTCGTAGTGAAGACTAGAGGCTGCGTTGGAAACTTTTTGAAGTTCAGTATACAACTATACAATTTGCAGAAAGAGAAAGCTGAAAACCATCACGAGTGAAAACAAAAAGAGAAGATTAGATGGAGATGGATGATGTGGTGAGGAAATTTTCCCACCGGTTAATCGACGTGTGACAACACCGGTAATACCGGTATCACCGGTGGGGGCTTTTAAATTGCAAATTCTAAACCGAAAGTAAAATGTGCACGGCCGCACAGAGCAGCGCAAGTGTTTAATTTCAATGAATTACTATAGAAGTTGAGCTTTTTTAAATCACATGAGGTCCACAGATAATACTTATCCCATGCGAATAGGGCTTAAGACACCATTTTAAATGGTTTTCTTAGTCTGTTCCATTTGTTCTGACAGTTGCAACACCTGACATTTTGGGGGTTTAAGATAACAGAACATAAAATAATATGTATTATTTAAATGTACTAAAATTGAATTCAAACTAAATATGTTTTATAGAATAAAGTGATTATATTTGATAAATCGTGAATTTATCAAATTATTTTAAAAGGAAATAATGCACTTGGACAGAAAAATATACACGTCATGTCATTGACCCAATAGTAATAGTTTGACCTCTTTGACCAACAAGTATAAGTGATGAGCAAATGTATTTGAAAACAATTTATTTTTTCAAAAAATTAAAAAATTTTTAATTTTACTAAAATTAACCTTGGTGGCACTGGAGCATTATACACTATTTTGCAGATGTCAGCAAAAAGAATAATGCAGTTACACAACTGTTACAATTTAATATTGTTTTTAATAATTTTACACTAACTTATCTTAAAGATACTTTAATAATGTATCAAATAAAAAGCAATAAATTAAAAATATAACAGCAAGACAATGTTTTGAAATCCTACCTGTCTGATCTGATATGTAAATCTGGTATTTCAGGTGTAATAAAAATATGTTTAATGTACATCTTTATATTTAGTGTTTTTTTTCCTTTATGATAATATAACTACATTTGAATAATTTTAAGACTTTTTGGGGGAAGTTTGACCTTAGTTGATGTTTCATACACTAACCAATTTTAATATTTTTTGATGAAAAAATGCTGTTTTTTTTTTTCATAAATGTCCAGCCTTCACATATGCACCACGCCAGAAAAAAATGATCAAAATTAAAATGTTATTTTTATGATGTATTGTGACCCCAAAATAGCATTTTTTTAAATTTATTTAAAGACAAAGTCCTTTTATTGTTAAGCATTGTATTGAGATGTTATATGGTTAACAAAAATCTCATTCTTTTATTGCTATCTAGTGTCTGTTCAATAGCTCCAGTATGCTGTTGCTCCAGGATAAAATGAGATGGACGTGTTTGTCCCGGTGCCTTTTCCTGCTGTTTGTCTGGTACTCAGCGGGCAACGTAGTGACTGAGCTTGAGTTGGAGGACTCGGACCGGGACTGGGACTGGGGTTCTGGATTACACGAGCTCCTAAACAGCTTTCCAGCAGATAGTCCTTTTCTCAGAGAGACGCCCGGCAGGCCGGCCAACTGCACTCAACGCTTCTGGCTGCCTCCGTCCTCCCCTGTGTGCTGGGACGATATAGCGGGCCCAGAGGAGTTTGAGAGCTCACGCCTCCTCGTGCTGCAGAACAGGGCGGCGCTGCAGGCTGTATCCACATCTAGTGGTCTCGAGGAAGGGGGGGCGTCCTATGATCAACAGGCCAGGGAGGATGTGCAGGGCGTCCGGGCTGACCATCTCGTCGTGACTCAGACTGCCGATACAATGCAGAAGGTGTTCATGGAATTGGATGAGAAGAGGAAGGAGGAAAAAGAGCATTATACCTTCTCAAGGTAACTGAGTCATTTTGAATGTTTTCATGGTAATTCGTGAGAAAACATTAAGCAGAATTTTACTGTAAAGTCGTCTTTTCACTATCTCCATCAACGATAGACCAGAAGTCATTCATTTCCAGTGGAGCTGCGTGGGGTTCCAACTAGTCTCGCATAGACTGACGGCTGAAGGTCTGGACTCCATAGCAGCTTTTATTGTCCAAGGACCGCCCACATGTACAGCAACCAATCACAGTTAGTTTTGTTCTGCGTCATGTTTAGGGGCGTGAAAACACAACGTCGCTGTCTCCACAACAACAGACCGGTTTGTAAAACTCTTGGACGTATTTTAAAGTGTCTATGCCGCAAACTTTATATACTTCACATACTCCAATGTTTAGTTGATCCTGATAAGCGCTCATTGTCACAGTTGTAAATGCGATGGCTTGCTTCTTCCATGAGGGGGTTTGACATCACGGCATCTTTGTTTCCAGGTGGACCATTAAAGATCGCGACATACACGTCTCCCGGACATCATGTAGAATCATGCTCTTCGGTCACTTGACCAAAAAGATTTAACGTTTTGATTTTCCTCAGCGGAATGGTATGACACTTGGTGACCTTTGTGGCACTTGCTATGTGAACACACACAAAAAAACTTGATTCGAAAGGTTCAATGGTCACACTTGTACTCCTCGTGGTCAAAAATGATGTCATAGAAATTAATTGGAAATAAAAAATAATACGGAGTATTTTTTAGGGATACAATCTACAAATCAGCCACAATGCAGAAAAAAGCACACAGCAATGAAGGGGTTAATTGAAAAATAATTTTGATTAGAAAATGTTTGCATGGATTAATTATATTGTAAAAAATTATGGAAACAAATGGATCATAATTATTGCATAAATATTAATTAGTACCATGAAATCCCAAGAAAACCAAATATTAAATAAAAGTATTAAACAAAAATATATTACATTGATTTAACTGAAAAAAAAAAGTTAAATTTAGTTCCACTTTTGACCATGAGTATGAGTTTGACCCCTAAATGTGGAGAGAAAAAATATTTTACGTTTAATGCAAAATATGCATGCATATATTATAATATATATATATATATATATATATATATATATATATATATATATATATATATATATATATATATATATATTACACACACAAGCATTAATTAGTTTGAGAGTGTAGGGAGATTGACTACACTCACCTAAAGGATTATTAGGAACACCTGTTCAGTTTCTCATTAATGCAATTATCTAATCAACCAATCACATGGCAGTTGCTTCAATGCATTTAGGGGTGTGGTCCTGGTCAAGACAATCTCCTGAACTCCAAACTGAATGTCAGAATGGGAAAGAAAGGTGATTTAAGCAATTTTGAGCGTGGCATGGTTGTTGGTGCCAGACGGGCCGGTCTGAGTATTTCACAATCTGCTCAGTTACTGGGATTTTCACGCACAACCATTTCTAGAGTTTACAAAGAATGGTGTGAAAAGGGAAAAACATCCAGTATGCGGCAGTCCTGTGGGCGAAAATGCCTTGTTGATGCTAGAGGTCAGAGGAGAATGGGCCGACTGATTCAAGCTGATAGAAGAGCAACTTTGACTGAAATAACCACTCGTTACAACCGAGGTATGCAGCAAAGCATTTGTGAAGCCACAACACGCACAACCTTGAGGCGGATGGGCTACAACAGCAGAAGACCCCACCGGGTACCACTCATCTCCACTACAAATAGGAAAAAGAGGCTACAATTTGCACGAGCTCACCAAAATTGGACAGTTGAAGACTGGAAAAATGTTGCCTGGTCTGATGAGTCTCGATTTCTGTTGAGACATTCAGATGGTAGAGTCAGAATTTGGCGTAAACAGAATGAGAACATGGATCCATCATGCCTTGTTACCACTGTGCAGGCTGGTGGTGGTGGTGTAATGGTGTGGGGGATGTTTTCTTGGCACACTTTAGGCCCCTTAGTGCCAATTGGGCATCGTTTAAATGCCACGGCCTACCTGAGCATTGTTTCTGACCATGTCCATCCCTTTATGACCACCATGTACCCATCCTCTGATGGCTACTTCCAGCAGGATAATGCACCATGTCACAAAGCTCGAATCATTTCAAATTGGTTTCTTGAACATGACAATGAGTTCACTGTACTAAAATGGCCCCCACAGTCACCAGATCTCAACCCAATAGAGCATCTTTGGGATGTGGTGGAACGGGAGCTTCGTGCCCTGGATGTGCATCCCACAAATCTCCATCAACTGCAAGATGCTATCCTATCAATATGGGCCAACATTTCTAAAGAATGCTTTCAGCACCTTGTTGAATCAATGCCACGTAGAATTAAGGCAGTTCTGAAGGCGAAAGGGGGTCAAACACAGTATTAGTATGGTGTTCCTAATAATCCTTTAGGTGAGTGTACGTCATTCGCAGTGCTTCATGGGAGTGGATGGGCACTAATGAGTACATTAGGTGTGATTTACTTGGATTTGTGGAGATTACTTTGCAGAATCATGGGTAATGTAGTTTTGCACTAAGAATTCCACTGTTAAACATAATTCTTTTAAACAAGTTCTATAACGCAGGCTGATGGCTTCAACAAAAGCATAGTATACCATCACTTAACCTCGCAGCCCACAGTGGTCATTATCATTAAAAATCAATTGCTCTATGGAGATAACGTTTAAAAAAAATGTCTTTACTTCCGGAACTCGACTGTTGAACTCTATGTCGGAGATAGTGGAAAGACGGCACATGATTACAAAATGTCAGCTGTTTTCTCCTGAATCAAAATCCAGAAAATCTAAAATGTTGTAAGCACATGGTTTTTTTTTTTCTCTCTCTCTCTTAGTCTGAAGGAGCAAATTGAAATCACGAAAGACTCCATTGCGAACAGGGAGCAAGTAGCAGCACTTCTGGAGAAACACCTTGCCATTCTGGAGAGGTCTCTGAACACTATGCAACTTCGACTGGCCAAACTACTACCCCAGTAATTTCATTTGAGCAACACAAGCCCATGTTAAACGGACATGTGAAAAATAAAATAATGCATGCTTTATTACATTTAATCAAACAAACCAAAGACATGTATGACAGTATACTGCATGCTGACAGCACCTGTACTTCTCTTTTGGTACCTTTTTTTCTTCTTCCACTCTATTAAGTGAGTTAAATATTAGGTACTAGCAATAAAATCTATTTTTATACCCCCAGACTACAGACTGTTCCATAATAAATTGACAGGTACAATTTTGTTATGCTAAATTTGTCTTGAATAATCTGTGATCTAGAAAAATGTCTTGCACAACAGTTCATTTGATTTTGCATGACTGATTGCCATATTAAAACTAGGTTGAACACATAATCAGCAAATGTATTTATTCAAATACATCATCAAACTGTTCAAGCATTTAAAAACTATACAGTGCACTATATAAATCTTCAGCTGCAGTCCAGACTCAAGTATGAATCAAATGTATTTTTTAACAATGAAGTGGTTAAAATGTTAAAGCATCAGTGGCCATCAAATATACCTCTAAAATACATTAAACCCTGAGAAGTATAATTTAGTTTTGAATACACATACGCAAGGTCTAATTTCACATTGAATGGAATGGACTGTATATGTGTTTGGATTGTTGCTGCTGAATGAAAAAAAATCTTCACAAAAAAAAAATCTTCAAAAAAAAAAAAAAACATACAAATCATGGTGTCAAGTAATAATATAACAGTTGCACCACAGTTGTGAGTATGCAGTGGCTATTGGACATTTTAAACAGCATAGTGTAAGAGGGTGCTAAAACACACAGACTACATAAAGTAATACATGTAAGTTACCTCTCTAAAACAACAACTCTTTGGGTGAAATGTCCTTATTTGCGAGACAACATCCTATGATTTTATCCACTGTTCTAGTGAGGAAGTGGTCAGAACCAGTTCATAGTGATTTCCTCCGACTTGGTATCCATCATTAGAGGTTGTCATCATCCTTTTCCATTTCTTCCAGTGACTTCAGATATTCTCTGGCCAAGATTTTTTTAGGAAGGATATCTAAAAATAGAAGAGACAAAACTGTTTACACACCACTTGACTTAGTTTGAATCGTGTTTGCCATCATCACAAATGACCAGGACTCACCAGCTAAAAACTGAAATGTTTCTGTTTCCTCTGCTGCACAGGCCAGATCACTGTATGACAGTGTGTTCGTCTCTTTACCGGAACCATTTTTGAATGAGGACAGAGCCAAGTGCTGGACAAAAAGCTCCTATGAGGAAATTATGAAGATGTCACACATTAATATAAACATCAGTCAATGATATAAGAGTCGTTCTCTTACCAATGCGAGAGATATGCATTTAAACTAAAAGCCGGTGTCGCAAATATTCATAGTGACCAAAAACAAAACAGCTTTTCAACTGAATAAGGCAGTTAGCCTGCCAACTGACCACTGATTAATAGCACATCAAATTACCGTTGCTTTTGTTGTCAAGAAAAGAGCGTCCTGGTTAATACAGGACACATCGGGAGAACTTTTCATGATTAATCGCACCCTCGACATAGGCAGAGATATATTTTTACTGTTTGTAGCTTGCTCAACTTTCTCCTCCATGTTTCTTTCAGACATCTTTCTGTTAGCAGCCGCTGTGGTTTAAGCGTAACGGAAGTAAACCTTCAGGCTTTCAAAGAGACGTCGCTGGATGACGTTTACATGGGAACTGTAGTTTTATGACGAGTCGTTTGTAGTCCTTCGAGGATTTTGTCAGCTGAGAAAAAAGATAATTTTTTTGTATGTATTAGATATTCAAAGTGACAATATGTTTCTCTCATATTTATCTTTCATTTATTAATAAAAGTGCCGTGTCAAATGATCTAAAATAGTGTTTTAAAAAAAATTTGAAAAACACTATTTTATAATAGATAATTATAATGCAATTTGTCAGTTTCGTCAATTTATTAAAATAATGAAATAACTAAATATTTTTTGCTCAATAAAATTTATAAATGTAACATAACATAATTTATTAACTTTTTAAATTGTTTAAACTGCATAAAAGTATTTTAGTACTGGTATTTCAACGTTTACTTTAATTAGGACGTTTTTTTTTAATGCGACAGAAAGTCTGGCAACAAAACTGTCCTCATGGTAGTCGTTAAATTGGCATAAACTACGTTTCCCAAAATACCAGAGTTGTTTTTCCCTCCTCGACTGTAGTTGGGCGTGTGCACTTCACAGATAACGAATGAGCTTGGCAACGATGTTTACTACAGCGTTCAGGACTGCATTACCCACAATGCATCGCTCACCGTTGTCAAAAGTCTTGCTTTCTTGCTTGGGTCACTTGTCGAACTCTGGCCGTGTCAGTCAGCTTACTTTCTCTTATTTGACGAAATAATGCATTTGTCAGGCGCTGGGCTTGGGGAAATAGGACACGGACAGGGGCCCGGAGCAGGACCAGCGCCTGGGAGCTGCAATCCGCGGAAATTCAGCGAGAAAATCGCCCTGCACAATCAGCGACAGGCTGAAGACACAGCCGCTTTCCGAGAGGTTATGATGGACATTACTTCCATCAGGGTGAGTCTAGCTCAATACAGGACATGGATTATTCCGTTATAATGTTATTTTGGCTGCTTAAACTGACAGTTCATGACAACTGTTCAGCTTTAGGTACAGCTACTTAGGAAGTGCGATGTCAAAAACAAGGAACCAAGAAGGAAGTAAAGAATTTACTTTATAATATACAGTTATGTTTGCGTATGGTTCTACATATTAACCCGTTTAATCCCATTTTTAATCCCAGATAAAGTAATTTTTTTACTTGTGCATGCCTCTTATAAAATAATAATAGGCTAATATGTTTTTTTTTTTCTAAAATAATAATATTTTAAAAAATAATTAAAAGCCTGTATTTTATTCCTAGTCACTATTTTAACTGGATGGAAACTAGAGTCAAAAACTACTTGTTGCATCATAAGATCCAGTATAAAGTTTCAAACAATGAAGTAACATAATTACATCAAGCAGTTGTTGGGAAAAAGAAACTGTTGCACACAAATAAATGCATATTTCTTTGTACTTTTACTTTTTTATTTAATGTAACAAAACAATGTGAATCAATCAGCTATTTATTAAAAATCTGGCTCAGTGTTTACATATGCGATCATGACTTATATTAGACAGCAATCTTCATAAACATAAATAATATTAGACCCTTGAAATATAGTATGTACCTAAATATGGTAGTTGTAACTCTATGATGATGTTTTATGAAGGGCAAACTGGTGTTAAACAGTTCTGGTCATTACAGCAGATGTTTAAAAAAGGTGCACATGAAGTATTATTTTTTTTAGATCCTTTAAATTTAAATTAAAGTTAAAAAGTAAATGTAGTAAGGTTTTTTAGGATTAAATGGGTTACAATCTGTATATGGACTTGTAATTCAGCAGGTCCACGTGGATTATGTCAATGCACATAAATAGCATTTTGTTAGTCACTCATCTTGGTTCTGTGTCATATCATTGTTGCAGACTGAGGCAAAGGGATCTGTAAATCCCAGGTACGGTGTCTGTTTTAAATTATGATGTAACAGGCATTTGTTCCCCTGAGGGTAAAGCAGTCTGTGAGTGAGATTTGTGTTGTGCTGCTGTGACCAGTGGGCATCCATTCATTCCCTCCTCAGGTTCAGGCTGAGAGAGTTCGGCAAACCAGAGACTTGGTCCCTTACTGTGGAGGATCACTGCCAAATGTCAATCAGATCTCAAGATGCTCCACAGAGACTCAGGTAAGGGATTGCATTTGATTGCATAAAAATAAAGTAACGTGCATAAAGGATGTTTCTTTTTTAATGTGTTTGAATGAATTGCATTTGATTTGCCTTTCTGCTCTTTACAGTACCCGAGTTATCTCACACAGCAGCTCCTAGAGGCAGATGAAGAGTACAGAGACGTACAGCCTAGTCCTCTTGGCAGGCCGCACAGGAGACATGTATCCTCACCTTAACAATGGCTGATAAGGTTACGCTTTATTTCGATGGTTCACTTTAGACGTTCTAGCAACTTTGCAACTACATGTCAACTAGCTCTCATTAGAGTATTAGTAGACTGTTCGTTTAGGGTTAGTAGAATAAGTTGACATGTAGTTGGAAAGTTACTTATAGTCTGAATATCCATTAGGAGCATCAAAATAAAGTGTTAGCAGATATTAAGCAGACAGTCTCTAATGACTGCTGCTAGTTGACATGTAGTTGCAAAGTTACTTATAGTTAGTAGAATGTCTAAAGTGGACCATCAAAATAAAGTGTTACCGCTGATAATCTTACAGATGCATGTTTATAGTAATATGAAAGGAATATTGCAACAACTCTAATCTTAAACCATCGGAATTTTTTTTTTGATTTGCAGGGCTGGAAAAGCCATGTAATTTGTTATAGTAAATATATATATATTTCTATTTATGTTATTCTCTTAACTGCATTAAATGCAGTTAAACAATTGTACAATATTACACTAAGTACACAACCATTCAAATGATTCTTTAAGATATTTTGGTCACGCTTTAGATTAGGGTCCAATTCTCACTATTAACTAACTATTAACTATGACTTTTGCCTCAATAAACTCCTAATTACTGCTTATTAATAGTTAGTAAGGTAGTTGTTAAGTTTAGGTGTTGGGTAGGATTGAGGGATGTAGAATATGGTCATGCAGAATAAGGCATTAATATGTGCTTTATAAGTGCTAATAAACAGCCAATATTCTAGTAATATGCATGCTAATAAGCAACTAGTTAATAGTGAGAATTGGACCCTAAAGAATCCTGAAAAAAAATCACAGTTTCCACAAAAAAGCAGCTATTTCGGCATCGATAATAATAGTGATAATGCATCCTTGCTGAATAAAAGTATTAATTTCTTTAAAAAAGAATAAAAATCTTATCCCAAACTTTTGAATGGTAGTGTATCACATTTTTCTACAAAAATATTAAGCAGCAAAAATTAAATGAAATATTTCTTGAGCATCAAATCAGCAGAATGATTTCTGAAGGATCATGTGACACTGAAGACTGGAGCAATGATGCTGAAAATTCAGCTATAATAGAAAACAGTTATTTTAAATTGTAATAATATTTAATATTATTGTATTTTAGCATAACATTAACTTTAAAAAAAACATTAAAAAACCTTACAGACCCCACACTTTTAAATGCTAGTTTATAATCTAGTTTTAGCTAGTTTATAAATTATTTTTAAAATACTTCTACAGTAATCATTCATCAACTGTTGCAGTTGCAATTGCAGAATTCATGGAACTTTGTAGGTTGCAAGGTCTGAGAAGAGCCTAAATGAATTATTTTTAAGCCTTAACTTCATTTCACAGTTTGACAGCGCTCCCTATCTCTCTACCCACCTCTCTCCTCCTCGAGGTCCTAACTGGAGAAGGTATGGTTATAAATAAAGTGTACTGAAGTCTTCCACAATCACGACATTACCTTTCGGTGCACAATCATGTGGGGTGAGCTCCATGTGCTTTTGTTTGTGCCAGTACTTTGATTAGTACTTTTCAGTAATTTTGCTTGTGTCCAACCAGAAACTGGTCCAGTTGTTCTGCCACTGAGAAGAGCCAGATGGTCCGTCTTCCTCTGACAGCTCTAAATAGGTAAACAGATCTCATAAGTTGACTGCTGATCCAAGATCAGCTCTTGTGCATGTACAATAATAATTCTATTAGTTACACCCGCTGATCTCACTAATTGGGGATGAACATGCTTACTCCGGAACATTTAAAAATTTTTATTAATGTAATCACCTTGTTTATGCCCATCACTCTCCAATCCTGTTTATCCTCTCAGAACCAACTCTGACTCGGCCCTACACACCAGTGTACGACACACCCAATTACATGGCCATCCGAAATCTGCCCAAACCCTGAACCCTCAAACCAGACACCATGGTGAGTTTAACAGTTGCTTTGTTGCATTATCTTGTTAGATACTCTACCGTTCCAATTTTTGGGGGCTTTTTTTTATTGATCAAAAGTGATAGGAATGAATTAAAATAGCAAACAATTATTTTAAATTGTAATAAAATTTCACAATACCATTGTTTTTACTGTATTTTTGATCAAGTCTTGCAGCCTTGTTGAGACTTTAAAAAACATTAAAAACTTACCGACCCCAAACTTTTGAACGGTAGTACAGGCAAACATGTAATGGACTGTATAATCAGTCAGTAAACTTCACATTTAGATAAGACTATTTCAGATATTAACATGACATGAAAATGTTATTTATTTCATATTATAAGTTTTTTGTCTTAAAGTACTTGCTTATTTTGAATGAAACCTATTCTTCAAGGATTTGCGCATCCTGCACCACTAATTGAAGAAAATATTCAAGAGGAGACACTATCTCCCAAACTAAAGAAGGTATTTATTCTGCCTCATTGATAAACTGTTCTTAAAGTGCACCTATTATGCTTTTTCGAATATTACCTTTCATGCAGTGTGTAATAAAGCTGTTTGTGAATGTAAAAGTTTTAAAGATCAAAATGCACGACAAGTAAAGTTAGTGTCTCCTAAAAGAAAGATTTGATTCTGAATTACCGAAACGAGTCGTCAGCAATTCCAGTCTCACTTCCTGTTACATACCTACGTAACAACGTAACAAATTTGCATAATGCCAGCCTATGGTCTTCACTGCCCGTGAACAACGTCTGATTTGACCCGCCCTTAAACACTGTAGTTGTAGCAGAGACTGGAAGAGTTTGGTTCGTGTTGTCGACATGCACATCAAACTCAAATTGGTCAAATTGATATGATAAAACCGATGGAATCTTTACTGTTTGTATCACTGTGTATCAAGGACTGAGGAAGAGCTGACATTCAGATATGGTATGGTAATAGGCGTTTTGTCTTCGACACGCTGTAAGCGATAGACCAATCACAACAGACTGGGCCGTCTGACCAATCAGAGCAGAGCAGGCTCTCGGAAAGAAGGGGTTTAGAGAGACTAAGGGCCCTATTTTAACGATCTAAGCGCATGGTCTAAAGCGCACGGCTCAAGTGCACTTAGGGTGTGTTCGAATTCACTTTTGCTAGTTTAACGACGGGGAAAAATGGTCGGCGTGCCCAGCACATGGTCTAAAAGGGTTGCCCCTATTCTCGTAATGAGTAATGGCTAATGGGTGTGTTTTGGGCATAACGTGCAATAAACCAATCAGAGTCTCATCTCCCATTCCCTTTAAAAGCCAATTGCACTCGCGCCATGGTGGTTTCACTATTTATATGGCGGAATATAGACACTCTCAACCTGACGAGTCAGTTTAAATACATGTGTGTGTATTGCCACGATTGGTCAAATAAGTAGCCAATTTCATTCGTCATTACTGCAAATAGGTAATTCTGATACATGCAAGGACTATCCATTATGACATGTAGGCATTTTTATCTTTATGTACACAATAATAATTTTTTACATTGTAATCCTTTTATTTTTAATATTTAAAAATGTGTTTGTGCTGCTGCGCGTAACAAATTTGCATAATGCCAGCCTATGGTCTTCACTGCCCGTGAACAACGTCTACTTTGACCCGCCCTTAAACACTGTAGTTGTAGCAGAGACTGGAAGAGTTTGGTTCGTGTTGTCGACATGCACATCAAACTCAAATTGGTCAAATTGATATGGTAAAACCGATGGAATCTTTACTGTTTGTATCACTGTGTATCAAGTGTGTGTAATAAGCATAGTGTACGCGCTTTGTACACCCGCCTATAGGCACATATTACTAACGCGCCCTTTAAATAACACAAAAAATACTGTGCTATTGACTTTAGACCAGGTTTTTATTGGTCAGTGGCGCAGTCGTTTTCAGTTGCTCAAAATAGCAACGTGCCAACAATGCGCCTGAACACCAGCACACCCATGGGCAAACAGATGGGCACAAATGCATTTGCTATTTGAACAACGTGGCACAGGACGTGAAAATGATAACTGCGTCAGGATGAAACTAGCAAAAAACACTTGCTTCGCACCTGCCGTCGCATTGCGCCGGGTGTATGATAGGGCCCTGAATCTTAGAACAAACCGTTTTCAGGCTCTTTGAGAAATGAGGTGATGTGCAATGTATATTATGAGAAAATTAATGTGTTTTTTGACTTCTGACGCCTGTGAAGCTGAGGCCTCCAAAATAAAATTAGGACACTTTAAAACAGCATAATAGGGGCGCTTTAAACAATTTATTTGATAAGCTATGGCTTATTATCTCCATTGCATCTTCTTTTGTAGTTTCCCTCAATGTCATCATCAGAATGTGAAGCACCTGTTATTCAGTAAGTTCCTCTTCAGTCCTAGTAATTAAGCTATCACAGTTTTTCTTCTATAAACAGTCTTTGTTCGCTGTCTCTCCAGCAACTTCCCATTGCCTGATCAGCAGGTATCTTCCCTCCCTGTCCCATCGGCCCTCAGTACGTGTGGCTCTCTTCCAGACCTCTCCAGCCTGCACCTGCCTTCTCCTCTTCCTGCAGGCCAGGACTCTGAGCACCACAGCGTTGCCGATCACCTGAGCAACTCTTCCATGCACCCTGACATTATGGCTGACTTTAACTTGCAAGGTATGTTTTTTGAATTGCAGAGGGTTTTCAGTTTATTTATGCCAAATTATGATCATTTTCCAATGGAGTAACAACAAAGTATCATGATGCAAATAAATGACACAATTTTATCTTTTTAGGTCTGTCCTCCTCATCTCTTCAGGCATCTTTAAGTAACCCTTTGCTCCAGTCTTCACTCAGCAATCCCAACATCCAGACCTGTCTCAGCAGCCACTCCCTACCCAGCTCCCTGAGCTCCGCTTCCTTGCGCCTGTCCCTCAGCAACTCTTCCCTGCAGTCATCGCTCAGCAACCAGTCCCTGCAGTCCTCCCTTAGTAGCTCTTCACTGAGTAATCAGTCCATCCAGTCATCTGCCAGCCGCTGCAGTCACAGCAGTGGAATAGGCGGATCTCCCTCTTGCTCCTCTTCCTCTCTCTCCGGTTCACCACGTGTAACTGGCCTCGCCCATGCCACCACATCACGGAAGAGAGCCCAGCTCAGCCCACTCATTGTGCCCAGTGGTGGAGAGTCCCGCTGGCAACATCCAAAGCAGTTTTCACCCACAGTGTCTCCAACCATGTCTTCTATATCACAGGCAAGATATGAAGATTGTTGATAATCATGTCTGTCTATCTATCATCTGTTTGTCAGTCTGTCTATCTATCTGTCTGTCTGTCTGTCCATCATCTGTCTATCCATCCATCCATCGTCTGTCTGTCTGTCTGTCTGTCCATCATCTGTCCATCCATCCATCATCTGTCTGTCTGTCTGTCTGTCCGTAAGTCTATCCATCCATCCATCCATCATCTGTCTGTCTGTCTGTCCGTCCGTCCGTCTATCCATCCATCCATCCATCCATCCATCCATCCATCCATCCATCATCTGTCTGTCTGTCCGTCCGTCCGTCCGTCCGTCCGTCCGTCCGTCCGTCCGTCCGTCCATCCATCCATCCATCCATCATCTGTCTGTCTGTCTGTCTGTCTGTCTGTCTGCCCATCCATCCATCCATCCATCCATCCATACATCTATCCATCTATTTATCTATCTGCCTGTCTGTCTGTCCATCCATCCATCATCTGTCTGTCTGTCTGTCTGTCTGCCAATCCATCCATCCATCCATCCATACATCTATCCATCTATTTATCTATCTGCCTGTCTGTCTGTCCATCCATCATCTGTCTGTCTGTCGGTCTGTCTGTCTGTCCATCCATCATCTGACTGACTGTCTGTCCATCCATCCATCCATCATCTGTCTGTCTGTCTGTCTGTCTGCCCATCCATCCATCCATCCATCCATCCATACATCTATCCATCTATTTATCTATCTGCCTGTCTGTCTGTCCATCCATCATCTGTCTGTCTGTCGGTCTGTCTGTCTGTCCATCCATCATCTGACTGACTGTCTGTCCATCCATCCATCCAATCATCATCTGTCTTTCTGTCTCTCTCCATCCATCCATCCATCCATCATCATCTGTCTGTCCATTCATCCATCCATCTATTTATCTATCTGCCTGTCTGTCCATCCATCCATCGTCTGTCTGTCTGTCCATCCATCCATCCATCCATCCATCATCTGTCTTTCTGTCTGTCTGTCCATCCATCTATCCATCATCATCTGTCTGTCTGTCCATCCATCCATCCATCATCTGTCTTTCTGTCTGTCTGTCCATCCATCCATCATCATCTTACTGTCTGTCCATCCATCCATCCATCATCTGTCTTTCTGTCTCTGTCCATCCATCATCCATCCATCATCATCTGTCTGTCCATTCATCCATCCATCCATCCATCCATCTATTTATCAATCTGCCTGTCTGTCCATCCATCCATCATCTGTCTGTCTGTCCATCCATCCATCCATCCATCCATCCATCCATCATCTGTCTTTCTGTCTGTCTGTCTGTTCATCCATCCATCATGTCTGTCTGTCTGTCTGTCTGTCCATCCATCCATCTATTTATCCATCTGCCTGTCTGTCTGTCCATCCATCCATCCATCCATCCGCCTGTCTTTCTGTCTGTCCATCCATCCATCATCTGTCTGTCTGGCCGTCCATCCATAGGCTAAAATGTTTGTGAAATTCTTTTTTTGTGTAAACAAACACGCATGTAAACACAATGGGCAATATATCACGTCACCAAAACTTATCACAGTCAGAGGCCAATCAGCTTGTGCCATGCGGTAATGATGTGATTGCTTGCAGATTGCATATAAAGACCTATCAGCCTATGCCTTCTAGAGTTTTTTATATATATATATATACATATATATATATATACAAAAACATTTTCTTTATTTTGATCAGGTACTCATACTGGTTTTCATACCCTGCAGTTTGTTAAGAAGACTTATTTTTAACTGGCGTTAAAAGGTCTTAAATTTATTTCCATAAACATGCAGATATACTCTGGATCAGCTAGAACTTTCAGAACAAAGCAACTTGCATCTTCTTGATCATAATTTCTTATATTATTATTTATTATGTTCTCATTATTTATTATTTTATTATTCTATTTTATTATTCTTATATTATTATTTATAATATTTAGTATGAATGTTTCTCACAGGGTGCTCCTCTTCTCAACCCCAACAAAGTTCTGAAGGAGACAAAGCCACCAGCATATCCCTGCGCTCACCATCTCCGCTCCGCTCCTCCGCTGTCCCATCAGCCAATGCGGCAGTATTTCCAGCCAGAGGCACAGGATCAGTCTATCCCAGAGATGGAACAGTGGATTCAAAATGACCACCAGCCACAACATCAACAAACACACAGTCAGACGCAACAACATCACACTCACAAACACAGTCGGCACCTGCAGCATCATTCACAACTGCACGCTAAATATCAACAGCAGTTACTGCATCATTCCCAAACTCACCAACCACACGTATTGCCGCAAGCGATTACCCAGCAGCAACAACAACAACATAATCATCATCATCAGCTGTACACACAGTTCCAGCATCATCAGATGTCTGAGGAGCAGTGGCATTTGCCTTGCCAACAGGGCCAATATCAAGGTCAACATCTACATCAATCTGCAACTTTCCCCTCTCCGGGTCATGAGAAAAACTGGAATCATATGACCGGCCCACATGGCTTGCAACACATGCAGGTGAAACGTAGACACTGTATGCAGATGCAGGAGGAAGCAAAACCACAATCTAAAGTCGCTGTCCACGAGACTCGAGGAGAGGGATTGAAAGTCACTCATTGTAAGGAAAGTGAAGTAGATGGAGCAAATCCAAGTTTGCAGGATAAAGATTTTGAACTGAACAAGGTGAGCCCTGTTTGCATTAGAGTGCATGAACCAGACTTGATGATGATGATGATGATGATGATAAACACCTTTTTTGTTACAGGAATCATATGTTGGCTTACATCTTACCCCTAGCCAAGCAAAGGCCCTTTCTCAGCAGGTACATTGCTTATTTTATTAATCATCAGCTTAGATGGCACACATATACACTGTTTTGGCCATGTGGTGTGTGGCTGTGCCACTGATTTTAAAGAGATTTTACTCCCCACACAGCTTGGAACGCTTCAAAAGGAGCCTCTAGGCGGCAGTAGAGTGTCAGAGCTTGACTGTGAAGCTGCAGAAAGCAAGGAACAGCCACCACAGCAGAACCAAAGCTGCAGTGCTGGAGACACACAAAATGTTTTCAACATCAATTTATCTGGTAAGATTAACATGAGGTGCCAGCTTAACCCTGTAAAGCCTGAAGTATGAAATCATAGTCAGAAAAATCAAATTTTTGAAATGGTTTATTGTACCTTTTTTTCACAAGTATTATAATTGATGCATCAGGCTTTTGTAGCTCATATAGGTATGATATATAGGAGAATATGGAGCACACACTCAAGGAGAAAAACGGAGACTGGTTTGTTGTAGTTGCTGATATTTATATGGCCAAAAAGTGTGATAAAATTCTGATAGCTTGTAAATCAATGAGATCTTTATAACAGTAACAATAGCAGACTATTTACATAAAATGCAAAATGCAGCTCTGTAGTTTTTATTGTGGTGGGGTAAAACATTGTATTGTATAATGCAGTGTAACAGTGGTGATTGAGAGATTAACAAATTAACGTTCCTCAAATGCCTGATGGATCATATTTGATACATTTTAACATGATTTTTCTAAAACATGATGTATGGATAATCAAGCAAACCTAAGTTGATTCAGTTCATTAAGTGTTCATCTTGAAATATTACTACTAACAATAAAAAAAAGTTATTCTTAGATTTACAATACCTGTCAAAAGTTTGGAAACATTACCATTTTTTATGTTTTTGAAAGAAGTCATATTCACACCAAGGCTGCATTTATTTAATCAAAAATACAGTAAAAACAGTAATATTGTAATATAATTACAAATTAAAATAACTTTTTTGTATTTGAATATATTGTAAAATGTAATTTATTTCTGTGATGCCAAATCTGAATTTTCAGCATCATTACTCCAGTCTTTAGTGTCACATGATCCTTCAGAAATCATTCTAATATGCTGTTCAGGTAACATTATTATTATTAATGTTGAAAGCAGTTTTGCTGCTTAATATTTTTGTGGAAATGGTGAAATTTTTTTTCAGGATTCTTTGATGAATAGAAAGTTCAATGAACATAATTTATTAAATATATTAAATAGAAATATTTTGTAACGTTATAAATGTCTTCACTGTCATAGTATGTTGAATAGTATAGAATAGTATGTTGATCAATTTAATTTAATTCAACAGTGATAATAATAATAATAATCAGAAATGTTTCTTGATCAGCAAATCATCATATTAGAATGATTTTTGAAGGATCATGTGACACTGAAGACTGGAGTAATGATGCTGAAAATTCAGCTTTGATCACAGGAATAAACCATTTTTAAATTTATTAAAATAGAAAACAATTATTTTAAATTTAAATAATATTTCACAATATTTACTGTATTTTTGATTAAATAAATGGAGCCTTGGTTAGCTTGATTAGCTTAAAAGTTCAAAAACATTAAGAAATACAGGTAATGTACTTTATAAAAAATCAGTGAAAAAAATGTCAGTGTCTTGCTGCATACTTGCTTAAAATGTATGAACTATAAATCAGACAACACTAACAGAAGGCATGTAGTAGATTGTGTACATGTTTTTCAGCCAATTTTGATAATTTAGAATCAAATATGAGTGATTTTGTTGTTGTATAACCTATGTTTTGTATATATATACCATATTTCATTTTAGACTTATTTCTCTCACCAGTCAATTCTCCACCTTTTTCAGATGCGTCATCCTGGCTGGACCAGGACATATCAGGTCTGCCGGACTCCATCCTGGAATTTGACCTAGAAACTTTTGGCCTGGACAGTAACTTGGGATGGCCATGAATGTGTCATAAAAGTACACAAAAACGTCCATATTGTGACACATTTATTTGGACGAGTACCTTTTTAAAGGAATGTTTTTGCCAGTGAACTCGAAGTCCTTAGAGTCAAATAGAATGTAAACTATGAATTGGCTTAAAGGTCCTTTAAAGGGAACAAACATGAAAATTATGTTTTAATAAATAGTTTTTGCATACAGAGGTCTTAGATAGCAGGTCTATGTGCCTTAACATGGAGTGTTAGTTATATTTAATTATAAATAGAATTGAAATAGGTCGTTTATGTACAGATACATGTGGTGAAGTCATTAGGACATGTATATTTTCACATATTGCATAGATTTGCCCATATAATATGGAAATATAAGAAATATTTTTGGCTAGTTTAGGGCTAACTTCTTTAATTAACCATATTGTCATGATGGTTAAAATTAAGATAGTAAACATTTTTAAGCTTTTACTCTAATTATGTCTAACTCCAACTTGGCTTATAGATTTGATCATATCCATTTGTTTGCATGTTATAGTCTTTATGTTACAGTGTTTTTTCTGGTCATTTTTGTGACTAATAATTCACTGTTGACACCTGCTTTTGAATTTCAATATTATCATTTCATTGCAGTTTTATTATTCATAGTGCAGTTTTATTATATTTTCTTATTGATTTTGCTTTATCACTCTCTGGTAGAGGTGATGTTGTTATTTTACAGTATTCGTCTTCAATATGAAATCAAATATATTGAGATTTTTCTCAGTATGCATATGCATTTTCATGACTGACAGAATTTGGGGTTTGTTTACATGACAACTGTGTACTAAAAACGGAAACGTTTTTCCTTTGCATTTTTGAAAAGTTTCGCGAACAGTCACCGTTCACACAAATCTGCATTTTTGTAGTTTACACAGAGACAATCATTTTCAGACCCCAAAACACCGTTGCCGTGTAAATGAATGGCCAAAACGCATTAAAGTTTTTAGTTGAAATCTGTGTTGTGTAAACAGCCCCTAAATCATATAGTTTGAACAGAAATGCCATCTGTAAACAAGTATTGCAATTAAAAAGTGGACTAATGCATCCAAGTGTATGCTTTCAAATATTACTAGTAAGTGTGGGACTGATTTACCAATTTACGTCAGGTACACCACAGTGAGGTCATAGATGTCTTTGTGTATTAATATGCAATTTGTACCTAATTAATACTTAGCAAAGATGTAATAATTTAGCAAACTATTACCCCCTGTATAAGTGCTAATGCCCATAGGCACAAAGGTGATGGATCATCCAAACCATCTCTAACTAAAACCCAGTGTGTGTACATTTCTCAGGTAAACCTCACATGCGTATATTTTCAGATAATTCAGTTTGTCATATTAATTCTTAAAGTACACATTCATTTGAATGCCACTATATCCAAAGGACATGCAGGAGAAGAATTGCTCATTTGGTATGTGAATAAAATGCAAATACAGATGTTTCATATTTTGTAACTTCCCAAATACTGTTGTGTTTATGGCATTTGTTTATTAAGGCACAGTCTTTGCCACTGGATATTATATGTTGTGTGCTTGTGTTTTTGTGATTGGCCTCTATGGGATCTTCTTGCAGTCTTTCAAAACAAAACATGATCAAAACAGGTGATGCTAAGATTTACTATTTTATTATCATTATTTTTTTTTATTATATTATATTATATATATGATATATCATATTAATTTAAATATTGCCAAATACATTTTAATATACATATTATATTAATGCACTGATTTGTGACCAGTGTTATTTTAGTTTTTATTTTAGTTTTATTAATATTTTGAATGAGCTTTTATTTGAATTTGTCCATGTTATTTTTAGTTTAATTTTTAGTCATTATGTGCTGTTGTCATTTTATTTATTTTTTGTTTGTTTGTTTTTGTTTTTTGCTATTTAGGTTTCATTTTTAGTTTGAGTTTTTATTGATTTCCAGGTAATAATTTTAGTCCTTCAACTTAAAATTATTTCAGTTTATTGCCAAGGCAACATTTCTCATTTTCGTTTAGTTTTTCAACTAATATTTATTTTTATTTCAGCTTTATTTCAATTAACAGAAAAGTTTGTTTTAGTTAATATAAGATAATAACCCCGGTTGTGGCGCTCACCTGGGTAATAGGACTTTTTTACATTTACATTTAATTTAATCATTTAGCAGACGCTTTTATCCAGAGTGACTTACAAATGAGGAGAGCAATAGAAGCAATCAAACCAATAATATGCAATTACTGTGACTAGCAGTTATTCTAGCACAGTACACAAGGTTTTTTTTTTTTTTTTTTTTTAGATATATAGAATGGTAAGTGTTAGTATTAATAGGTCATGTGTTGACGAAAAAGATGCGTCTTCAGCTGTTTCTTGAAAATGGCTAAAGACTCAGCAGCTCGGGTTGAGTTAGGCAGGTCATCCTCCCGCTTTGAAAAGTCAAGGTAAAGGTCCATGAATGTGATTTTGTGCTTTTTTGGCTCACTTACAGAATGCAAGCTTCTTGATGGCATGTAGGTCTGAGGTAGTGAGTTTAGGTACAGGGGTGCAGAGCCAGTATTTCTTGTGTAGGTAAACATCAGTGCCCTTTGATGTGAGTGGCAACTGGCAACCAGTGCAAGTTTATGAGGAGAGGTGTGATGTGCGCTCTCTTCAGCTTGTTAAAGGCTACTCCAGCTGCAGCTTTCTGGATCAGTTGCAGATGTTTGACAGTGCATGCTGGAAAGCCTGCCAAGAGAGCATTACAATAGTCCAGTCTAGATAGAGCTTGGACAAGGAGTTGAGTAGCATGCTCTGGTAGGAAGGGCCTGATCCTCCTAATGTTGTATAAGGCAAATCTGCAGGACTGGGCAGATTTATCAATGTGGTCTGTGAAGTAACTGATCATCAATCCAACTGCAAGGTTCCTGGCTGTCCTGGATGGAGTTACGGTTGACGAACCTAGCTGAATGGAGAAGTTGTGATGAAGTGTTGGGTTGGCTGAGACCACAAGCAGTTCTGTCTTCGCAAGGTTGAGTTGAAGTTGGTGGTCCTTCATCCAGCAAGAAATCTCTGTCAGGCAGGCTGAGATGCGAGCAGTTACTGTCAGATCATCTGGCTGGAATGAGAGGTAGAGTTGTGGCAGTAGCAGTAGCAGTGATGGGAAAACCCATGTTTCTGAATGACAGCTTCTAGTGATGGCATGTAGATGGAGAAGAGAAGTGGTCCAAGCACTGAGCCCTGAGGCACCCCAGTAGCTAGATGTTGCGACTTAAACCCTGTTCGGACGGGATTAGTTTTACATGGAGAGGTAAAACTACTATAGAGGTAAAAATAATTACATAAAGTAATTATTACCAGAGCTTCTCAGTGATTTTAGTCCTGTCCGAATGTGCAATCTCCGTGATCATTACGGACAGTTTCAGTAAAGATTACTGCGACTTTAACCTTCTGTAAAAAGGTCCGGAAAAATGACCTCAGGTAATGCTAATCCCATCCGAATGCAAATGTCTGTGATTGCTGATGTTGTATTATCCTAACCAGTGTTTGAATTGAGGGGGGACTGCCCAGAATGCATTGTTTTCTACTGCAAATTGATGTTTTAATGAAAAACAGTAAGTTACTGTCAGAATTTAGCAATTTTTTACAGTGTAACGTAATATATAACAATAAAACTTTTTTTTTTAACAAATTGTTCCGCTGCCGCTCCCAATTTCATAAGAAGCTACTCCAAATTAGATTTGCGTCTGAAAAACACGCTCAAGTGCGCCACGCTGTTTTCTGAAGGAATTTACAGACATCAACGTCGCTGTGTGACACTGGCCGAGTGGATCCTCATTTTCACCTCACGATGATGGTGAGCAGGTCCGGACCTCTGTATATAATAAAGGTTGTGAAATAATTGCCTAATATTAACTCTACTTTGGTGCTGCATGGATATATTGCACAATGTCAAGATAACCTTCTCATCTGAGCTGTCAGCGGTCTATCACCGCTCATTAATATCAAAATGTTTGAGATGATCAAATCAAAGTAGGCGGGCTTTATGTTCACAGAAGCTGCTGAAAGCTGATCATGAATTCCAGTGCGAATTCCAATTTCTAGTTTGTATTGTGGATCATTCATTGCAACATTTAACCTGATTTTCATGTTTAAGTATCTGTTATCAGGATGTGGTTGACAAATAATGTATGCTATACTGACATGGTTTTAAAGCTATTGTTATCCAATTTGGCCCTCAAACGTCTTAAAATGCACCCCCAAAATATATCCCCCAAGAACTATGACACAGTTCGAACACTGATCCTACCGCTTCTCCTCGTGTGCTTTTTGACCTACCTGAGCTACCCTTTGCACATTAATCTTAAGCATCCTTTCATTTCATTTCAAATTCAATGGATGGTATCCGATGAAAAAATAAAATTATACAAATAATAAATAGAGCCAAATCCGAAAAAAAAAACTGCAAAGACTAACCATTTTAATATCAGTGTCAGGTAAGAGTAAGATGATTTCGCTGCTTATGTGGGTTTATTATAAACAGCCACTTCTATAAACTTGTGAAGTTTACTTAAATAAGGTTTTTACAATAAATTAAAATGATATCAGTAAATAATAACTTAAGACATAAGTCATACGTGATGCACGCAAGCACAGCCCATGACCTTCTGTAACACCCACGTCTAGAAAACACACACTCCCACCTCTGTAATAGTCCCGTCCGAATCGGTACATGAAATCACAGACTTTGAGTGATAAAAATTGTAACTCGAACATCGTTTAGAAAACTCCCGTCTGAATAGGGCTTTAGACACCTCACCCTTCCATGACACCCTGAAGGTAAGACATGAACCATTGGAGTGTGGTTCCTGAGATGCCCTTTGTCATGCGGGTTGACAGGAGGATCTGGTGGTTAACTGTGTCAAAAGCAGCAGACAGATCCAGCAAGATGAGTACTGAGGATTTGGAAGCTGCTTTTGCCAGTCTCAGAGCTTCAATAACTGAGAGCAGGGCAATCTCAGTAGAGTGGCCACTTTTTGAAACCAGACTGGTTGTTGTCCAGGAGGTTGTTCTGTGTCATCAGCGTAGCAGTGATAGGAAAAATCATGTTTCTGAATGACAGATCCTAGTGATGGCATGTAGATGGAGAAGAGAAGCGGTCCAAGCACTGAGTCCTGAGGCACACCCGTAGCTATATGATGCGACTTAGACACCTCACCCCTCCACGACACCCTGAAGGACCTGAACCATTGGAGTGCGGTTCCTGAGATGCCCTTTGTCATGAGGGTTGACAGGAGGATCTGGTGGTTAACTGTGTCAAAAGCAGCAGACAGATCCAGCAAGATGAGTACTGAGGATTTGGACTGCTTTCTGTCCAGGAGGTTGTTCTGTGTAAGAAAGGTAGAGACTTGGTTGAACACGATTTGTTCAAGTGTTTTAGCAATCGATGGAAGTTTTTTTTTAGATTCTATACCATCCTCTTTTCCCCATTATTTAATCTCTCTACTTTCCTATAAAATTATTCTTTAAAAAAAGTGCTCAGATGCACCATTCTTGCTACAACCTAAGAACTATTGCCTGCCTCCCCTTATCTTTCTCCTGCATATTAAAACTCCCAGTGTCCCTTTCCCTCGCTCTTTTTTCCCCCTTTATGCCACTTGCATCTCCATAAACCTCTTATTATCATCTCGCCATCTCTCTGTTATCCCTTGGTGTATCCCTTCTCAAATTCCTCAAATCTCCCAGTGACAGAAGCGCAGGTCTATAGTTGCTATGATATCCTTAATCGTGTCAATGAAGTTGAACCCAGAATGCACTGTTGACCAGTCTATCAGAACCTGTATAAGACTCAAGATTCCTCTTTCTCCTTCCCCTGTGCATAATAGAGTTAACAACATATAAAAGGCATGGAGAGAGCAGTGAATGAGTTCCTAAGTGTTAGGGTGGATTATCCCTGTGCCTGTATCCATGGTCAACTGGGCAGCCACAGAGCACCTAATGGGATAAGGAGAGAGCGGAACGGTAGGTGAGGCCCGTCTGACTCTTTTTCTCTGCTCCGCTCTGGCCTGAGTGAGGACAGCCAAAGCAAGACGGATATAACCAGGTTCACAGAAACACTTTTGCTGCTCTTTTTCAGATTTCTTATACAAATTTTGGTGCTTTTATCCCTTCATGTTTCCTTGGTTCCAGGGCTGTAACCACCATAGACAATGAGGGGGACAAGTCCCCCCAAAAAATTAGAAATGGACAAATTGTCCCCCCCAATATTTGATATTCTCGATGCTGCTCTGCTGCACTTCATTACGCACCACTCTGTTATTAGGATGACAAAAAGTGTTAAAAGTTACATCTTTGGGCTGGTTTGCCTCAGCAAACCAATGTCCAAATGACTGAGATGGCCAATCAAATAAAAGAAGGTGGGCTTCACAGAAGATGAGTGCAAATTCCAACACAATGCTTTAGTTTTCGCAGTGAAAGAGTGTGTGGCAAGATGTAAGCAGCTAAACAATATTTAACTGTTTACAATAGAAATGTCCAGCGACCGATAGTAATGTGATGCAAACTACTCAACTTTTTTTTAAATGTCATTGTTTTGAATTGAAAATATGCAATCATTTACATGATTCATGTAATTCATAACTTAGTTTGACAAGACATGATTGTCTTGCGTTTTTGAAATATTAGACATACGAATAAGAGTGAATGTGTGCATATTTTAAAATAAAATATTATTTGAATATAATTTAAATTGATTACTTCATAACTACAATTGACTGGAACATTTACTGTTCTTATTTATTTTTCCTTTATTCCATTTTATCCTTTAAATCCTTTAAATAAAAAGACCAATAACCCAATAACATCCCACACCCACATGCAAAAAACAAAAACACACAAAAAAATTTGAATAAAAAAACATCTAAAACAAAGGAAAGTTTTTAAAAAATAAAAAATAAATATGTAAGATTTTTCAATTCAGCCATCACTCCGATACTGATAATATTGTTTGTAATGAAAATAATTGTATTAAATGATTAAAATGCAAAATAGGAGCAGTTGGTTTAGATGTTTGGACCCCATATTCAGCGAATTAAGAAAAAAATAATTGCTATATTTACAGCATGCACAACCTCATTCTTGTAACATTGTTAAAGTGCTATAAATAATCTTAATGGGCTCTTTCGCATGCATAATACAGATTTACTACTGATTTCCATTTTAGTGAATTATTTCATTGTCATTATATGAAAACAGAGCTTGTTATGCGACTGAATGGTGTTCTTTCAGCGTGTGTCTTATAATTGGTGTTTCTCACGCTGCCTGTTCAAATGTTTCTCTAAATACTTCCTTTCAATTAGTAGCCTATAATGAGAGAGGATGGGCCCCTGGGAAGGAATCTCACTTTACTTAGCATGCAGATCTATTCATATACTGATTCATATGCTAATCACTGCTAATTGAACCAGTTTGTTGGGTGTTTTCCTGGATTTAATGCTTCTTTGGATCTGACCGCACAGGGTGAGAATGGTTTACTCAAATAGTTAGACTAAAAATGCGATGAGGATAACAAAATAAGGAGGTAAGTTCACACTGCCACATCAAACACTGACCAGAACGTTTTCTGTAGTTCTGTCGAATACAATGAGTTCAAGTGTTGCCCATTTTAATTGGTTATTAGTACTTTTTATAAGATGAATATTTTAATTATGATGAGGCCTATTTGATTAGTGTCAATAGATAGATGGATGGATATGGATGATAGATAGATAGATAGATAGATAGATAGATAGATAGATAGATAGATAGATAGATAGATAGATAGATAGATAGATAGATAGATAGATAGATGGATGGATGGATGGATGGATAGATAGACAGATAGAAAATTAGATAGATAGATAGATAGATAGATAGATAGATAGATAGATAGATAGATAGATAGATAGATACAAATTAGATAGATAGATAGATAGATAGATAGATAGATAGATAGATAGATAGATAGATAGATAGATAGATAGAAAATTAGATAGATAGATAGATAGATAGATAGATAGATAGATAGATAGATAGATAGATAGATAGATAGATAGATAGATAGATAGATACAAATTAGATAGATAGATAGATAGATAGATAGATAGATAGATAGATAGATAGATAGATGGATGGATGGATACAAAATTAGATAGATAGATAGATAGATAGATAGATAGATAGATAGATAGATAGATAGATAGATAGATAGATAGATAGATAGATAGATGGATGCAAAATTAGATAGATAGATAGATAGATAGATAGATAGATAGATAGATGGATGCAAAATTAGATAGATAGATAGATAGATAGATAGATAGATAGATAGATAGATAGATAGATAGATAGATAGATAGATAGATTTTAGCTCAGATATATCAGCCATGACACACCTCACCGAAAGCAGCAGCTCGTTTAATGATTGGTTCATCACAGAGCCACCTGTCACTGACGGCGAGAGCGCGCGTGTCAACGTCCGTGTAGTGACCGCGCGCGTGTCAGCATCAACAATATCATGAATAATGAATGAGCTGTGCGCTCACAGCTGAGCTGAAGCTGCTCACGGGATATTCTCAAAGTGGCCGTGGACGTGACCAGCAGCGCCCAGCTGGAGCGCCGTTAATGTGTTAAAGTAAGGATGTTATGCTAGGTTGACTCCGTTTAAGATTTGTAGACTCCGTTTGAGTTTTCTTTTTAAACTCTTTTTAGCCCCAAAGAAGTCGCCTACCTGTTTCCATTGTTTTTTGAAAGGATTTACACAGGAAAATGAAGCCACGGATTTTACTGACCTTCTTCACGTTTGTTGGTTCTTGTGAGTATAAACTTGTTTATTTTTACATTATAAAGATATATATAAAACTATACTTTTTAGTCATTTTGTTTAGTATATTTACCAATTTGTGTGCACTTTGGGGCTTCTTACAAAAAAATACGTTAGAAGCATACTTTGACCAGAAGGATTTAAAGATCATATTTTGAGTTCTGTATCAAAAGAACAGCATTTTCTGATTAGACTTAGACTAACCTACAAACTGCAAACTGTCTGAATTCAATATTCAGATTCGGATATTTCTTATTCGGATATATGTCCTCAGTAGTTCGTTACATTAATAAATTATAATTAAAATATTACAATATTAATATTTAATAATATTTTACTTGCTTAGTCTTGCCTTTAGCTTCACCAAACACACTTGTCTTAGAGTTTCTTTATCCTGATGCTGGACGAGCTATTGTTGCACAAAGATATTGCATCTCTTTAGACTTTAAAAGTTCATAAAAGTAATTTCAGCTGTTATTATTCACCTTCTTCCTACTCTATTCTGTTTTCTTTGTTAAATTAGTATTCACAGGGTGTTTCTCACCTAATAGAGAACTTATGACTAATTTCAGTGTATTTGAACACATTCAAATTTTAATATTGGAAGTGGAATATTGGAATTGTAATATCTAGACTAAACATATATCTACACTAAACATATAGCTAATAGTTTCTATTCAACTAAGAGTTCATTTTATGACAGTCACTGTAACAAATTTCATCCTAGTAAAATTGAAAACTAAAGTTTAATTGCTGATTAAAATCAAACCCCTAAAATAGTAGAAATGACAAGTTAAATGGATGGTGACAAAGATTTTGATATAATGCTAAAACCTTTTTTTATAAGTGTTGAAAGAATACACAGAAAACTAGAATCAATTACATTTTTTATCACAATGCAAAAAAAGTTAATTTGTCTGATCTGATTATCTTATTAATTTATTCTTTACGTAAATCTTTCTTAAGTTAAGAAAAAAATAACAACATAATATAAGTTATCAGTGTAGAGCAATCATATCAAATCCTGCATCAAACCTTTTTTCTTCTCAATAATTAAGATTTTTATAAGAAACTCAAATTTGTTCAGCTTGAATATTAAAATAGAGAGACTAAATGACTTGACTTAGGATCAAAACAGTTTATTTTCAAACCAGACGTTATTGCCATGAGGTTAGATCAGAATAAATCTCCTGTGGAATAATAAATAAACATAGTGGGAAAGTTGAACAGAAGGAGATGGGGAGTCTCAGGGAGGAGGGGGGGAGAAACAGATGACCTTACAGACAGAGGGGCTGCGGTGACCTTGGGCGGTATTAACCTTTGGGGTCCCCCTCCTGGACAGCAGAGCGGTCAAAAGCGGATGGAACCAAAAGAGAGCCAAGGAGACAAAAGTGGCCACCTCTCCCCACCCCCTTTGACCCCAACACCCCAATCTCCATAACACTGCTCCAGCCTGACTGGGAAGCAGGGATACATTTAAAATCGTCTTAAAGCTGTTGGAGGTTTATGTGTGCATGCCTGAATAATCCTGCCACAGACTCCTCATCACTCTAGAAAGCATAGGACACAGCTAATTCGGACAAGACACCCATCCAGCTAATCCACACACAGGGCACAGGCTGCAGTGGGTGGCCGATGTCTCTATCACTGCAGGAGTAAGAGTAATACACCTTACTAAAGGGACCATTTCCAGACGGCAACATAGTGTCCGGCCCACATCTGGTACAGGTGGAATCGCCACGTACCAGATGTGGGCCGGATCCTGGCCGACACTATGTTGCTGTCTGGGTTATGAAGCTAAAGCGAATCATAGTCTGGACCCGATCTTCACAGAGTTTCTCCTACCAATAGGAGTTTCAAATGCATACTCGAAATAACTTCCATCTCTAGTGGATCACCACAGAAGTTGTGAGTGATTATGTTTACTTAGAGCAGTCTGTACATTCATTGCTCTAATTGATGCAATACCCACTTTCCTCACGGTAATGAAGCTGCCGTAATAACCTATAATACAATGTGCTGGCTAATCGGCCACAAAATTAGTTTGTTTATAGAGGCCTTAAAAATGGTTTCGGTGGTTCTGCTAAAGAAAATCATCAGGGTTCATCAAGCCAAAGAGGAACTAACAGTGGCATTAAAACTCACATGTTGCAGCAGAGGGACATTTTAACCCTTGGTTGCTCCATTAATGAGATTGGCTTAATGGAAGCCCTGGACCCCCTTCTGGTCCTTATCCCAATAATTAAAGACCTGAGGCCATAGTAATGGGGTGTCCTCCCCCTGCAATTGGAGCATATTGCTTATTGATTTTACCCAAAGGTTTCATGTCAGAGAAAGACTTTTTCATAAAAAGCTGTTGACCTACAGACATGATCTAATTAATAGAAAGACATACTGTATATTTGGCTGAGTACCATTATATGTCTGAAAAATAGCATCTTAAAACATGAGAGTCAGATACCTGGGCCCAGTTTCACAGACAGGGTTTAGATTAAGCCAGGATTAGGCCTTAGTTCAATTAGAGCATTTATAAACGTGTCTTAGAAAAAAACTTTTTTAATACTAAAAAGTTAGTATTAGAACACAAAAGAGCTAATTGGTGAGTGGTAATTGGTTAATAAGGGGGGCGGGTTAAACTGCAGGGGATTGTTTCCTCTTAAGTGTGTTTGCATGACTTTGAACTTGGCATATGCCACCCAATGGCAATCAGTGTTTAAACAAAAGACAACTTTACCTCAAATGACCAACACAAAGGAGTGTTTGTGTAGACAGCTTGTGGCTGTTGTAGTCAGGAAGAATTTAACTCCTATTATGGAGTGAAAAGAAGCCCACCCGGAGCAGCGTGATCCCCCCTTTCCACCCAACTTCTTTACAATTCCTCCCCCAAGTTATTCAGCTATTGTTTACGTTAGATCTCCTGCTGCTGCCATGGATATAATGGGAGAAAAAGAGAGCGAGAGGAATTTGTGAATGTTCATATGCATTTAGAATTTCTTTCAAAGGCATATATCACTTTTTCAAAGTGGCAGGCCAGTTTCAGTATTTCAGTTCCAGTTTTTTTCCCCCCTCAAATCTCTTTTTTTTTTCTCCTCAGATTAGCCAAAACAGACCTGTGCAGATTTATATATGTACACTACCGTTCAAAAGTTTGGGTTCAGTAAGACTTTAAAAAAAGAAAAGAAAAAAAGTAACACTTAATTGCATTAAATTGATCAGGAGTGATAATAAAGACTTTTGCAATGTTACAAAATGTAATTGCTTAAAATATATGTTATAAAAGTACCACAATTTGGCTGCTGCTGAAAACCATCCCATCCCAGGAATAAATTATATTTTAAAATACATTAAAATAGTAAACAGTTATGTTAAATTGTAGTAATATTTGGCTATATATATATATATATATATATATATATATATATGGTTTTAATGCAGGACACTTTCATTTGTACACACTATTATATTATATTATATTATTAATTATATTATAGGTAACACTTTATTTTACAGTGTCATTGTTACATGTGTTACATTTAGTTATTATATTAATAACTATAAATTATAACTATAAATGAATTAACCCTAAAACAAACCAAACCCCAATCCTAACCCTATAGTAAGTACATGTAGTTACTTAATATTACTTAGTACTTAAATGTATAATAACAGTGTAGCAAAGACAACTTAAAATAAAGTGTAACCATATTATATTATATTATATTATATTATATTATATTATATTATATTATATTATATTATATTATATTATATTATTATTATGGTAAAGGGATGGTGAGAGTGTTACAGATCTTTGCCTCATTGACCTTCAGAGACTCTGATTAGAGACGAAGGACATTAGAATAATGTCTGGCCTCCAACAATAGTTTGTGAAGTTCAGGTCCAACCTTAGTCTGGGGACAATGGCCCGAATTGGGGGCTGGGACTATGTGTGTGACTGGACACAGGCTGTGTGCCTTAAGCCCCACGTTGTTCATCCACCCTTCACCAACTCTCTCATGACCCTTTAGGGACCGAGGTCACAGCCCAAGGGGTGGGGATGGGTGGGGATCTCCTGCTGCTCAGAACACCATCTACAATCCCCCCAAAACCCCATTTCTATCCACCTCTCATCTGAATTATCAGAATTATCCCCGGACTTGAGCTCTTAATCACACTTCTGTCCGGGTCTCATGCAGGTTGTAGAGGGTTATTAGACTTTATAATAAACATACCCTATGCACCATCATCACCATTGTGGAAACCATGGAGATCTTAGAATAGTGTTTGAGGTATAATGACAAACTTCTCTAATGGAAAGATCATGGATTCCATTATGAGGTGGGCAGAAACAGAAAACCTCTTTCTTACAAAACAGTATATTAATACATTTTATTGTTTTCTAAGATGGTTAGTGTTAAAGATCCAGTCCATTTATATCCATGCTATCACATTTCCTTATTTAACTGGAAATATCAAGCAATAATGTATATTATATTTGTACACCCATACCTTTATTGCTTAGGCCCATGTGTTATACTCTATACCTCTGAATCCAGCTTGTGTGACATAACCCCCCCTTTCCCCTGGGACCTCTGAATTTCATTAACACTTCGGGTGCAGTAAGCCAGGGAAGGGTCAGATGTAAGCTAGGCCTCATAAAAATGAAAAAGGAAGAGACAGACTTGTCCCATCTACATCTGCTCAGTGTGTGAGCTAACTAGGAGCAAAAGGAGCATCCCAGATATTCCCTTTAGTGGAAGACTAGTTTATAGACTCAAGTACTGATATTGTCCAAGAGATGATTGAGCTTATATGATCATGTTGTCATGGTTAATGTCAGATAATACTGAATGTCAAACTGATAATAAAACCTAAAATAAAACCTAAATCTAAAATCAAGTAAATTTAGTCATCACAACATTATAATGCACAGTATGAAATAATGATTTGCTAAATATAAATTTAAGTGTTATTAAATTATTAGTGTTTTTAAACATTAACTTTAAGTTAGTATTAGGTGATGGTAAAGGTAATCCAAATGTAAAAATGCGCAATTAAATATCCAATATTAGCACACCACTATCTATATATGTAAAATTATGGTCACACTTTAGATTACGGCCCAATTCTCACTATTAACTAACTATTAACTAAAATTTTTGCCTCAATAAACTAATTACTGCTTACTAATAGTTAGTAAGGTAGTTGTTAAGTTTAGGTATTGGGTAGGATTAAGGGATGTAGAATATGGTCATGCAGAATAAGGCACTAATATGTGCTTTAATTATAAGTACTAATAAACAGCCAATATCCTAGTAATATACATGCTAATAAGCAACTAGTAAATTGTGAGAATTGGACCCTAAACTAAAGTGTAAATTATTGTTAAATTCTCAAATATTGCCGATATAGAACAGATATATTTTGCGTCCCTACAGTACAAGCATAACACATCTTTTGTTATGTCAAATAATACACATCTAGATGCAGGGATAGTTCACCCAAAAATGAATTCTGTCATGTATGACTTTATTTCTTCTGCACACACATATTTTAAAGAACAGTTTTTGTCCATACAATGAAAGCCAATGGGGTCCAAAAACACAAATTTTTTGGCTGATCAATCCCTATAACTAAGACTCTTATCTTTTGACATTCATGGTATGGCTGTCATGATCAAGTACAGGTGGCGTTCGAGGACCCCAGTGATCAGAAATGAGTTTATTTTAGTGCATATTGAATGGGGGGTGGGTTATATCCACCTAACAGATGCTGAAGGAAGGTAGCCTACTTCACATCTCATCTAATGCAAGTTCAAGAGCAGACTTTAATATAACAGCTGCCGAGACATCGGCCATCTCCAGAGGTCACATTAAAGGTTGCTTAAGGTCTGGAGTTCTCCATATGAAAAGCACAGAAGATGTGTGGAATGGCCATGTAGCGAGTTGACAGTGAGAGAGGACTGGGGTGAGCCAGTGGCATGGGAAAGTCACCCTGGAATCAGACTGAAAGGAAAATGTGACCGCTGGGGGGTTTGCAATGGTGGGGGTTTGTATAAGTGGGGGGCAGATGGTCCAGACTGAGAGAGGTGCAGAAGGCTCCTGGTGGTTACCGAGAGTTGTTTTTTTGGGTGTCGTCACAGGCCTATTGTCATCAGGGTAGGTTTACTCAAAAGAGATTCCTCTAACTTGACCCCATAACTCACCCTAATTCTCCATCCCTTCTACTCTGGCTTTGTCGCAGCCCTCTATGCTTCACTGGCTGCATTGCGTTTGTCTCTATTGTGATGATCAGGTTTGTTTTGATGATATGAGTAAATATGCTTAGATGGTAAAACTCACAATGATGTCAGTCCTGAGACACAAATGCATTTTTTTGAATATGGAAAGAGCTTTCACTTCGTCTTGAAGTGACAAAGAACACAGACATATGCAACAAACACAAAAACACATGCATATCATAAACTCAAAATCCCTTAAAGTTGCAGATGAGACCGAAAAGGACTTTTAGCAGTTGTAAAATAAAAACATATTTCAGTAGCTAAAAATCATGCTAACTTTGTCTGTAGAAGTTGTCACATTTATTTCTATATTGCTTTATACAATATACAGCTTCACAGTAATAAACAAGAAACTAACTGTATTAATGTTGCAAAATTACGAATACAATTTAAGCTCTGAAGCAGCTCTAAAAAACAATAGTGAATGTTGCAATGTTCATTAGTTATGAAGCAAATAGTGTCAATATTCAGCTCAAATCAGTTTAGTTGATGTTGCAGAGTTCATCAATTATGAAACAGAGTCGATTCAACTATAAAGACAGTTGTCATTATACAGCTAAGTTTAGTTCTTATTCACTTGTCAGTGCAGTCAAATTGATAATATTGCTGAATAATAAATGCCTTTTAAACCTGATAGTCACCATTCTTTTTATATATCATCATTGTTTATTACTCATAACTATATCTCATTTCTGCATTGTTGACCATTTATTTTACATACAATCTTTACCTTGTAGGATTTCGATGTGTTCTGACCTTCTATCCCGCTCTCATTTTCAGGTTTGTGTAATGGATCTGAGCTGGCTTTCCTTACGGAGCCCAGTGATGTGATCGCGGTACGGGACAGGCCGTTGATGCTGGACTGCAGGGTGGAAGGCGAGGGTCCCATCACGGTGACGTGGCATAAGAACGGAGCGCCGCTGCTTATGGGAGTAGGCAGTCGGGCGAAGATCCTATCCAACGGCACGCTCCTGATCCGCAGCTTCCAGAAGAGACGGGATGGAGATGCTACCGATGCTGGAGAGTATTACTGCGCCGCACAGAACCACTACGGCATGCTGGTCAGCCGCAAGGCCCGTGTGCAGCTTGCATGTGAGTGACTGAGGAGGGCGCATCTCAAACATGGGCAGATAATCAATTAAACACTTTCAGTGGATAGTTATTCACTATATGCTTTGCCTATACTTTTAATTGTTTATGTGAGAAATACAGTGATATAGTGGCAGCACCAATGTCCAATGTCTCTGCTTTTACTCTATCCTTTCCCATCTTCCTCTGGCTCTCCCTTTGGTCCTATAAAAGCAGTAGGGTGGGTGATAATCCTGTAGAATTATAGTTGTCACTACATGCTTCCCCAGAAGGTACTACGTTACCATGGCAATGAACTCTCATTGGGAGTTCCTTCTTCTAACACCCCTACCTATTGATCATATGAATGACCAGGCTATTTAGACCACGATGCTCTTGGCACCTCGTCTTACATCCCCAATGAAAATCAACATTTTAGATGCCAATATCAAGTTATCATGGTAACACAACACATGTGTGAAAGTAGAATAATTGTTATACCACATGGAATTCTTACAGCAAAGCATCTTTTAATAAATAAATATGTTTATCTTGGGTTTTTTTTCAGTGTCTAGGAAATATCTAGAAAACAATAAAATGTTATATGCAAATATCCTCAAAACAGGATAAATTTACTTGACATGAAAAAATCATGAAGAGAATATATCCTGAAACCTCACAGTTTTGTTACATTTATACTTAATATATAATAAAATATATTTAAAAAAATATGTAATATAAAGTGTATATATATATATATATTTCTGTAAAATTGTATGTTTTTCAAGTTTCTTATGCTTGCCCAGGCTGCATCTATTTGATCAAAAATACAGTAACAACAGTAATATTGTGAAGCAAAGTTACAATTTAAAGTAACTGTTTTTATATTTGAATATATTTAAAAAAAAAAAAAAAAAATTATGCAAAACTGAATTTTCAGCATTATTACTCCAGTCTTCAGTGTCACATGATCCTTCAGAAATCGTTCTAATATGCTGATTTGCTGCTCAAGAAACATTTCTGATTATTATAAATGTCTAAAATATTTTAGATAAATAATATTTTTGTCTAAATTGTGAAACATTTCTGGATTCTTCGATGAATAGAACGTTTAAAAGAATATAGGTAACACTTTATTTTAGTGTTCAATTCTCACTATTAACTAGTTGCTTATTAGCAAGCATATTACTAGGATATTGGCTGTTTATTAGCACTTATAAAGCACATATTAATGCCTTATTCTGCATGATCATATTCTACATCTCTTAATCCTACCCAACACCTAAACTTAACAACTACCTTACTAACTATTAATAAACAGTAATTAGGAATTTATTGAAGCAAAACTCATAGTTAATAGTGAATGTGTTCCCCATACTAAAGTGTTACCAGAATAACAGAACATATCTCACTCAACTAATATGAATTATTATTTATATTTATTATATGGATTATTATTATATATCTCACTCAATTCTCTTTGTCCCACAGCTCTCCCTAAATTCCACACTCACCCAGAGTCCATGTCAGTGGATGAGGGAGGTGTTGCACGTTTCCAGTGTCAGGTCAGTGGCATTCCTGAGGCCAACATCACTTGGGAGAAGGACCGTGTTGTGCTTGGAACCTCGGATGACAGGTAACATGGTCCTAGCAAACAGTCTCTCATTATATTCTTCCTCACAGTCGCTCATTCATGTTACTCTTTCTCCACAGGTACACACTTCTCCCAATGGGTATTCTGCAGATTACAGGAGTTAAGAAATCAGACGCTGGCATCTACCGCTGTGTCGCCACCAATATCGCCAACACCCGCTACAGCCATGAAGCCTATCTGAACGTAACCGGTCAGTAGTCAGCCTTGATCTGACAAACACCTCAGACTGCATGTACCTTAACCTTAAACTCTGTTCATCCAGTAAATAAGGCCTGCATTGTGCTAAATTACGTTTGTATTGAACATGAGGTTTGATGAAGGACACAACCAGAACACTGATTACCTCAAATGTCATGATGTCAAATGTCATCCTTATATTAGTGATCTGTAATTTAGCTCCAGTCTTATCATCTCTTTATTTGTTCTTCTACTCTCAGGAGGTGTCCCTCGCACCTATAAGGAACCAGTCATCCTGTCCGGCCCACAGAACCTCACCATTACCGTCCATCAGACCGCCATCCTTGAGTGCATTGCCACCGGAAACCCTCGCCCGATTGTGTCTTGGAGTAGACTTGGTAGGAATCCTCATACTTAAACTGTCCAAGGATAACTTAGGGTGTGTTCACACTTGGCAGGTTTGGTTTGATTATAAAAGAGCGATTGCTCTGTTAGTGCGGTTCATTTGAATAAGTGTGAACGCTGTCATCCGAACCCTGGTGCGCACCTGAAAAGATGGGTCTCTGCCCGCTTCCAAACAAACTCTGGTGCGATTCGACTGAAATATGAATGCAATATGGACCAAAGACATCTAAATGAACCAAAAACAGGACATGATGTCACAAGATGCAACCCTGAAAGGACAGACTGCTCAAAAATACTTGAAATACTCGTCACAGGAGCTACGTTTCCCATTACAGTTCAGTACAGGCGTCAGAACCGTGTCTCCTCGCAGCGGATCTTTGTCTGTGTGTTTTGAATCTTTCACACATTTTATAAGCTCTTCATGAGTTCTCAGCTGTTAAAATGCCATCATATGTAGCTATGCACATACAACGAGCACATTAAGTCCAACACACATTATTGTTTTGGATATTCTGTCACAAAATATTTGTCATAAAAGTCCTTTTTGTTATAGATCTTTAGGTTTGGTGTTAACAAATGACAGTGTGAACGCTAAGTGAACCAGGGCTAAATGTATCATTTTCATTTTTGGTCCAGACCAAAAGAACCAAGAGAACTGAACTACAAGTGTGAACACACCCTTAGTTGTTCTCTAGTTCTGGACTTCTCGTAAATATTTCCTTCTCATAATTCATTTCCATCAGATGGCAGATCCATCGGAGTGGAGGGCATTCAGGTGCTGGGCACGGGGAACCTGATGATCTCAGATGTCTCCCTTCAGCACTCTGGAGTGTATGTGTGTGCTGCCAACCGGCCTGGCACCAGGATGAGGCGTACCGCACTGGGCAGACTGGTAGTGCAAGGTAAACTTTAAAGATATCATTTTGTGACAAATATTACTCTTCTTCCACTCAGGTTTAAAAAAAAATTCCTCTAATTTCTTCTCATTTTGGCATTTACAGTGCCTACTGTTCAAAAGTTTAGGGATGGTAAGATTTTTAAAAATGTTTTTGAAAGTCTATTATGCTCACCAAGGCTGCATTTAATTGATCAAAAACAAAAAAGTACAGTAAGAACTGTAATATTGTGAAATATTATTCCAATTGGTTACACTTTATTTCAATGGTCCACTTTAGACATTCTACTTACTATAAGTAACTTTGCAACTACATGTCAACTAACTTTCATTAGAGTATTGGTAGTATTAGTATATCACCATACTTCCCCAGTTGATTGATTACATTAAGAATTGTCTCAATTTAATGCGTCCTTGATATTAATTCCTTTCAAAAAAACTTTTGAACGGGAGTGTATTGAATGTTTTAGCTTCATTATTAGTAATAGCTGACCCCACACTCCTTAATCCTGATTTGTTGTGACACAAAGTTCACAAATCACCACTATTACAGTAATTTTATTATTTGCACACTTCACTGAGCACAACATAGCAAGCCTATTATCTTTTGTGTGTGTATATATATGAAAGTATGAAGTGTTTGCCAAATGCTATAATGACCAGGCGTCAAGCAGAATTGGTTTTGAACATGACCCTTGAAAGCTGACTGGTCAGCACAGCAGGAGAAGTCAATATTAAGGCCCTCCCTTCTCTGTGCCCTTTTTTTCTCACTCACTCTGTATTGGGTCTGATGGTGTGAGACTCTGACTACCATTATGGTAATTAAGGCCTGCTGGTGCTGTCCAGCTGGGCTTGAGAGGAATAGCTTGGGTAATGAAGTCAGCTGTTAGGAGATATCCCCCCTTTAACACCACATTGACAAAGCTCATCCATCACCCTGATACTGTCCGTACATTCAACCTGATCATATATCCCTGAGGTATATATATGCTTCTCTCATTGGCTATCTTCAAAGTAGCTGCACACTGGGGGTCTTTAGGAAAAAACAACATGAGAACAAATGGGTAAATCATCCTTGAGAGGGTGAAGTACAAAAGTCATATTTAATATCTCACACACACAGTCAGTAGCTGTGAAGATCTATGCTTCTTATTCATGTTAACATAAGCATAATAATGTCTTTTAACATCTTACACAGTAAAAGTGATGGCCAGGAGACAGTGAATATCTGCTCCTGGGATAATGTAGATTATCCTCTTGTCCTTAAGCTTTATGCATCTGTTCATTTGTTAAATTGTTGTTGGAATTGCACCCAGGTGTGCTTTCTCTATCTGTGTCCCAAATGTCCAGCTTAAGCCTGATCAATCAATAGTCACCCCTATCAGTCTTTTACAACAGAATTGGCAGTGAAGCCATTTGGGGGAGGTAATCTTGAATGTATTGATTCATTTATTGATCCTCTTTTTGTGTAAGATGGGAACAAAGAGATTAGGTTAGGTTATTTCTCCAAAATGAGAACCAAACAAACCCTGAGGAATGAAATTGCATACCAAGGAATTGCTCAAGAATGCTTTATTAACAACACTTTACAATAAGGTTCAATTTGTTAACATTAACGCAACTGACAATGAACAACTAATTTTAAAATGTACTATGATATTGTTCATTATTTAGTTCATGTATTATAAATATAACCTTGAATTTATGCAACTTAAAATGATAAAATGTATTGATATACACTACCGTTCTAAAGCTTGGGCTCATTAAGATTTTACTGTTTCTTGTTTTAAGGATATTAATACTTTTATTCTGCAAATATGCATTAAATTGATCCAAATTGACAGCCAAGAAATGTGCATTTTTACAAAAGATTTCTACTTCAAATAAATGCTTTCTATTCATCAAAGAATTCTGAAAAAATATGCATCACATTTCCACAACTGTTTTCAACATTGATAATAATAAAATGTTTCTTTAGAAGCGAATCAGCATATTAGAGTGATTTCTGAAAGATCATGTGACACTGAAGACTGGAGTAATGATGCTGAAAATTCAGGAATAAATTACATTTAAAAATATATTCAAATTGAAAACATTTTAAATGTTAATAATATTTCACCATATTGCTGTCACTAATTTTGATCAAATAATTGCAGCCTTGGTGAGCATAAGAGACTCAAAAACATTAAAAAAATATCTCACTGACCCCAAACTTTTGAACAGTAGTATATGTAGAAATTAACATTAATCCTAATTAATAAATGCTCCTACAGTATTGATAAATGTTAGTTCATGTTACCTAATGCATATACTAATGTTAATGAATTGAACCTTATTCTAAAGTGCTAGCATTTCACTGTTGTTTTTAAATGTAAAATAATTTAAACAGCAGTTTTAAATTCTTTTAACTTGATGGACAAGTATAGAAATTCAAAAGAAGAAGCATAAAGGGGAATATGGATATTTTAGTCCTGTTGTGCGAACACATTTGATAATTTCTGTCAGTATGTCTGCCAGTCACAAAGGAAAAATCAGCACATCCTAGTCAAGTTCGAAGTCTGTTTATGAAAGGTTATTGTCCTCCAGACTCCAGGTCTGCACTTTCACACAGCCATGAAGGTTGAAGGACAGATGCTGAGCCAGGATGTGGACAATAGAGAATAAAAGGGTAGATAGACAGGCAAAGAGCAGTTTTCCTAGTGTGCGTGTGTATGTTTTGGGAGGGGCGAGGTATCCCCTCTCACCTCTGCCCTCTCATTTCTCACCTTTGACATTGGCCTAGGAAGCTCTTTTAGTAGAGAGGGGGCGGAGTCTCCTCTGACGGACAGGTGATGAAGCAGAGAGGGAGGGGCAAGCAGAATGGATGGTCCTCAAATGAGGAAGGGTGATGGTCCTTCTTGACCCTCCCCCACAGTTTCCATATCATTATGAGGGCAGTTGTTCCTGTCCCAGCTGGTGGTCAGGCAGCGACGAAGTTCAAGAGAGGGACTATGACAGTATAACATCTTTGTATCGAGGGAACCCCTTCCATTATCTTCACCCTGGGTTATTTTTAATATGACAAAATGATGATTCAGCTTAAGGTTCTTTTTTTAAGTTAAAGTTAATCTGAAAATATATGCCATACAATTCATATTAAACATGGAGCTCATTGATACATACATTTGATGAAGTCAGTACATTTGGCTTGAAATCCAGTGATTGCTTTCAAGAACCAGTTCAGTCAAGTCTTATTTTGTTATGTGTATGAAAGTATTACACATCAAAAGGCAGCCATGTTTTTCAACAATATTAATTGATTGCATAAGTCACACAACAGAATGAAATGAATGAGAAGTAGCCACCTGATCAGATTCAAGGTCAGGAACCGAGAATAAGGAATAACTGATCAATACATGAGATGGATTGGACACTGATGCTGTCATTTGACCCTGGTTGTAAAGACAAAGCTGGTTAGTTGTTGGAGTGGAAAACAGACCCCCAAAAGCTGATGCTGTTATTTAATTGTACTCTGATTGCTTCCTCTTTGCAGGCAAGGGAAATTGCATGTCATGAAATTATAAATCCATCTGAATCAGTCACAGATCGACATGTGCATGTGTGTGCTCTGTTTATAGCTGACTTTCACTGTGCATTCACCTGTCATTTAACAAGTTTGATTTCAGTCAGACTAAAACACTAAACATCTTTTTAAGATGCCATATAAATGCTTTAGTCCGACAGAAATAGAACCAGAGCGGTTTTGATTATTCCTTTTGACTACACGTGTTATAATGTGAAAACCTTTTACTAAAGTTTCATACTTATACCACAGTTATCCATGTTAATGTTAACATGTTATAATAACATGGTGCAAAGTAGCTCTGATTTCCCATAATTTTTGAAAATCAGGGCTAATATTAAATCACAATTACTTTGTGAAAGAAGTCTCTTATGCTTATCAAGACTGCATATGCATTGCATATGGTAAACAAAGCAGTAAAAACAGTAATATTTCAAAATATTACTACAATTTAAAATAAAAAATCATTTTAATATGCTGATTTGGAGCTTAAGAAGCATTTATTGTTATGAAAACAGTTTTTGCTGCTTAATATTTTTGTGGAAACTGATATACAACAAGTCAAAAGTTTAGGTTAAGTAAGATTTAAAAAAAAAAAAAAAAAAAAAGACATTAATACTTTTATTCATCAAGGAAGCATTAAATTGATTAAAAGTAAAAGGGGGAAGATATTGATACTCCTAGTGCATTTGCGTATTTTCACATTTGTGTGTATATTCCCAATAAAAATCTTTACAAAAAAAATTTATCAAAAGTATCACAGTTTCCACAAAAATATAAAGACTGTTTTCAACATTGATAATAAGAACTATTCTTAATATTTGAGCACCAGTATTTGATAATAATTAAGCAGCAAATCATCATATTATAATGATTTCTGAAGGATCATGTGACACTGATGTAATGATGCTGAAAATTCAGCTTTGTTATCATAGGAATAAATTACGTTTTAAAATATATTAAAATAGAAAACAGTTATTTTTAAATTATGTATAACTCTTTTTGCTGTATTCTTGGTCAAATACATGCAGCCTAAGAGGCATCTTTCAAAAACATATTTATTCCAAACATTCGGCCAGTTGTGTATATCAGCCGGACAGATGCAGCATGTATCAGCTCGCTCTCAAGGCCTTTATTTAGTCTGTCCTCAGTTTAAAACATTTCTATTCAAGGATGTCTATTCATCAACAGTTCTACTCAGGTTCAAGTGTGAAGTGCTTCTTGGGAGAGAGGAGAACCACAATGACGTGGCTGATGAATGACACCCCCTCCTCATGCACACACATACACACACACACATTCAGATTGCGTCTGGAGGCCTGAAGTGACCTCTGTCCTATTGTGCCTTGCTATAGTTTCATTATACACACACCCCTCCAGCCCCTCCCACTTTTCACTTTGACCCTAATGTCTAAGCAGAACCCAGTGAAGTGTTTTTAAAGGCTGCATTTTTCATCTCAGGCCTACGAGGACCCATATGATGAATTTTGGGTTTTTATAGCGGTACTTGATGTCTTGTCATGGTATTCTGACCTCAGGTTATATGCATTTTAAATCTTTTTTTGTGCATGTTTTAAAACCTCAAAAATATTGTGATACTATTTTTATGTATTTATTCATTTATTTGTATTATTATTTTTTATAATATGTTTTTTATACTTTATTATGTATTTCCATTCAAATAATTTACATTATACAAATAGACATTTCTTTTATTTTTCCAGAGTAATTGTTCACTTTTTCTTCTTCTACTTTCTTTTTTTATTATTATTTTTTTCCTTTTGTGATAAAAATACAGATCACCAATACATAAAAAGCACTTAAATAGAAACAATAACCAACAAGTACATAATTAGGTAGTTTTACATGTCAAAATGTTTGTTTTTTACTTATATTTCACATACATATCTCAGACTCTTATAACCACACATAAAACCTAAACAAATTATTCAAATATTATAATTTAAACATCAAATAAAAAATAATAATAATAATAATAAATAAATAAATAAATAAAAAGGAAGGAGAGTTATATGAAAAAATATCCTCTAATGTATATTTCTTTGTTTTATATTATATTCTTTTTTTAGAGGTGGCCATATCTTTTAAAAAGTATACTTTTGCTCTCAATTTATTTATTTTTTTACAATTTAAGTGAACTTTCTTTCATTATAAATTGATTCTGAAAAACATAAATCTTTTCATTTTTAATTCTCTTTAGAGATAATATTCAGGACACAATGATGAAAAACAACAATCAGCTGTGAAACCCAATTAAACATCTTCTCTGCGGCACATATTGATCTGCCAAATCTATATTTTTGTTCAACGGTTTTAAAATTTTTGACCTCATTTGAAGGGGGAGCTGCGCTGTTTTAAAGATCGGAGCCTGATTAATAGCTCTCTATTGAAATAGGGCTCCCTTTGACCTATGACCTTCCACACCTCCACAGACCACTTCGGACCCTCTTCCCAGGGAGAAGGGGCTCGTCTGGGGGTGTTTGGTTGTGGTGGGTGTCAGTAGATCAATGAGATGCATAGTCCTGGGGTCTGGAGAGCTCTACATATATGCATGGCCATTGTGCGGACACTGAAGGGGTGTCAAGCGGAACGATGAACCTGCATCTGCGCTGCTGAGCCAGACGAGGGAAGATAGAGAGCAGTTATGAAAACTAGAGTTTAAGTTCAAGATCTGATTTTTGAATTTAGTGCATTTTAAAAGGGCCATATACTGGTCAAATATCAATGTCTTAATGTTAAACAAACATACCTGGTTCTCATTTGACAGAAAAATTAGCTTCATTCTGTCTGTGCTGAATAATATTTTCACACTCAAAAGTGAAATTAAATTTTTATTTTCTGAGATCAAAACAGTAGACATATTTTAAAGCTGCTGCACTTTATTTTATAGTATGTGTACTTACAGAATACATACCTAAGACAATACTGGGTAATATAAGGTAAATACAGGGGTTAGGGTTAGGTTTATGGGTAGGTTTAGGGTTAGTACCAGTTATTGCAATTACTGTAATAAGTACATCGTATGTACATGGGGAACAGGACTGTAAAATAAAGTGCTACCATTCATTTTATACAATTGGTTTTGATATAATTACATGGTAACACTTTACAATAAAGTTCTTTTGTTAACATTAGTCAATTATATTAATTAACATGAACTAACAGTGTAAAATACTTTTACAGCATTTATTAATCTTAATTTTAATTACAACATTTACTAATAGATTATTAAAATCTAAATTTGTGTGTTAATTTTATTTAATGGACCTGAACTAACAATAAACAGTTTTATTTTTATTAACTAACATGATCAAAGATGAATAATTACTGCATTATAATACATTTATAATAATTTATACCAGTTATGGTAGCACTTTCTCATCAGGTTTCATTTGTTAACATTAGTTAATGTATTAACTAACATGAACTAACAATGAGCAAGACATTTATTACAGTATTTATTAATCTTTGTTAATGTTAGTTAATAAAAATACAGTCATTTATTGTTTGTTCATGTTAGTTCACAGTGCATTAACTAATGTCAACTTGCAACTTTCGATTTTAATAATGTATTATTAAATGTTGGAATTAACATTAATTAAGATTAATAAATGCTTCAGAATTATTGTTCATTCTTAATTCATGTTAACTAAAGTAATTAACTAACGTTAACTAATGGACCTTATTGTAAAGTGTTACCAATTACACTGTTAAATTGGCTAAATAAATAAAAGTTTTTTTTTATTATTATTTTAGTATCATTGTGATACTATTATAATTTTAATTTTTATATTTTACTTTTCATTTTAATTTTTGTTAAAGTTTTAGCTTTTTTATTTTTTTTTATTAGGTTTCTTTTTTTTATATGTCTATATATTTTTTATTAATTCAATAATAATAATTTTTGATAATAATATTTTTTATTATTTCAGTTTAGTTTTAGTTACTTAGTTAGCTAAACTAAGTAAAAGTGAGAAATGTTTCCTCGGCAGCTAGCTGACATAAAATAAAAAGTTTAAGTTTTTTAATATTTTATTTCAGGTAGCATTTATTTTATATCAAGTAATGGCTTTATAGTTTAGTTAACTATAATAACCCTGTTCCTTGTCTTTCCCCAGCTCCTCCAGAGTTCATTCAGTGGCCGCAGTCTGTGTCTAAGCCAGCAGGGGGCAGTGCTGTGTTCACTTGTGTGGCTCAGGGTGTTCCTGAACCTCATATCATATGGCTGAAGAATGGAAAGATACTCACGCCTGGTGACAATGTCAAACTCACTAACAATAACAGGTAGGAGACTCACAAATAGCAACAGGAATACACAAAATTACTGCTGAAATACACGAGCCATAAAACCTTCAGAAACACAAATTTATATGTTTAGATACCTATTTATATTTTTGTATTTTTAATGTATTATTATTATTGATTTTTTTTTTGTATTTTTAATTTTTATTATTTTCTCTTTAACTGTTTTCTTTTTTTTTTTTGTATATAAAAACAATATTTTAGCCACTTTATGGACCCTTTTCACAGACTGTGACGTTTCCACAGTAATCAACATTGCAAATCGAGTAAAGATTTCTTATATTTTCATGTTTAAAAAATGTTATAATGCTATACTTTGCGTTATATTACTTTGGCATTAAATGACAATTTTTTTTTATTAAGCTTTCTAATACAAACGGCTGAGGGAGTTACACAAAATATTACATCTTTCTCTCTTCTGACCAACATAATCAATCTCTTGATATTTTTTTTCTCTTTTGAAAAGTCGTGGAAACACTATCTTGGATTTTTTCTTTTGCTATTGGAGCAAATGGGAATACAACAATCAGATTTGCAGTTTTCTCCCATTCACTACTATATAAGTTTACCAAACTATGATGACTTCTTCTGAGAACCCTGGAAATGTGAAAAGGGTCCATTTACCTTTCAAAATATCTGGATGCATTACTAACATCTGTCCACTAGATGTCAGTGTTCACCTGTTTTATATTCTGTCATCCAACTTGTAATGTGCAATATCTGTGAATGTTCACAAGGTTACAACATTAAATTCACAGTATAGATTTTTTGGTAACACTTTATTTTACAGTGTCCTTGTTACACGTTACATGTAGTTACTGTTGTAATAACTATAAATTATGCATAATTACATGCAACTAACCCTAAAACAAACCCAAACCCTAACCCTAAAGTAAGTACATGTTGTTAATTATTATTACACAGTACTTAAATGCATAATTACACTGTAACATGGACACTTTAAAATAAAGTGTAACCGATTTTTTTAAAATATACATTTTAATGTTTTTAGCACCCTGGCCGTGACTCGCATCACATCAGAGGATGAGGCCATATACCAGTGCATCGCTGAAAACTCTGCCGGCACGAACCAGGCCAGTGCCCGTCTGGCTGTATCCCTGGCCAAAGAGCTGCCCGATTCCCCTCAGGGCCTGAAAGCCACGGCTCTGTCTAAAACCACCCTGCAGCTCTCCTGGACGCAGCCGCCGGCTGAAATCACAGACGGGATCATCGGATATGTGCTGCACATCCGCAAGTATGGCGGTAAGTGCTTCTGGAGTTCTGGGCTGCTTTCAACCTCACTTTTAGACATACACTCGCAAACTTCCCTAGGCACTTCCACTCGGGGCCATTTTGAAGTGCGTACAACATACAGGGCTTTCGCACCAGAGGAACCTTTTCATAGTTCCCGGATTTAGGCGTGTTCGCAATGCAGGAACTAGGAACGATTTTAGTCCTAGGAACTCATTTTGGGGGAACTAATTTAGCTCCTACTTCAGAGTAGTGTCTAACAGCACAAAAGGAACTACCAGTGATGTAAGTGTACGCTGATTGGCCGAACGCATTTAAAACACCAGCACCCGCCATTTTTTAAAAAGCTGTCTACACACAGATTATAGTCTATATATTTACTCCACAAACTAACTCTACGAACATGGAAGACAGTGATAGATGGACCTCTCAAACTTTACGCTAAAGAGAAAATCCAATGCAACTTTGAGGGGACCAAGTGAAACATGATTATGTATTTCTGCTCAGCTAGCGACATTAGGCATCAACCACACGGCAAATGCTAATACCTTTTCATATACTGTCTACTTTCTTTGTATAACAGTTCTATCTAATAACATATTAGACAGGACTGTTAAACAGATCGTAAACTAATGAAGACTGAGAATGTGAGAGCTGTGTGCTCAGGCTCTGGCGCTCTCAGCGCCGTCAAAATAAAAGTCACAACAACAAGTGCGGTTTACGTCACTTCAGAGTTCCTACTGGTGCTGCGAATACAACCAGGAAAACGGCCCATGGGGAACCTTTAGTTAACCTTTAGTGGGCGGCGGAAGTTTATTTGGACAGAGGGAGCGAGTCTACTCAATATGTACACTTCAGGCAGATGCATAGACCACAATGCAACACGACTGTGATGTCATAGCAGATCGAGCTCAATTTACCCCCACCCCACACAACTCTAGTGTATGATGTTGGAGTTATTTTGACATTTAACCGCATAATACTTGTAGCTACCTTTAGCTGACTGTTTTTCTTAACACAGTTACAGTTTATTGTATTGTTATCATTTCCGTTTGTGTAATTTTTTATATTTTCTCTAACAGCCCAAGCATACATAGGTCTGAAGTTTAGTGCGTAAAACTAATTTATAAGAAAAAAAACTATAAATAATAAATTAGCTCCATATCGGATTCCAAGTGATCAAGGGCTTAGGGTGTTCCATTTAGACACATTTTAAGGGTATTGAAATATTTTACATTCTACAAATGATAAAACTGTGCTAGAGTTTTGTGAGGGAGGGGATTTGAGCTCATTTATGAAAACAGACTGTTTATGATTACTGCTCGTGATTTTCAAGTTGAAATTGTGTATAAAGCATAACAGTGGCTGTAAAATATGTATTTTAGGTATGGGAGTGGCATATGTTGAGTTTTGATATTTGGACAGGGTCATTGGGCTTGTTTTGGGCTATATTTGATTGACGTTTGGGCTGGTTTTATTATACAGACCTGGCAACCCTATCCAGTAGTGTATTTTGGGCCATAATATTCCATTAGGATTTAGTGGTTTTAACATGCCAAAACATGCAACAAATTACCAGTAGAGAGACTCACAGGGACCATTAGAGTTTCCATTAAAACCAATACTATTGTAACCATTAAAACCATTCTATGTGGATTTCTTAAGCAGGGACGGTAGCAACATTTTAGGTTTTACAGATTGAACAGTAAAAAAAAAAAAGTTTCATTAACAGATAATGTTAATATACCATCCTACTGAAGTATTAAAAACCTTTTACAATACACTGAAAACCACCAAAAAACAGTTGGTAATGAAAAGACGCATGATGAATCAAAGTTCATCACAACACAAGTAGCCTGTGAGGTAAATATTCCTATATAGAAGGTGCACAAAACACCATCATGGTAATACATAATACGAAAATAATGCAATAAACATTAATTTAACAACATAAGTTGTAATATAAGATCCAAATGTACACAACTAATAACAAAAAGAAACGTTGTAACTTAAATAAAAAATGTCACACTGGAAATTCTGTCAATGTCAATGTCCGTTTTTTCACTGTAAAGTGTAAGATGGCTTGTTTTTCACTTCCAAAAACTGTAAAATGAACAGTATTTTACTGTAAAATTACATGAAATGTCCTCTTAGATTTATTACAGTTGTTTACCTGTGAACCAATTAACAGTTTATTACCATAGCATTTTTACAGTTAAAACTATGATACTTTTTTACAGTGTACCAATGGCTAATGCACTACATAATCTGTGCACTTTTGTTTTCAGAGCCTGAGAGTAAAGAACTACAGGAGGCTGTGAGTAAGACAACATTTCAGCATGACCTCACAAACCTCGAACCTGCCACCACCTACTCCATCTACCTGAAGGCCTACTCTCCACTGGGTGCCAGTGAACGCTCCAGTACTGTTGTTTCCACAACACTAGGGGGCGGTATGTAGCTACATACAGATTGCACACTGTATGCTGTTTTGCTTAGGTCACTACAATTTCAAACTATCCCCCTCTCTCCCCAGCTGTCTCTTCTCTGAGCCATGTCAGCATTTTTAGCTCCCTCTGTCCGCACACATGTCCTTTCCCTCTGATTTGTCACAGATGTTTGAGCATGGCTTCCTTTTTGCCCACCCGCCTGAATGACTGATTGTTCCTCTGAGCTCATTATAATGGTTTTTCTCTCTCTATGTCCCATCTAGTGCCCAGTCCACCTACATTTTTCACCAAAGCAATAAACACCACAGCAGTCCAAGTCCTATGGGAGCTGCCCAGTAAGCCTGGGAAAACAGAGGGTTTCCGACTCTCCTACCGCAGGGTCCCCCACGGAGAGATCCAGGGGCCGGTTCAGTTGCCATGCCATGTTAACGTTCACACCTTCTCTCATCTCGGTGAGGGAAAACGGGTTTCTGTTTGTGAAACTATTGATGCAACAATAGATGCAATATATATTTGCAGATTCTATATGGTTTGCTGTTTTGTTATCAAATGCAATTAAATTCATCCATTTTAAATATATATTAAGTCATAGGTTTTCAAATAGGGAGATGCAACAGGGCTATTGCGTCCGCAGAAAATTTGAGAATTTTATATATTACAAAATGTGTTTTAAAGCTGTCAAAGTAAACCTTAAAACTGTTTAGCACTTATATTTAGTGTGTGAAAAGTGCAATACAAAATCTGAAGGTTTTTCAATTTTATACTTCTAACATCACTCTAATAGTGGGGAGAAAAAGATGCTTTCATTATACTTTTATTATAAAGAATTTTATTAATAATCATTTTAATCGTTTGCTTTAGCTTCAGTACAATAAAAAAACAACAAAAGCCAATTATTTAACTTAGCAAAAAACATATCTTTATAATACACTTTTTCCTCACACTGTGCACATTTTTTTAATAGATATAACTGAAAATGTATAACTACCTGTATATTTTTTTGGAAATGTATATTTTTTTTCACAAATGTGGATCTAAATATTTGGGGTTATTTGGCATCAAAAATCCATATTTTAAGTGTATAAATACTTTCAGGGGTTCAAGTCATTCAAGAGCTTTCTTGTCATCTATACTTTATATAATGAAATTCTTATTTTGTTATTTCTTCCTATAGAATTTTCCTGCATAATCAGCACAAAAATCCATCAGATTCCCCTGCTTTTGTTATGTTTTATACTGAAAACTCTCTCGCTTCACTAAGCCATTATGTTTGTACAGTGACAGTGGAAATGTTCCCTCGTTCGGCCCAGCTAAAGAGCAAAAACTCCTCTAAGAATATTTCCTAGTATTATTACGTGACAAGTGTGTGAATTTCCGAGAACTCAGAAAGGAGTGAAAATTGCGATATTGATGAAAGCAGATCTTATATCACGTACAAAGAAAAGTGCCAAAGTAGGAGCATAATAGCCAGTAGGTTTTACACCAGACCTCAATCCTTATGACTCAGCTGATCAATAGTTCTACTGTGACTGCAAAGTCAACAAAACCAGCTCCGCGTATACATGCTGGAGGCGAATGCATGAGTATCTTTGATTGATTTGCAGTGTGTGCGATGCTGACCGTTTCCGTTTTTTCCCCATAGACCCCGGTGCTGTGTATGAAGTCAAACTGGTGGCCTACAATGGCAATGGAGAGAGTGACTGTTCAAAGAAACTCGTGTCACTGGCTGAGGACGGAACTAGTGCTAAAACCAGAGCAGGTAAATCAGCATTTGCTTTGGCACACTTAAGTGTTAATTATTTTTAAGTGCACTGTATAATGATCGTGTTCTTTGGTTCAGGAGAGGAAACTCACTGTAACTGCAGGGGGGTAGAGAGCTCGGTCAGCAGTATTGTGGTTGGCATCCACATTGGGATGGCCTGCATCATTTTCTGCGTGCTCTTCCTCATGTTCGGATATCGGCGCAGGTAATGGAGCTTTTGGTTAGATGATGTCATGGAACTACATGCACAAATTTTGCACTTCACATATATACTGTGTATATATATATATATATAAGCATAATAAATACAAACTACTTCAATGCAAATAGATAAATATATATTACTATATATATATATATATATATAGAGTAGTGGCCAAAAGTGATGTCCGGAGGGATATCATGTTTTTAATGACCCTACAAGTTTGATTAAACCATCAAATTATGAGGAAAATATTTTATTTTTAAATATGAGGGAAGAGCAAAACACTAAACTTGGTTAAGGTATTTATCTGACAAAATTATTTGGCAAAAAAAAGGCTACAGGTTTTATTTTACTGTGCAAAAAAAATGCATAGAAAAACAAAAAAGTTCACAGAAAAAGGCATGCACTGACTACAACATAATCAGTTATTAATATTTCATTGGTTCTCTCTTGTTTTTGCATGTTTTTATAATTTCTTTGTATGACAGCCTGGACAAAAATGACATAATTTGGCATGTTTCATTGCTTTATCACAAATAAAACGATAAAAACGACTCCGAACACAACTAGCAATATAATTACAAAATCTTTATTTTAATAATATTTGAATAAAAGGAGAATATGTCAATTTTTCTTGGCTGGAGATCACTTTTGCCCACTACTGTAGGTTAATAAATACATTATATAAATACATTAATAAATGCATCTGAATTTTGTCTCAGTTTCCTCTGTAGGAAAGGGACTCAGGACAGCTGGTCTGTGCCACAGGGCGAAGATGGAGGACACCATTCTCAGAGCAATGGCATACCAAAAGAGGGAGTAACACGGCCTGCTCAAGGCATTGAATTAGTTCCTCAGGTACGACTATTATCTATGGTCTAGCTTCTCAGTGCATTATAACTGAGAATAAGCCGTCTTTAGCAGATTGTCTATTTTTTACAGATTGTGACTCACCAGTTTCCTCAGCAGGAATGTTGTTTTACTGCCAAAACACTTTTTCACCTTTTCTTGTCTGCTAACAGAGTTTATATCATCACTAACAATACTTAGCATTTCAGCATGTCCCTGTTTACACCTGGTATTAAGATGCATTTTGGTCGATTGTATCACAAGTGGACAACGCTAAATACAGGTGTAAACGGGGTCTAAAACGTTTTGAGCTTGTCCACTTTCGACCACTTCCAGAGGTAGTTTGACCGGATTGCTTTTGTAGTGTAAACGCTCATGTGCTCGAATGTGTTCGAACAGCCACAAAAGACTCTCCTTCTACTGACCTAATGTGTAAACATTATGGGAAGCGCTCTAGCCAGACAGGATTTAAACTTTGTCAGCTAAAGACCCAAGTTTGGTTTGAAGACGAAAATCGTACCAAGCACAATGTTCTCTCACCATTCCTGATTTCTAACACACACTCACAGCGTTCGGCGTGATCTTGCTGCTTTCAGAGCTGATGCTCTCTGTGTGTTTTTCCGTCGTCTCCGGGCGTGTTCATATGTAAATATGCAAGCTTATTTTGTCCATTAGATCGAAAGATCTGAAAAAGCCCTTACATTTACCCGCCCATAGAACCTCTCCTCGAAGAAATTAGGACAGAAGTGGTTGAAAGTGGACAAAAGAGACGGATTAAAACAACAGGTGTAAACGGGAATGTGTCTCCCTCATCTACTTGTGAGCCGATCGACCAAAACGCATCTTAATACCAGCTGTAAACAGGGTCTCAGTGAGTGCACTGCAATGGAAAACTCCCAGTGAAACCTGTGCTCTGATAGTCATACTAATGGTTTTCTCTTTTTCAGGTTCCTAATATAGACCGCCAGACCCAATGCCAGGTTCTTATTGAGCAGCACTCGTCCAGTCTGCCAGGCACAGGCACAGGCACTGGCTAGCACTAGACCTTAGCCAGCACTGCCTCAGTGATCTCGCTCTTTGTGGTTCCTCTGCCTAGCCTGCCCACCAAAGTCCCCTTTAATCCATATTTATCATTCTCTGGCTGTCACCTAAACTGCTGCTACTGTTTAAGGGTGTAAAGTAACTACAAAAATGCGTATATTGAGCTGGTTTAAGTTAGCCTGTCCCATTTGTTTCTTTGCTTCCTACCTTCAGAACCAAAGCTTGACTCCTTTAAGATCTGTACGCCGACGTGTCCGCATAGGAACACCAAATGATAGCCTTAAGAGATACTGTACACTGTTTTTAATGCACGCTAAGTTGCAAGTAGTTTTACAGCACTCTTTTTGAGCATAAATACACAAAACAACTATATATTTTATTACCAAAGGGCTTTCTGCTGAAACCAAAACTTCCTTTTGCAATGCGTTCTGTGGTAATAAAATGTAGCCTTATGTTGTGTCCGAATTGACAACATTTCTCTTCAAACTCTTACATAAGATTTAACGAACTACAGAACAAGCTATATTCTCAGTTGAAATGATTACAGGGAACAGCGGTTTGTTCCATTTGTTAGCCTTAGCTCGGATATATACCAAGATTAATAACGTGGCCTTGCTTTTGCCTTTGCTTGTGGTTGTGTGAGTTCAAATAAATTGATTGTTATATGTTTCACCGTACATGCCTCGAGGCAGGCTACCCCAGAGGAACCATAAAAGTGATGGATTCATTCCCCCTTTCCTATCCTTCGTAATACCCACCAAAAGCTGTATACCTCCAAAGATAGCTACCTCAGAATGTTATTTTGGGCTAACATTAGCCCCTGCTGATAAAGCACGCCTACCTCAGCCAAAAAATGTCCAGATACTCGCTACTCTTCCCACTGCCAGTGCCTGTGCCATCTGCCTCCAGAACCTGCATTCAGGTGCCCATCTGGTCGACTGCCATGGAGAGTGTGACCTTGGCCGCTCCAAATATTGCCTTAGCAGACAAAAGCTGTCTGGGAACCCCTCCCTACCTCATCATCGTCCAGAGACGTGTACACAACCATTACTTCAAAAACACCTTTGATGCGATTCTTTCCAAGTCCGTCCATCGTACACTTTGGATATGACGATTTGGATCCTGTCAAGCCATTCCGAAGGATTCCTCTCTGATGCTGCTAAACTCCAAAGAAAATGATGAAACAGCAGGAAGAGAGGGGGATTCATTTTGTTCGGAGAATGTGATATGAAAAGTTTGCATGGAAAGTATGGACCCTTGAGAATTGTACTGGGATATTTTTGGGCCTTTCCATGTGGATACCCGTTAAACCAAAAGCTTGCTTCCCACCAAGGAATATGTGATGGCATCGAGAGGATGTTTATCCAAAGTGATTCTTTTCAGCCAAACCAACTGGTCTTTTCTCCAGATGCCAAATCGGTTGCCATGGGAACTTGAAGGAGCTGCGAGATGATGGTTGATTTTGGGTTTTACTGAGAAACCGCCGCATTCTCTCTTCCCCAAACAAACAGGCATGGCAGCAGATTATCCAAAAATGTTTTTGATATGAAAACCAAGCTTTATGATATCCAAAGATGTACAATTTTTTAAAGGTTTTCATTAGTCTTTATACACATGTCCTAAGCCATTGCGTTGACGTTTTTGCAGTTCATGTTAAAAGGGGACGTTGCAATATAATGTACTTAATTAATAACAAACCTATTCACACAAATATCTGCAACAACACTCTTAAAAACAAAGTGATGAACCACTTTTGGTTCCTCAAAGAACCTTTCAGTGAAGAGTTCTTAAAAGAACCATTTGAATATTCTAAAGAACTCTAAAGGTTCCATGGAATTTAAAGCTTCTTCAACGAACCTTTCTTTTTAAGAGTGAATAATAAGCTTTAATAGTCAAATTTCACGTTCCCTCTTTTGACACTGAACTGTCAGTTTTTTCATTTGAAAACCTTTTAACATTGAAATAATAACCAAATGAAAATGGGATATATTTTCAAGGAGATTTTATATGTTGATATAAGAGAAGGAACATTTGTGTCCTCTTTATGATAATAGAGTTGAACTTGCCAAATAGTAGAATGATAATAATAATAATGCCAAATACCTCTTTCATATTTAACATTTGTAACCTTTATATTTTGTAACACTTCATTACCAAAGCACAGGAACATACATGAGTGTACGGTATATGTATGTAAATGTGTGTTTCGTGATTGGCTAACAGTAGGTCAAACCTGGGGTCAGTAGAGGTCAAAGATGCCCTATCAGAAAGAGTCAAGGGAACTATGTCTATACAGTAACATATGAATGGAACCAAAGAACTTGACTTTTTTACTGATACGTATCAAAAAAAAAAGAAGCAAATTTAAAACTGCTTTCCTAAAGACGCTCTACTGTATTTCAGGTTGACCTTCTGAACACAATGAGTGTGAAACGTTTACCCACAATCACTGCCGTCCAAACAGCCCCTCCACAGACAAAAATTCCCATCCTTATGTTGAATTTGAAAGAAAAATTGGAGGATTTTAGATTTGTAGCTGTATAGCGTGATTTGTATAGTGGGAAACATTAGATTACTCATATTTTAAACACAATATTTGGTTCTTTTTGTAGAACTTTTTTTCTACTCTCTTTCACAAAGTTGTCATGGTACCTACCTTGGTTTGGAAAGATGTTCATTTTTGTAATGTTATTATTATTATTAATATTTTAATTATTGTTATTGCTTTTTTTTCTACGTCCATTTTGATAAAAGCCTGTTTTCATTTCTCTGTAGCAGACGAAGGAGAATGTGAAAGTGTTTGTTAGGAATGTAAAAAACAGTGGGTCAAATGCAGCAGGTCGGCAAAGAAGTGATTTGGGATTCACAATGTCTATTTACACTTCAATTTGTGTAAATCACCCTTATGTTAATGTGCAGATACCAAGTGCACTTTTACAAAGGTTTCAAACAGCAAAATAGCACACATAAGGTGAATTCAGGGTGATTGGGACACTTTTTCCAAGTCATCTCAATGGCAAAAAGTGTCCCTTAGTGAGTGAATCAGCCATCTGTTTGGATTATGACCCACTGGTTAGAAAAAAGAGAAAAAAAATAGTACTAGAGTTTGAGGGCTAGAACCAACGAGGAAAAACAATGCTTTAACATGTATTTTCTTTTGAGTTATTTGAACCTGAAAACCCAAAAGCTTTAAACACTTTGAGACTGTGATGTCTCCAACCAAAAAGATTAAAGACAGAGATTGGTGTCCAGTGAATGGACAATTACAGAGCCGCCATAAACAGAGGGACCGAGCGATGAATGCACAATATAAATGGACCATGGTTGTTGAAACTGTTTTTGTGTGTGTTTGTTCTATTGCAGACTGTTAAAGGGATAGTTCACCCAAAAATTTAAATTCTGTCATTAATTACTCACCCTCATGTCGTTCCAAACCCGTAAAACCTTTGTTCATTTTCGGAACACAAATTAAGATCCACTGGAGTCGCATGGATTACTTTTATGATTTCTTTCTGGGGTTTGAAAGTGGTAGTTGTGTAGCTGTCAATGGAGGAACAGAAAGCTCTCAGATTTCATCAAAAAGATCTTCATTTGTGTTCCTGAAGATGAACGAACGTCTTACGGGTTTGGAACGACATGAGGGTGAGTAAATGATGACAGAATTTTCATTTTTGAGTGAACTATCCCTTTAATGTCTTAATATACAGAGCACAGCCTCTGAATTGATCTGTCTGCAGAATGAAATTAATATGCCAGAGACGAGTTCATAAATTCATATTTATCATGTTGCTATTCAGATTTTACAGCATTTCTCTAATTGGCATGTAGAATCAATACCAGTTCGCAAAACGAAAATGTCAGGATCCTTTAAGTATTACATCATTATAGTGAATGGATTCTCGAGAATGGGCTTTGATGATTTCCTTTCCTGTTTGGAGAGATATTGCCATTATCTAGCAACCAATGGGAATGTCTTTAAAGTGCTTCCATTAAGATTCCATTGCTGAACTCTCTCTTGATTAAGGTGACTTTTGTAATAGCACAGTCTCTGATCTCTGCTTTTCCTTATTTGTTCAAATTCCAGGGCGCCTGAAACCAAATAAAAACAAAGAACAAGAATACGTTTGTGGGATTACTTTTCAACTGGACGTAGTGACATATATAGATGCCTGTCTGTCTGTCCGTCCGTCCTTCTGTCTATCTATCTATCCATCCATCCATCAGGAGATAGAACGATAATTATTAGGATCTGAAGGGTCTCCACCTTTTAATAATGGAATGTCTGTTGCTGATTAAAAATAGAAGCTGACTCTACCACAATATCAGCAGGCATTTTTAGAAAATAGGGCTCAATTTTATCGACTCCTGCTGATTTTTTTAATGTCTAGTTTCACTAGACTCTAGAGCATTGTAAACCTGAGAAGTTGTAATGGGAGAAAGATTAAACACTTGTACAGGGCAATGTTTAGCAGGATCAACAGATTCCGTAGAGTTATAGATGCCAGAATCAATAGACTCAAATAATTATTAAAAGTATCAGCAATATCTGCTCTACCCTTAACTACAGTTTGGTTGACAATTAAGTGATCTGGAACTTTGATTCATAAACTTGATGTCGACGTAGATTTAACTAACTTTATAGGATTAATTAGAATTAATGTTATCATGTAGTGTGTTGAAGTGCTGGCTGCCATTCTAAATAGAGTCACATTAATAAAACTGCCTGATCATTTACATTTACATTTATTCATTTAGCAGACGCTTTTATCCAAAGTGACTTACAACTGAGGAAAACAGGAAGCGATCCGTCATGAAGAGGCGAAAAATCACATAAAGTGCCTGAAATACTAAGTTTTGGACATTACCCAAAGCAGTACAAGCTAGAATAGGGAGGGAATAGAGGAAAATATTATTTTTTTTAATTTATTTTTTTTATTAAGATGAGATTAAGTGCTCACGGAAGAGATTAGTTTTCAGCTGTCTTTTTAATGTTGTCAGTAATTCTGCATTCCGGATGGAGGTGGGAAGATCATTCCACCAGCAAGGAACGGTGAATGAAAATGTTCTGGAAAGGGATTTCATGCCTCTCTGTGATGGTACCACGAGCCGTCGCTCCTTAGCTGAGCGAAGGCTTCTGGTGGGGGTGTAGATTCGTAGGAGCGAGTTGAAGTATGCGGGTGCTGAGCTTGTGGTGGACCTGTAAGCAAGCGTCAACGCCTTGAACTTGATGCGAGCAGCGAGTGGTAGCCAGTGCAGAGAGATGAAGAGAGGTGTGACATGGGCCCTTCTGGGCTCGTTGAAGACAAGACGTGCCGCTGCTTAATTCATTGCTTAATGTTCATGATTAAAAGGAAATATGATCCTCAAGTTACTCTAATCGTCTTCTTAGACAGGCCCTATTCTACTTCAGCAGTAACAGCCTGCATTTCTAGTTTTAGTGTGCAGCATGTAAGCAAAAAAACAAAAACTAAAAAAAGAAAAATGTATTGGCTGTTTTGGTGGGTTTTGAATTAGTTCCTGAGACAGCTATAAACAAAAATTTTGGAAAAGTTTTTGAAAATATTTAAAAAATATTTTATTAAGCAATATTTGTTTTTGTTTGGCAGTAAAAATATATCATCCTTAAAACGAGATACATTTACTTGACAAGCAAAATATAGAAAATTAAGACGTTAAATCGTGGCCATGCTGTAGCTACTATTTTGTTCCCTCGTTTTAATGTTTGGCTTTGATTTAACTAAGGGTACGTTTACACGACAATGATGTACTAAAAAGCTAAAATATTTTCCTTTGCGTTTTTCACAGAAGACAACATTGTCAAAATGATCCCCGTTCACATGGATCCACGAAAATGAATAAAAACACTGTATAATTCATGCCAGGCCAGTAGGTGGCGATGCCACTTTATAAAGGAACACTATGCACCTGTAGACTGAACATGTTTTACGCATGAGCATGACATCATCGTTTTCACAAATTTGCTCTTTTATATTTTACACAGAGCCAGTATAATAGTATCATTTTCAAAAACTTGCACTAATCCCGTTTTCAAAAGTTTGCGTTTTCAGGCCCCCAAAATGGCACTGTCGTGTAAATGAACGACTAAAACGCATAAAAGGTTTTCCATTTTTAGTTGAAAATGGTTTCTTGTAAATGGCCCCTAAAACAAGGCAACGAATTAATAATTTGTGGGGAACGAATTAGTACAACGTTGCCACGATTTACCTAAACTGAGGGCACTAATTAATAAATCGTGGGAACTAAGGGGCTGTTTACACAACACCGTTTTCAACTAAAAACAGGTTACCAAGCGAGGTACCATTTTAGCACTTCCGGTTCCCTCGTCCCAAAGTCAATGGATTTTTTGAATGGGATTTTGGTTAAACGGCTGAAATAAGGTCTGTGGTGAACACGAGCTCAAGACACTTTCACGTTTTATTCTATGACATAAAATACATCAGTATTACCCCACTCATGATTTTTTGAAGCTGTTACGTGTCTTGAAAAAGGCGGTTGCTAACAAGTGGCTAAATGAGACCACAGAGGCAGTCAGGGAGATTAAACGCCATCACGCCGAACAGTTATGTTCAGTCCGCTTTTACAGCCTCGCTATGCTTATAATTGTGCTCTTATAAACTAGTTTAACTCAAACGTTCTGGGAAAATGTTTTGAGATAAAAACTGAAAGAGTAGTCGGAAGCTTAATGATGGTGACGTTGAAATCGCGGGATTGTGGTGTAGTCCGTTTATAGCTACCTTTAGCCTTTTACTTCTGGCGACTGCATTTAGGCTTCAAAATTCATAAAAGTTGTGTTCATCTGCGATAATTATCTTGATGGACAAAACGTGTAAGTATCATAAACTTGTGTTGATCACGGAGCTTGTTTTTAGCTATAATCCAAAAGCCTATGGGAAAATCCTAAAATACCAATATATGATGGTAATATTTAATTGATGAGTTGTCAATACAATATATAACAGAACTATATAAAGGGTATGATTTTACCACAAAATTCAACATATTGGCACAAAATGATAACTGCAAATCCACGTTTCGCTGTCTGGAGTCCAGTTGTTTCTGTGAATTGCAGCGATCCATTTGCTTCTTTTCTGTAGCATTCGGCAATCTGTAAAAATATACCTCAGATTTCTTGTCAAATCTGTTTGTACAGTCAATCTCAAAGCTCTTTCCCGTTTTAGATGTGTTTTGTGTATTTTTCGCGGCATTCACGCTGAAAACCGTCTTTCTGCCACTCAGTGGGCGTAACCGCAGCGACTCCGGCCGGCGGTGACGCAAAGCGCACATCAGCCACTACTGGCCTGGCATTAATAATACAGCGTTTTTAGTGGTTTTACGGATCCGTGTGAATGGGGATCGTTTTGACAATTGACCTATCGGTAAGCCCCTCCCCTCGAACACAGATGATCCAATGGCAGTTGAGTATCAATCGCACGGGGACCGGAACTCGGACATCTTTAGGTCTCAGCGCCATAGAGAAACATTGGAAAATCCGAAGCTCTCAACGGTTTGATGGTGTTTATGCTACACAAATGGTAAAACAATGTGCCTGGGGTACTGTAACACTGATTCCAGGTATCCTGAGAGGATTTTCTGGTTGTCAAACTCTCATTAAGTTACGATTAAAGTTAGTGAGTCCCTGCTAACGTAGCCTACAAACCTAAAGAACTAATACTGTTCTCACGTCATGTAACGTTAACAGTGTAGGTCAAAAACACAAACAAAAGTACATTTCAGTGCCTTTCCATACTGAAATGGTTAAATGTATATTAATTTAATTTTACCCTGCGGTACATGAACAGTGTTGTTATCGTCTGCGATCGTGACGACCATAACATGAGGCTTCTCCCGCTTGCATTGTGATCTGTAAATCCTTCCTTCCAGAAATGAATCTCCCACCATATTTATTTTAAAATCTTTTATATATTTAAGTCCCACTTGAATGCTCCTCGACGAGAGGTGGTCCTTCTGTGTCACAGACTTTGATGTGATTTATCGTCTAATTTGATTTTGTATGCATTTTTGATATTTCTGTTTAGATATGTTTAAGGTCTGCATTATCTGTCTTACTAAGGAGGGACTTCTATGGGTATTATAGTCTACGGAGCGGGGGGTGGGTGGGGCGGGGGGCTTACCAATAGATAAATGTCATCTGTACGTGAAAAAAGACCGTTTTTTAGTACGTCTTTGTCGTGTAAACGTACCCTAATTCACGATTTCTATTTTTCCACGTCACGTGCGGTGCTTCATACATGCGCACTAGAAAATTAACGATGCCCGCATATCTTTAGGGCAGATAAATTGTACAAATCAATTACTAGGGAATAAATGAAGGCTTTTTAAATACTAATTTCCTCATACATATTTCTTTTGCTGGCACTTATTCAGTCGTTTTTTTTTAATGACTCACAATCACATGCTTTTGAACCTGCTCATACATACTCATACACACACATACAAAAGCGCGACCCTTTTGCTGTTGCCATGGAAACCTCACCCTGCAAACCATTCCTGTCTCCACCCTAGTCTAGAGATGTCTCTTGATGTGACACACCATGTTTTAGCCCTGCCAACAGACATATTAGGAGTAGATTTACCTCCCATATATATTTTATTCTTACATATGTTATAAGCAATGGCTCATAATTTCCAAGATCTCGAACTGAAACAACAAATCATTGTTTGCTATGTGACTCATGCATTAATAACACATTTGCCTGCGCTTTACTGCCATTATTTTGTTGTGCTTTTTTTATTGCTTACGGTATTTGAGTGTGTTTGTGTTCTCTCCTGTCTGCAGGTCAACACTGTCTGTGATTGGTGTGTTGTTTAACTCTGTTCAGTTATACAGCCACAATGCCTGCCTATTTTGAATGACGCACACGCTGTTCCTGTAGCTGTGAGGTCTTTGTGAGATTAAGATGCAACAACAAGCAAGATAATGTGCAATAAATAAGGTGCATATAAAGGACCAAGATCCAATTAACATCTTATCAGATCATTAATAGCAGCAAACATAAACTAATGTGTATCACACAACATCACTGTTTTTATTCTGTAAAAAAAAAAAAAAAAAAAAAAAAAAAAATATATATATATATATATATATATATATATATATATATATATATATATACACCGATCAGGCATAACATTATGATATAATATTGTGTTGGTCCCCCTTTTGCTGCCAAAACAGCCCTGACCCGTCGAGGCATGGACTCCACTAGACCCCTGAAGGTGTGCTGTGGTATCTGGCACCAAGATGTTAGCAGCAGATCCTTTAAGTCCTGTAAGTTGCGAGGTGGGGCCTCCGTGGATCGGACTTGTTTGTTCAGCACATCCCACATATTCTCGATTGGATTGAGATCTGGGGAAATTGGAGGCCAAGTCAACACCTCAAACTCGTTGTTGTGCTCCTCAAACCATTCCTGAAGCATTTTTGCTTTGTGGCAGGGCACATTATCCTGCTGAAAGAGGCCACAGCCACCAGGAAATACCGTTTCCATGAAAGGGTGTACATGGTCTGCAACAATGCTTAGGTAGGTGGTACGTGTCAAAGTAGCATCCACATGGATGGATTTGCCCAAAGCATCACACTGCCTCTGCCGGGTTGCCTTCTTCCCATAGTGCATCCTGGTTCCATGTGTTCCCCAGGTAAGCGACGCACACGCACCCGGCCATCCACGTGATGTAAAATAAAACTGATTCATCAGACCAGGCCACCTTCTTCCATTTCTGATGCTCACGTGCCCACTGTTGGTGCTTTCGGCGGTGGACAGGGGTCAGTGTGGGCACCCTGACTGGTCTGCGGCTATGCAGCCCCATACGCAAAAAACTGCGATGCACTGTGTATTCTGACACCTTTCTATCAGAACCAGCATTAACTTCTTAATGCAATTTGAGCAATTTGAGCTACAGTAGCTCGTCTGTTTGATTGGACCACACGGGCCAGCCTTCGCTCCCCACGTGCATCAGTGAGCCTTGGCCGCCCATGACCCTGTTGCCGGTTCACCACTGTTCCATCCTTGGACCACTTTTGATAGATACTGACCACTGCAGACCGGGAACACCCCACAAGAGCTGCAGTTTTGGAGATGCTCTGACCCAGTCGTCTAGCCATCACAATTTGGCCCTTGTCAAACTCGCTCAAATCCTTACGCTTTCCCATTTTTCCTGCTTCTAACACATCAACTTTGAGGACAAAATATTAGGCCTTGCTGCCTAATATATCCCACCCACTAACAGGTGTCGTGATGAAGAGATAATCAGTGTTATTCACTTCAACTGTCAGTGGTCATAATGTTATGCCTGATCGGTGTGTGTGTGTATATATATATATATATATATATATATATATTTTCTTTGTGAAAGACTGCTGGCTGCTGAAAATTCAGCTTTGCCGTCACAGGAATAAATTACATTTTAAAATATATTAAATATATAAAACAGCTGTAGCCTAGTGATATTTCATAATATTGCTGTTTTACTGGATTTTCTTCCACTCTTTCAATACATTATGTTCCGGATGGGAAGCCTTGACGAGTCTTCATTTATTTTTCTGTGCAAGCTTCCTTTGAAAATCAAGTAGCTTTTTTAAAATCCAGTTTCATCTCAAGGGTCTGATTTTTATCTGTATGCATATGAGAGAGAGAAAATTTGTTTTAGATTTTATAAGAGTGCAATTGTATTGATCAGGGACGTCACTAGGCCAATTTTAGGAGGGCTTACCCAGCCCCCTAAAAATCTGGAATCTGTTCACTAATTCATAATCACCTCAGTCCCCTTTAAAACCATTATGAAACCGGCGGCAGGCTTCGGCTCATCCCGTATTTTAGTTTGCACTATCCAGCGTTCTTCAATCCGTAGCAGTGCAGCGCCAGCGTCAAATGCAGAGGACAACGTGTGTGCATTTATTGATATATTGTTATGACATCTGCATCTGTGTCATAAAAGCAGTTTAAATAATATGATGCGGGAGCAATTCAAGTTTAAAACATTATACGTTGAAACATTTTTTTTTACCCACATAATGCCAATTTAGACAATTACAGTAATAAAAAGTTTGTCTATATTCTTAATGAATATTTGCTGGTTATTTAAAATGATTAGAAATGAATTCAATATTTATTATTGACTTGATAGGTAGTGTAGAAAGTTACTGTATTGTTCATGCCTACCCTCATACACAAACAATATATTACTTTTTTATTTTATTTTTTTTTTTTAAATCATACCCTCATTAGGGGCTGAGCCGCCCTAATATTGAAATCCTAGAATTGCCCCTGGTATTTATTAAGATCTATCAAACTTAAACTGTGTCAGTGTCACAGTGTGCTATGATTGTCTGCAGTATTCTGACTGCTGCCATTCCTCCTAGAAAGTTCTCTCACTTGTGGCTGTTATATTGCAGTGATTACATGAGCACACCTGCATTGCAGTTGTCACTGTCTTTCTGTTTCAAAACCTAATGCCTGTGGCTGCCTTATAAGACAGCATCCTAACGGTCAGATACATCACTGATATGGAAATCTCAGTTCTGCACCACAAAAATAGCACTCCACATGGGAGACTCAATTCACATTTGATTTCTATAGAATTAATATTAATTGTATGCATTTATAAATAGTAATTACATATTATTAATTAAACTAATTAATCAATAATTAATTACTTAAATATTAATTATTATTATTATTATTATTAATAAACTATTTTATATTTCATTGCAGTGGATTAGGTGTTTCCCTTCACCACAAATGATGCAAACTGCAAGATGCGTATGCAATATCTATTGACTGGATTCTTGTATTTCATGGCCTTCTGGTGTTGAATTGAGGAATGGAGCTGCTGTTCTTCAGCTCCTGATATATTGCTGGTTGTACAGTTACACTGACCCAATCAATAACACCTTTCTCCTCTTTCACCTCTTCTTAATGGTACCTGCGTTGATTTAATTAGCTAAATTCACTCTGCTTATGAACAGGATCAAGGACGGTGCAACTGTGAAATATGTCCATTTAAAATCAGCAATTAAATGCTGTTTGCATTATATATTGTAAATACATTGTTATGATTATCAAGTGGCACTTCGAAAACAAACCTGACTTTGTTAGATATTTTTTTCCATTTGCCAAAATTGTAACTCTTTACAATATAAGGTAAGGTAAACTAGCAGTAAGAAATATTTATTAATCTTTGTTAATGTTAGTTAATAAAAAATACAGTTGTTCATGTTACTTCAGTGTATTTATTAATATTAACAAATGCAACATTTGATTTTAAAATGCATTATTAAATGTTGAAATTAAAGTGATTTTTCACCCAAAAATGAAAATTCTGTTATTAATTACGCACCCTCGTGTCGTTCTAAACCCGGAAGACTTTCGTTCATCGTCTGAACATTTTTTATCAAATCTGAGAGCTTTCTGTTCCTCCATTGACAGCTACACAACTACCACTGACACTTCAAAAAGTTCATAAAGAGATCGTAAAACTAATCCATATGATCCAGAAACTCGATCGCTTTATATGATGAACAGATTGAATTTAGTCTTTTATTCACATATAAACATTCATCAACTCACACATCAGTTGTGGTAAACAGAAGCTCAAGCATGTTCGCTTGACGTGTGAGAACCAATGAGGTTCATTCTCATGTTACGCAGCACATTTGAGATTCAGCAAGAACCAATGCGGTTCATTATATAAAGCGATCGAGTCTCTTCAGAATATTTGGACTAAACCACTCAATTTATATGGATTAGTTTTACAATCTCTTTATGAACTTTTTGAAGCATCAAAGTGGTAGTTGCAAAACTGTTAATGGAGGGACAGAAAGCTCTCAGATTTCATCAAAAAGATCTTCATTTGTGTTTCAAAGATGAATGAAAGCCTTACGGGTTTGGAACAACATGAGGGTGAGTACATTTTTTTTTTGTGAACTATCCCTTTAACATTAACTAAGAATGAACAATACTTCTAAAGCATTTGGTAATCTTAGTTAATGTTAACTATATAGTAACTAATGATATAAGATAAAACTAATGAAACCTTATTGTATAGTATTACCAAAAAAATTGTAGGGTACTAAACAAATTCATCCCAGTAGAGATGTCTTTGATCTTTTTTTGGCAGTATTACTAGAAGGACAAGCTCAGGTCAGCGAATAACATCCCAGCCCTATGACCCCGACCCGCTTTAGCTGTCGGAATAAAAGGGAATACAGGGTTATCTCTGAGGAATAAATCAGTGATGCTCCTCTAAACCTCCGTTTGAAGACCTCACAAGAAACATCAGAGACCTGGAGCTGATGAAGTGTGTTGTGTGTGAAGAGCACATATGCTACCCTCCACCACCACCTTTTTTTCCTTAATTTACTCCTCCATCTGTGCAGACTGCACTTCTCTTTTTGCATTTTATGAATGCACTCTTCCATTTAATTCTCTTTATCCTATTCCAGTATTTGGCACAGACCTCCAGTCCTGCTGTTATGTTAGTGTATGTGCACTATGAATCCTCCCTGTCTTTGTATCCCTTGCCCTTTCTTATCGTGTGCTGTCTGTTCTGTCCTGCAGTGGTTGTTTTCATCCTGAGACTCACCTTCCTTCTTCATAATGAGCCTCTGTGCTGTAATTACACTCATGTTTATACAAAGATCAAGCAGACTGAGGCAAGCTGTCTTGAGACGCAGCAAATTAAGTGGCTCTCTGTTGCTGTTGTCTTTCCTTTGTATTATTTACGAACCTGCTGAATTTATTATTTTTGCATCCTATGAGCTCTCCTTCTCCACATGAAGGCTCTCTCACTGTGTTTGCACTCACAACCTGTCAGCTGGATTAGTTGTTTCTGAATTAGTTTTTAGTGTGTCCTACTTCCATTATCGCAATTATGTTGTTTTTACCTCCCATAGCACCCTTCACTTTCACCCTGCTTTTATCATTACTTAGCCACATAATACTACAGGAACAGTTCACCCAAAAATGGAAACTTCTGGTATCCTTTGCTCACTTTCATGTCGTTCCAAACCTAGGGTCCTATATGGAACAAAGTTTTATTGGTGATTGCAGCTGGTACGCACAGCATTTATTAGTGCAAACAAAATGAAGGGCATTTTCCATCCTTTTCCAATGAGCTACTGTCATTGATGACAGAATACCTCATTCGAAGTGTAAATCTATTGTCATAAGGTGGCAGCAGCAGCATCACAGTCACACAGCATGAGTCAAATGTAAGCAAAATAAAAAAGTAGCCTTGGTACAAGTTGGTAGTGTTTTCCCTGGAAATCTTAAGTAAAAGTAGGCCTATAACCTAACTCCTTAACATTTTAGTTTAACAATAACTAAAGTAATTTATGCCATGGTCGGTCTGAATATTCGATTCTGATTGGCTGGAAGGTGTACAATAAAATCGTTTAATGCTGAATGTTGAATCACCGTTCTATATTAATGCGCTGTTTTCATTGAAGCGCGCACACACACAGGCCTACGTCACTTGTACACAGAGAGCGGAGATTGCGCTGCGCATTCAGGAGCACAGAAACTTAGCAACGCCGCCCTGCGACTTTTAGCAATAAAATAGCTAAGCTACTGATCACTACATTATATTTCTCAGCAATGATGGGGTTACATCGCTATTTTTAAGTAATAAACGCACATCTTCATTGTTAAGAGAGACGCTGAACAGACGCAGTCACGCAGGTACGAATCTCTCTCTCGACAATTAATTCAAATAAATGCTATAGGATTCATTAATTCAAATAAATGCAATCTTACGCACTACTTTATCTCTGTGTCTGATTCTGGATCTAACGAGCCGTAACTGACAAAAATATCTGTCAATTTTACCCTTCCGGTCAAATATTGCGCTGCAAACATCAATAACAGCTTTAAGTTGTCAATGTTTTGTAAGTTGTCAAGAGGTCTGACCTCTTGTAACCAAGTAACTTAGCTCCCTTTTTAGGTACTAAATCGTCATCGGAGGCTGACATGCTGCTCTTACTCTCAGACAGATCATTGATATCGCGAGATGACACTTTTTTTATCATGTAAAAATTTATACCGGTGTTATCGTGGACGGTATGATATGGCACACCCCAGTTCGGTTTAACTTGAAGAAATTGTGACAGAAACATATTGCAGTACAGTAGAATGTAGCTATATCTCAATGTAATAATAATACTAACACTAATAATGATAAAAATGAATAAAAACTGTTATAATAAATAATGATAATAATATAATTTTCTTCCCTGTTTTAATTTTAACAGTAAAGCTCTGTTATGCAGCACTTTGTATGACAAAAAAAGTGTGTTTAATTTCATATGTTTAAAAGATAAATTAATGTTTTATGCCTTTATTTGATTGCCAGGAAATTAAAATACGCAACACAGAATCTCTGGGGGGGAAAAATAATAAATTAATAAATTGTCATTTTTATGAATTCAATTAATTAGACATGCTTTTTGGTTAATTAAAATTTAATTAAACCATTAAAATTGAGTCTAAAAAAATTTAAATGGAAAAAAAAAACAATCCAGAAAAATTAAAATGGAAAAAACGGAATTTGGAAAAATGTCATAGGGCCCTACAAACCTGTATAAGTTACAAAAAGCACATTAAATCAGTAGAAGTAGCACAAAAGCTCATCCAATTAAAAATTAAAACCAAAAGGCAAGAGACCAAGCTAAAATCAATAAATGAATGATCATAAAATTATAGATTTACAGTAATTATTACTATCTGGAAACATAATGTGTACTTTCTGCTAGCCTCTGGATGCTGATTTGATAGATATTCTGTATATAAGGGCCAAAGATTGCTTCGATTTGCATTCGTTTACCAGCATGTTTGTTTGCATTTTACCCTGCTACGTGATGCGTGCACTGCGTTCCCATCAGTCGACATGCAACATCACTCACATCAGCTGGCTCAAAGTCTTCACGTAGTACTGGGAAGAAGCTGTAATGCACAAACAAGCCTCATTTATGTTTGTCATGCACAAACATATCTCATTCTCAGGTACAGGTATGCCACTGTATTCCTTTCAGGGATTCACACAGGTTGTGTGACTTTGTTTTCCTCTTAAAGTGGCTTTGTCCTTGAGCACCCATAGATTGAACTGCAGTTATTTATCTCAGGAAGACAGATCTCATGTCATAAAGCTGTTCTGCTAATGAGAACAACAGCAGCAGCAGCAGGGTAATATAATATGTGAGTTGAAACAGTTGAAGTACACAGACCACTGAAGATACCGTGATTTGTGGTTAAGGAGTTCCCTTGTGTCTTCTTTAGTCTCTTAAATACATAAGCCGATACTTGAGGCTCTCCATGGGCTCAGATGAATGCAGCAGACCTGCATAGCGTTATACACACCTGCTACACACTAACAAATTAACAACAACGGTTGAAATGCAGTTTAATATTTTATGGTCAAATTTACTCTAAAAAAATGCTGGGTTATTTTTTTTAACCCACATGCTGGGTTCAGACTGTTGGGTCATTTTATTGGGTTATTTTTTTATTATTATTTTTACTCATGTGCTGGGTCACTCTGAAAAATGCTGGGTTATTTTGGTTATTCTGGTCGCTATAGAAACAGGCAGTGTTCTGAGACGCCGCTTAGGACTGCGCATGCACATTAGCTTTGTCCAGGCTGAAAAATTCAGTTTTCTTTGTCATGATTCGAGCGTTTAGAAACAAAATTTATGAGATAGCTGTTGTCAGATTTCATTGGTGATTGTTCAAATACGAAATTTAATCGTAAGCTTGGCGAACAGTTTTAGAGAATTTGATATTTCCCTATTCAAAGAGATAGGAGCTGCACTTGCATGCCCGAGAGGCGTTTCAAAAATGGCCGTTGAGTGAAATGACTTGTCTTAAAGGGACTTTGGTATTACATTTTATTCCTATCAAATTATTACTGTACAAACAGGAAAACGTCTCAAAAGTTTCACCTCTCGAAAAAAAATGCACGACCTGGGTTGAAACAAGACACAACATCGCTGTCATGTGCGCTAGCGTCGCAGCTGTGGTTGAGCTATGCGTTTGAGGGTTGAAACTTAAATGTCTGACAGACGAGATAGCAAAAGGTAAAGCTGTTTTTGATGTAACTTTTCAAACATGAATATTTACAGTATAAGATTGTCATTTAAAGGTTCAGTGTGTAGTATTTATGAGGATCTATTGACAGAAATGCAATATAATATACATAACTATGTTTTCAGTGGAGTATAAGGACCTTACATAATGAACCGTTATGTTTTTATTACCTTAGAATGAGCCATTTCTATCTACACACACCGCGGGTCCCCTTACAGTGAAATCGCCATTTTGCGCCATCATGTTTCTACAGTAGCCCTAAACGGACAAACTTCTCTACAGAGCGCTAGTCACTCTCTGCTCTCTCTGACGACGACATTTTTGTCCTGTTTGGCCCCCGTAGCTTTTCTGTGTGCTCCGAAAGGCAGAGGGGAATGCAATTCACAACCTCACCGCTAGATGCCACTAAAAATCACACACTGCACCTTTAATGAACTGAAACAGCCTTCTGATACCAATTTTCTTCCCACAGATTCCTATTGGCTACTCTTGCTGTTCCTGTCACGTCCTAAAACGTTTACTAAATGCTTTTTGAGTATTTTATGATTGTAAAAGTCTGACTTGCCATTGAATAATAAATGCTGTAGCCTGTAGTATACACCGATCAGGCATAACATTATGACCACTGACAGGCTGGCCCGTGTGGTCCGATCAAACAGACGAGCTACTGTAGCTCAAATTGCTCAAGAAGTTAATGCTGGTTCTGATAGAAAGGTGTCAGAATACACAGTGCATCACAGTTTGTTGCGTATGCTGACCCCTGACCACTGCCGAAAGCGCCAACATTGGGCACGTGAGAATCAGAACTGGACCATGGAGCAATAGAAGAAGGTGGCCTGGTCTAATGAATCACGTTTTCTTTTACATCATGTGGATGGCCGGGTGCGTGTGCGTCGCTTACCTGGGGAACACATGGCACCAGGATGCACTATGGGAAGAAGGAAAGCCAGCGGAGGCAGTGTGATGCTTTGGGCAATGTTCTGCTGGGAAACCTTGGGTCCTGCCATCCATGTGGATGTTACTTTGACACGTACCACCTAGCTAAGCATTGTTGCAGAACATGTACACCCTTTCATGGAAACGGTATTCCCTGGTGGCTGTGGCCTCTTTCAGCAGGATAATGTGCCCTGCCACAAAGCAAAAATGCTTCAGGAATGGTTTGAAGAGCACAACAACGAGTTTGAGGTGTTGGATTTATTATTCCCCAAAAAATATTTTTTACCATATATTTCTATGGCAGGATTGAAAGAGTAGTGCGGTTCTGAATTCAGCAACTGTCTTTATGAGTGAGTAGTTGATTCTTTCATTCAATCAAATTGTTCAAACCCTGATTCACTCAGTAACAAAACAAATCTTATTGAGTGAGTCATTGAATCATTTACGCATCCCATTCATTCAAACGCACTAATTCATTTAGGAACTAAATGCTACTAGTGTCGTTTGCTGAACGCTGACTGGTTCACTATGACTTCTTGGAATTATATTCGTTGGCAGAGAAAAAGGCCAAGTAACTGGCAATATTGTGTCAAAAAGCAATATCACACTCATTTAATATTAGTTTGTTTATATGCGCCTCATGAGTATGGCTGAATCACTGCTGATATTCGCAAACAAAAGCACTCTCTTGTGTGTGTGATATTGCTTAACATTCATCACAAAGTTGCATGTTTTTCTCAGCTGCAGGTTATCAGGGCAATGTTGCCCAGGGGCTTGTCTTCATATATAAAAAATAATCAGGGCTGTGACCCATTAGTGTTCATTTCAGCCGTCACCTGGCATGTATTAGGAGCTATTTATGGATCCAATTATTTGTAGTTGTGTTTAGTGGCCTTTCAAAGGAGCATCGGAAAAATATGCATCTTCTGACAGTGAAGGCACTGTAGGCTGATTCATTTTCTGGCTGGCATTTCTCTCGAACCTTGTGGTCAGCAGAAATGGCAGGTGATATTTCTCTTCAGCTAAAACAAAATTATATTACAGATTTCAATAAAATCTGTTGTGTCATCAGTGCTGGTGACCCATTGCTGCACTGGAACATGAGACTGTCAGAATATCTAATAAATGATTTGCTTCAAAGCCAGGATTTCTACTGTCTCTGGAACAGGTTTGATTTTTTTGTGTTAAATCATAGTTTAGTCAATTTCTGATACATTTGTCCACCTAAAGCACCATGGCAATCCTCCAGCTTTCTCTACCGTGGGTAAGTAAATCTTAATGAAGTTATTAGCCTGCCAAATTTAGGAAATAATGTCTTCTCTTAAACCCTGAAAGAAGGCAACACTGAGAAGACAATTAACCTTGGTTTTATTGTTATTGCTTCACTGTAGGGCTGGGCGGTATATCGAGTCTGTACGATATATCGATATATTTTTTTATGAAACTATATGGAATGAGGCAATACCGTTTATATCGATATATATCGTGAACCGATGCAGGGAAAATGCATGATACAACTTGTCCTCAACATGACACATGCTTTATATTAAGGGCTTTAAAATAACTGGTAAGATATAGTTAACACGTATAGTTTAAAGCAGCTTGCCCTGTCAGATGCTCTGAGAGATAGGCTACTTGTGCCGACAGACAGATAAATACTTGCGGTATTTAATGCGTTTGATATGCTTTCCTCAGAGCATAACTTACATTTCACAGGTATATTCTCCATCTGTAAATGTTAGAAAGTCATGCAAATATGTCCATTTTGCTGTCCGGAGAGGACGAGCCTTCTGCAAGTGAATCTCCGGAGCGCCGCCGCGTGCATGCGCGGCAAACAGACGGAGCGCAATAGAATAGGAACGGAATAATTCTTAAAGTATACATATTTCTAAAATATTTGTTGTTGGACAATAAATGTGCCATGTGGAATTTTAAACCTACAAGTAAGTATATTTTTATGAAAGTGACCATTATAATGGGGTAATCAAATGTAGGCTAATATGCTTTTGTTTTTATTTTCATTTTTAGTTTAGTGAATTATTAATTTTGTTTTTAGATTGTATTGTTACAATGTTAGAATGTAATGTGATTTTTAACCCCCTTTTTGCACATAATATATTGCATAGCCTACATTACATTCACTGCCTTCAATATCAACATTGTTTTTAGGACATCATTGGGCAGGATGTGAAATAAAATTAATTATTATTAAAATAAATAAAAATAATTTTTTTTATACAAGTAGAAAACGTAGAAAATACCGGGATATATACCGTGTATCGCCATTCAACCAAAAAATACCGAGATATGATTTTTTGGCCATATCGCCCAGCCCTCCTTCACTGTAAAATTGTTATAAGCTAACTAACCTACAAATATGCTTTATGCGGTAACATCTAAATGAACTGATTTTTATAGTGTAAATATTTTGAATATGACTAAATCAAGGACATTTTAAGGATCAGTATAAATATCTCCTGAGGTAACGAACGAAAAGAAATCTTATGCACTGGTTCTGGATATCAACAAGCATCTCATGTAAGTCGAAACACTTATTTATCCTTCTCATAGAGTTGTTTGTGAGGTGATATTCACCATTCTTCTTCACTCAGTTTGAACTTTTCATTTTTAGTTTTTACCTTGAGACCTACACTACTGTTCAAAAGTTTGGGGTCGGGGTTTGTTTTTGATAGCTGTCACCAAAGCTGCATTTCACTGATTAAAAATACAGTAAAAACATAGTGAAATATTATTACAATTTAAAAAAACTGGAAAATGTAATTTAGTCCTGTGATGCAAAGCTAAATTTTCAGCATCATTACTCCAGTCTTCAGTGTCACATGATCCTTCAGAAATCATTCTAATATACTGATTTGCTGCTCAAGAAATATTTCTCATTATGTTGTACTGTTTGCAACAAAGCAATGGTTGTAAAAAAACTTGTATTTGTTTTAAGTGTTCGACTGGCCCCCAATGGAGAAAATCACCTGACAGCAGCCCCCAGGTAATTTGTGTTTGAGACCCCTGCTGAGTGAACCGAGCTGTTAATGTCCCATGCCCCTTTTTTTCATTAAAGCGTTCGTTAATATCCTGGGAGAACAGAATTACATCGTCATACAATCAACTTTAGGACAGTGTATCTATCACATTTGTGAGATACATTGCACAGTTTATTTAATGTAATAATCACTTGATGCTACACCTCACCGCCGTTAAATGATTTGTATTCATTCAGTATGTTACATCATACTAAAAATATTGATATTAGAATTAGCCGTAATCATACTTTCCCTATCCAATAGCACAATATGCATTCTATTACATTTGCATTTTTTATTATTTTAAATATTATTTATTATGTTTATTTTATTATATACATTTTCTATTCATTTTTATAATATTTAAATATATTCATTTTACGTACAGTGGGGAGAACAAGTATTTGATACACTGCCGATTTTGCAGGTTTGCCCACTTACAAAGCATGTAGAAGTCTGTAATTTTTATCATAGGTACTCTTCAACTGTGAGTGACGGAATCTAAAACAAAAATCCAGAAAATCACATTGTATGATTTTTAAATAATTAATTAGCATTTTATTGCATGACATAAGTATTTGATCACCTACCAACCAGTAAGAATTCCGGCTCTCACAGACCTGTTAGTTTTTCTTTAAGAAGCCCTCCTGTTCTCCACTCATTACCTGTATTAACTGCACCTGTTTGAACTCGTTACCTGTATAAAAGACACCTGTCCACACACTCAATCAAACAGACTCCAACCTCTCCACAATGGCCAAGACCAGAGAGCTGTGTAAGGACATCAGGGATAAAATTGTAGACCTGCACAAGGCTGGGATGGGCTACAGGACAATAGGCAAGCAGCTTGGTGAGAAGGCAACAACTGTTGGCGCAATTATTAGAAAATGGAAGAAGTTCAAGATGACGGTCAATCTCCCTCGGTCTGGGGCACCATGCAAGATCTCACCTCGTGGGGCATCAATGATCATGAGGAAGGTGAGGGATCAGCCCAGAACTACACGGCAGGACCTGGTCAATGACCTGAAGAGAGCTTGGACCACAGTCTCAAAGAAAACCATTAGTAACACACTACGCCGTCATGGATTAAAATCCTGCAGCGCACGCAAGGTCCCCCTGCTCAAGCCAGCGCATGTCCAGGCCCGTCTGAAGTTTGCCAATGACCATCTGGATGATCCAGAGGAGGAATGGGAGAAGGTCATGTGGTCTGATGAGACAAAAATAGAGCTTTTTGGTCTAAACTCCACTCGCCGTGTTTGGAGGAAGGAGGAGGATGAGTACAACCCCAAGAACACCATCCCAACCGTGAAGCATGGAGGTGGAAACATCATTCTTTGGGGATGCTTTTTTTTAAAGGGGACAGGATGACTGCACCGTATTGAGGGGAGTATGGATGGGGCCATGTATCGTGAGATCTTGGCCAACAACCTCCTTCCCTCAGTAAGAGCATTGAAGATGGGTCGTGGCTGGGTCTTCCAGCATGACAATGACCCGAAACACACAGCCAGGGCAACTAAGGAGTGGCTCCGTAAGAAGCATCTCAAGGTCCTGGAGTGGCCTAGCCAGTCTCCAGACCTGAACCCAATAGAAAATCTTTGGAGGAAGCTGAAAGTCCGTATTGCCCAGCGACGGCCCCGAAACCTGAAGGATCTGGAGAAGGTCTGTATGGAGGAGTGGGCCAAAATCCCTGCTGCAGTGTGTGCAAACCTGGTCAAGAACTACAGGAAACGTATGATCTCTGTAATTGCAAACAAAGGTTTCTGTACCAAATATTAAGTTCTGCTTTTCTGATGTATCAAATACTTATGTCATGCAATAAAATGCAAATTAATTACTTAAAAATCATACAATGTGATTTTCTGGATTTTTGTTTTAGATTCCGTCTCTCACAGTTGAAGAGTACCTATGATAAAAATTACAGACTTCTACATGCTTTGTAAGTGGCCAAACCTGCAAAATCGGCAGTGTATCAAATACTTGTTCTCCCCACTGTATATACCGACATGTATATTATAAGACACATTGCTTGGTATTCTGACTTTTATACGCGTCACTGGAGCATGTTTTAAAGTGAAATATTGATGCCTGAAAGCTTCTTATATTCCTCAGCTTAACTCCAAAATAGATCTGTGAAAACAGTGAGAGGAAAACTGAATAAATAGAGAATAAAAGTGAGAAGAAGATGGCATGCATTGGACTAGAGAGAAGTGAGAATTTAGGAAGGTAGGAGCAAACAAATGGTGAGAATTGATGACATGCAGAATCAGTGGAGGGCGATAATCAGATCTGAATAGGAATGAAAGTGGAAAAACATCTAGACAGGATGCTACCGGCCAAACTCATTCCAGGCCCAATTGCTTCTCATGTAGTTTGGTTTCTATCAATCAGGTGTGTGTTTGCAGTCCATCCAGTGTACGTAAATATTCTGTCAGTCACGTCTGAATGTGCAGCAGGAGTGGCAGTGCATTCATTCACTCATCAATCACGGATCTGCTCTCAGCCTGAGACAAGCTACCATGTGGCAAATCTTTCAATGAAATGCACTGGAGCGGGCAAATGTAAGTTGGCAAGAATTTTTTATTTTACTATTTTATAACTACAAATGCTGCAGACTGTTTCACTAACACTTTACAGTAAGGTAAAAATGTTCATTAATATTATAGTATATAATGCATTAATATTAATCTTGTAATATTCATTTATGAACTATACATGTGTAATGTATAAATATTCATTAATATCTTGCATCTTTGTCACCTTTTTCACACCTGATGAGTTTGCATCCCTGAATATTAATATATACATGATATGTAGGCTATATACTAAATATAATTAATCATTTATAAATATAGAATATTTATGGAAATTATCCACTGTTAGTTCATGTTGGAGCTTTTATAATGCATCTATTATGATATCTTTTACAGACTTCCCAGTCTGACAGTAACGCTCTGTTTAGTTCCTGTCTCTATGAAGCTCCTCCTTCTGAAAAGCACAATGTGCTCTGATTGGTCGGCTGGACCAGTGTGTTGTGATTGGTCAAGTGCTTTGAGCTTGTTTGAGAACATACCATAACCGCGAGTTGCAACACACTACTAACTAAGGTTATGTTTACACGACAACGATGTACTAAAAACAGACAACAACGTTGCGATCCTAGTTCACACGGATCTGTGAAAATGACTAAAAAGGCTGTATTTTGCATGCCAGGCCAGTAGTTGGCGATGTCACTTTGTCAAGAAACACCCCGTGAACATGTAATACGCATGTGCATGACGTCACTTTTTCACAAATTCACATTTTTGTTGTTTACATGGAGACGGTAAAGGCATCGTTTTGAAAACCTTGCACTTTAAAACCCGTTTTCAAAAGCTTGTGTTTTCAGGCCTCAAAAACGCAGCTGTCATGTAAACGAAAGGCCAAAACACATAGAAAGTTTTCCATTTTCTGTTGAAAACAGTGTAAACGACCCCTACCTCAAACAGGCCCCGCCCCTTTATTTAGTGCATGTCTTGGGCGGGAATTATTTAAATGAGGAATATTGTGACATGTTCGTTCCCAGAAGAAAACTCAAGACTACAATGGAGGCGTTTCAGGAGTTCAGAAACACTGACACTGATATAGAGAATAACTCCCACTGGAGGGACTTTGTGCTTTGTAACTTTGCAGACCTTTTTCATGCTCAAACAGCAACATAACACACTAAAAAAAAGGTGACAATGTAAAAAAGCATAATAGGAGTTGTTTCAGGTAGAGCTGTATAGATGAGGTGTATTTTTCCATTGATATTTAAACTATTTGTCTCTTTGTACGAGTTGAGTGGATGAAACATTGCCTACATTGTGTTTCCCAAAAACAAAACTAAATACAGCGCTCAGTGCAACAGCACCTCTGTTTTGTTGTTTTGAGCCACAGGATCCGCACAAAAAAATTAAATAAAATCACACTGTGTAGGCACTCATACCAGCGTTGAGTAATTGCTGTCTCCTAATGTTATAGTTGAGCTCATTTAATCATTTGTGCTCGTGTTTGTTCTTAATTTCAAGTAATAAAATAAAATATTACACTTGCCTGATTGTCAGACTAAGCAAGTGGCTGATTGAACACACTGGGATCACAAATTATAGAAGCCTCCCTAATAGGACTACAAGGTGACATTCGTGGTAAATGTCGGCACACTGTTATTAGCTTAGGTGGGAGAGTCCATCTTGGTGAAGTTGGACTGAAGGGGGTATGAAGGTATTTTTGAGAATATTGTAGAAGAGAAAAAAAAATCGACATGTTTACAACTCCTAAGAGATTTTTCTCTGTGACTTCAAATTTATTGATATACATGTGTGGATATGCTCTACAGCTACAAATTCCACTCACACGTGTTGTTGTTTTGCACCAAAAATATCTTCATAAACTGGATAGGCACCTTTTAAAGAATAACCTTAAAATGATAGTTCACCCAAAAATGAAAATTGTCTTAATTTAATCACCCTCAAGGTTTCTTTCTTCTGTTGAACACAAAGGAAAATATTTTGAAGGATGTTGGTAACCAGACAGTTGAGGGTAGCCATTGTTCAGCAGAAGAACAACATTCTCAACATGGTATCAAAGCTCACGAAGACGATAAATACACAGAATAATCTTTAATAGAACACGCAGGAGATACTCAGGAGAAACAGCATTGACATTATCACATACATTGACGAGAACAAAGGAGAACACAGGGTTTAAATAATCAGGAGAACTAACAAGATGATTGACATAACAGGTGAACATAATGGCTAAATAGACATACTAGGAAAACTAGGTCACACAGGAGAACCAAAAACAAAGAAACACAGCATACACGTCATGAGGGTGCATGAGTAAAAGCTGAATTTTCATTTTTGGGTGAACTATCATTGTCATGTCATTTTATTCTGCCTGACTTGTGTCATATTAATCATTACTGATAATTTGGTTTGTTGTAGTATTTATTCCTTTTATATATAAGGACATTTAAAAATAAACAAACAAACAAAACTGTAATTGTATTTTCAAATGCAAGTTGAGATTAAAGCAACACTCTCTCATAGGGAAATGTCATTCCTTTTGCTCGGCACCACCAAAACATTATTCTTGTTCTGTATTTTAAATGTCACTCTGTTGGCGTATTCATTTCGGAGGATTCCATTAGGGCTTTAAAATAAAATGATTGGTAAATGTCTTTTTTTTTTTTACATTGTATTTTCTGCAGTACACAAAAGGATATTCTTCTGAACTTGAGTTGTGGCTACAAAAATGACCATAAAATGATCATAAATGTAGCTAATTTGATTTCTTAGCTTTCAGTTTGCGTGTTTATGTTCAGTCAAACTCAGTATCCCACTGGAGTATGTAAGGACATTCCTTCCTAATGCATTCGCTCTTCAGCTTTGTGCACTTGACCTCTTTTAGATTTTCCTCTCACTCATGTGTATATGGTTACATTTCTCTTGGGAAGGCCAGTCTGAGAAGAACAAAATAAGTGACAATGTTTTTCTGGTCCATTCACTGCCGGTCTGAAAATCGCTTGCTTATACTTGCTTGATGAAGGATTGAAGGATGTCTGTTTTCAGACCCTATAGACATGAGTGTTTATAGCTAAAAGCTATAAACTGTTTGTTCAGATCAAGACAGATTACAACAAACTGAGACTGATGAACATGGTCTGCACATGCTGAAAGACCACAGTGGAGTGCAAATGACTCACTCAGTTGTGATGTTTCCTGGTAAAGCACAGTAAAAACTGCAATCAGATATAATCACACACTCTGCAGAGTAGATATTCCTCACAGATATTAAATCTCGCAGGTGTCTGGATCTCTGCAGAGTTGATAGGAATGCCTTAGTTTTAATTATATATTTGACGACAGTAGCTTTCATTGTTTTTTTCTTTCCTGTTTTTATGTACTATAAATATTCTAAGCCTCATGATTGGGTAAATAATCAAAGGTTTGACCTAATTTGTTAAAAGTATGCCCTTTTTCATTCTATTTGATCCTAGTTGCTTTTTATCATTGTAATAAAAGTTCCTGCTCTCCTGTCTCACAGGAAATATGAGCCAGGGTTTTCTCTTGCTTTGTTGTGTCGCATCAAATTAGACTGATGAAACCGGACAAAGTCAAGAACAACACATTATTTCAAAATGTACTTATTCATTAAGTTACATGTAAAGCATGCTGGGAACAAAAATACCCAGACTCTGTTAATGTCTGTGGAAATGATTCAACACAAATGGATTAAATTAACTTGTATTTTGCAAATTGAAGTGGATTGCACACAGTGAAATCAAGCCAAACATTTTTTGATTGAATAAATCAGTCAATCAGCTAATAAACTTGTTTTTTTCCCCCCGCTTAAATTATATGTTTTCTCCTTTGCGGGGTGAAACATACAGACAATCTTTACTTGACTATTGTTTGGCTCAAACCAGTCTGGCATTCCCCTTTGACCTCTGGCATCAATAAGGCATTTTCGCCCGCAGAACTGCCACTCACTGCATATTTTCTCTTTCAGATCCATTCTCTGTAAACCCTAGAGACAGTTTTGTGTGAAAATCCCAGTAGATCAACAGTTTCTCAGAGCCTGTCTGGCAGCCATGCCACGTTCAAAGTCACTTAAATCACCTTTCTTCCCCATTCTGATGTTCAGTTTGAACTTCAGCAGATCATCTTGACCATGGCTGCATCTGAAAACTTCGGAGGACGTGTTCCAAGGAAGGAAGGCATCAAGGCACGTCCGAATCCAATGTTAGCTTCACTTCCTGTCCTCTAAGATTCCTTCATCTGCGCGATTTTTGAAGGCAGCACAGATGTATCCTTTGCTGCCTTTGATCCCACAATCCTACATTCCATTCGGTGACAGTTGAGCTAAAAAAAGAAAGATGCCATCTGAAAGTTGCGGTTGCTGGTCAGTTAGTGTGTAAATGTGCGTTTTTGATCAACGTTTTCCACTTCTGATGTAATTTCTAACGAGTAATTAAATAGTAGTAATTAAATATTTGTTTAGTTTTCACCAAAGCTCGCTGTATTTTGCAGTAGTTCATTAACCGTTACGCTGCCTCAGAAGTCTGTCAAGTCTGTTTTGGGTGGAACCTTCATGCACAAACGCTGCCTGCAGAGTCATTGCCTAAAAGGCAGCAAGGCAACAAGTCAGCTGCCTAAGTTTTCGGATGCAGCCAATAGGCTTGTTCGAGATGCATCGACGCTGCGCAGACCGATCGGCGTATGACATCAAAGTACTGCGAGAGCGATTGGAGAGCAGATGACTCCTTATGCTTTTAAATTGCTCTCGCTGGTACTTTGATGTCATACGCCGATCGTTCTGTGCATGCCTAAATGCATTGAGTTGCTGCCATATGATTGGCTGATTAGATATTTGTGTTCTAACGAGCAGTTGAACAGGTGTACCTAATAATGTGGCCAGTGAGTGTGTGTCAGGCATCAGGCATAACATTATTCACTGACAGGAGAAGTGAATAACACTGATTATCTCTTCATCACGGCACCTGTTAGTGGGTGGGATATATTAGGCAGCAAGTGAACATTTTGTCCTCAAAGTTGATGTGTTAGAAGCAGGAAAAATGGGCAAGCGTAAGGATTTGAGCGAGTTTGACAAGGGACAAAAAGTGATGGCTTGACGACTGGGTCAGAGCATCTCCAAAACTGTAGCTCTTGTGGGGTGTTCCCGGTCTGCAGTGGTCAGTATCTATCAAAAGTGGTCCAAGGAAGGAACAGTGGTGAACCGGCGACAGGGTCATGGGCAGCCAAGGCTCATGGGCAGCCAAGGCTCATTGATGCACGTGGGGAGCGAAGGCTGGCCCGTGTGGTCCGATCAAACAGACGAGCTACTGTAGCTCAAATTGCTCAAGAAGGTAATGCTGGTTCTGATAGAAAGGTGTCAGAATACACAGTGCATCGCAGTTTGTTGCGTATGGGGCTGCATAGCCGCAGACCAGTCAGGGTGCCCATGCTGACCCCTGTCCACCGCCGAAAGTGCCAACAGTGGGCACGTGAGCATCAGAACTGGACCACGGAGCAAGGGAAGAAGGTGGCCTGGTCTGATGAATCACATTTTCTTTTACATCACATGGATGGCCGGGTGCGTGTGCGTCGCTTACCTGGGGAACACATGGCACCAGGATGCACTATGGAAAGAAGGCAATCCGGCAGAGGCAGTGTGATGTTTTGGGCAATGTTCTGCTGGGAAACCTTGAGTCCTGCCATCCATGTGGATGTTAATTTGACACGTACCACCTACCTAAGCATTGCTGCAGACCATGTACACCCTTTCATGGAAACGGTATTCCCTGGTGGCTGTGGCCTCTTTCAGCAGGATAATGCGCCCTGCCACAAAGCAAAAATGGCTCAGCAATGGTTTGAGGAGCACAACAACAAGTTTGAGGTGTTGACTTGGCCTCCAAATTCCCCAGATCTCAATCCAATCAAGCATCTGTGGGATGTGCTGAACAAACAAGTCCGATCCATGGAGGCCCCACCTCGCAACTTACAGGACTTAAAGGATCTGCTGCTAACATCTTGGTGCCAGATACCACAGCACACCTTCAGGGGTCTAGTGGAGTCCATGCCTCGACGGGTCAGGGCTGTTTTGGCAGCAAAAGGGGGACCAACACAATATTAGGAAGGTGGTTATAATGTTATGCCTGATCGGTGCATATACATACATGCATACATATACAGTGCATATACAGTGCATCCAGAAAGTATTCACAGCACTTTTTCCACATTTTATGTTATTGCCTTATACCAAAATGGATTAAATTCATTATTTTTTCCTCAATTCTACAAACAATACCCCATAATGACAATGTGAAAGAAGTTTGTTTGAAAGCTTTGCAAATTTATTTAAAAAAAAAAAAAAAAAAAGAAAAGAAAAAAAAATCACATGCACATAAGTATTTACAGCCTTTGCTCAATACTTTGTTGAAGCACCTTTGGCACCAATTACAGGCTCAAGTCCCTGCGTATGATGCTACAAGCTTGGCACACCTATTTTTGGGCAGTTTTTCCCATTCTACTTTGCAGGACCTCTCAAGCTCCATCAGGTTGAATGGGGAGCGTCGGTTTCACAGCCATTTTCAGATCTCTCAAGAGATGTTAAATCGGGTTCAAGTCTGGGCTTTGGCTGGGCCACTCAATGACATTCACAGAGTTGTCCCGTAGCCACTCCTGTTATCTTGGCTGTGTGCTTAGGGTCGTTGTCCTGTTGGAAGATGAACCTTCGCCCCAGTCTGAGGTCCAGATCGCTCTGGAGCAGGTTTTCATCAAGGCTGTCTCTGTACATTGCTGCATTCATCTTTCCCTCGACCCTGACTAGTCTCCCAGTTCCTGCCGCTGAAAAACATCCCCACAGCATGATGCTGCCACCACCATGCTTCACTGTAGGGATGGTATTGGCCAGGTGATGAGCGGTGCCTGGTTTCCTCTAGACATGACGCTTGCCATTCAGGCCAAAGAGTTCAATCTGTGTTTCATCAGACCAGAGAATTTTGTTTCTCATGGTCTGAGAGTCCTTCAGGTGCCTTTTGGCAAACTCCAGGCGGGCTGTCATGTGCATACAGGCCTGATTGGTGGAGTGCTGCAGAGATGGTTGTTCTTCTGGAAGGTTCTCCTCTCTCCACAGAGAAATGCTGGAGCTCTGTCAGAGTGACGATTGGGTTCTTGGTCATCTCCCTGACTAAGGCCCTTCTCCCCCGATCGCTCAGTTTGGCCGGACGACCAGCTCTAGGAAGAGTCCTGGTGGTTCCAAACTTCTTCCATTTACGGATGGTGGAGGCCATTGTGCTCATTTGGACCTTCAATGCTGCAGAAATGTTTCTGTACCCTTCCCCAGATCTGTGCCTCGATACAATCCTGTCTCTGAGGTCTACAGACAATTCCTTGGACTTCATGGCTTGGTTTGTGCTCTGACATGCACTGTTAACTGTGGGACCTTATATAGACAGGTGTGTGCCTTTCCAAATCATGTCCAATCAACTGAATTTACCACAGGTGGACTCCAATCAAGTTGTAGAAACATCTCAAGGATGATCAGTGGAAACAGGATGCACCTAAGCTCAATTTTGAGTGTCATGGCAAAGGCTGTGAATACTTATGTACATGTGATTTTTTTCGTTTTTTATTTGTAATAAATTTCCAAAGATTTCAAACAAACTTCTTTCACGTTGTCATTATGGGGTATTGTTTGTAGAATTGAGGAAAAAAATAATGAATCTAATCCATTTTGGAATAAGGCTGTAACATAACAAAACGTGGAAAAAGTGAAGCGCTGTGAATACTTTCCGGATGCACTGTATGTATGTATGTATGTATGTATATATATATATATATATATATATGTATATGTTTTTAGGGTACATTTACACGACAACGATGTACTAAAAACATGTTTCACGTACAGATGAAGTTGTCAAAACCATCCCATTCACATGGAGCCACAAAAATGACTAAGAACACTGTATTATTCATGCTAGGCCAGTAGATGGTGATGTTACTTTGTAAAGAAAAACTACGCACCTATAGACTGAACGCGTAATATGCATGCGCATAAAGTCACCGTTTTCACAAATTTGCGTTTTTGTAGTTTACACAGAGACAATAACGGTATAGTTTTCAAAAACGTGCAGCTTTTCAAAAGTTTGCGTTTTCAGGCCCCCAAACACTGTTGTCGTGTAAAAGAACGGCCAAAACACATAAAAAGTTTTCCGTCTTAGTCTACACCACTGTTTAACATTTTGTGGACTGTAAGATTTTTTCCGAAAGTCTCTTATGCTCACTAGGGCTGAGTTTATTTGTTCAAAAATACAGTAAAAATAGTAATATTGTAAAATATTATTACAATGTAAAACTTTTTTAACGTATTTTAAACTGTAATTCCTGTCATCAAACCTGGATTTTCAGTCACATGATCCTGCTCAAGAAACATATGTTATTAATATCAGTGTTGAAAATGATTTTGCTGCTTAATATGTTTTTTTTTGGAAACCATGATACACTTTTTTAGCACGTGTTTAGTATTCTTTGATTAGAACGTTCAAATAATAGCATGTATTAATCTTTTGTAGCATTATTAGATATCTTTACTGTCACTTTTCAATTGTAATTTTAGGCACATTCCTCTTTCTGTTCTTTTGAGAGCTGAAGCTTTAGTTCTTAGGCTGTTTCACTTGACTGCCAAAACCGGCCCACTCACTGTACAAAAACAAGTTATGTGGCTATAAAAAGAAATGTGCTGAAATTCATTTTGTACAAATAGAGTTTTGGCTTTACTGTGCAAGTTTTTTTCTCATAACTGGATGATGACTTTTGCGCCTCATTAAAGTGGAGAGATGATCTGTCAAAGCAAGTTTTTCTTTGAGGCGTTTAGAGCTGTTATCATGAACAGCACGGTCTTCACTGGAGTTATTGAGAAGATTTACAGAAGGGGGGGAAATGAATGACGTATCGCAGAGAAGTGAAGGGCAGATGCCGTTGGGAATGACATCTCATCACCCAATAAACATAAGGCCAGTCAGCCTTCATTCAGTGCATGATTGGATGATTCCTCACACACTTATGACGCACAAGTCAGCATCAGTGTAGGCAGTGTATTTATTTACTGTCAGTGAAACCCGGTTGTGAGGTCTGCGAGTGAGTGTCTCATTTTTAAGCAAGTACTGTAATGAAACAACTTCCAGTTTTTCCACTTTTGCTTCATTATTTTTTTCTCACCTTGAAATGGAATCTCATAGGGAGGCTGGCACAGTTAAAACAGTTGTTTGAGTGAATCTCCTTGTACAAGTCACACTAAAGAAAGAAAGAAAGAAACATAAAAGAAAATTTGTAAGGACCCTTCGATATATATTTATTTTTGCATTGTCATTGATTTTATTTTACCCATGTACAGTAGAGTCCAAGTGATATTTGTTTTTAATGACCCTACAAGTTCGATGAGGAAATATTTTTTAAATATTTTAAATGAGGGAACAAAACACTGAACTTGGTTAAGGTATTTATCTGACAAAATTATTTGGGGGGAAAAGGCCACAGGAAAAAAGCATACATTGACTACAACATAATCAGTTATTAATATTTTGTAGGTTTTCCTTTGTATTTGCATGTGTTCAAAATTTCTTTGTATGACAGTCTAGGCAAACAGTGTCGCACAATTTGTCATGTTTCATTGCGTTATCACAAATAAAACTATTGACTCCAAGCACAACTACACAGTATGCTTACAAAATCTTTTAACAACAAATTTTTAATAATATTTGTATAAAGGGTGAATGTCAGTTTTCCATTAGGCCGGTCATCACTGTTGGCCACTACTGTACCTACTGTAATGCATTTGGTATTGTCTTTCTCATTTTTTAATAATTCTTTTTACTGCAGTACAGTCATTTTTTATTTTACAGTAAAAACTTTTTATTTTAATAATTTTATTGTTTAAAATATTGTTTTATTATTATTTTAATTGATTTAAAATGAATTTTTGTATTAATTACAATCAATTATGCAGTAATGAAAACTCAAAAATTTGCATTTAGAGTAATGGAAATTGGAAGGTAAAACTGTTGTGAAAATCATGTCACGATGCAAAAAATCTTAACAGTCCTAATAGACTTTGGTCCTAATATAGCTTTTTTCTTTCTTTCGATTTTTACTGTAAAATGTGACCTGGACACCTCTTTGTGAAATGTACCTACTGTAATGCATTTGGTATTGTCTTTCTCATTTTTTAATGATAAATATTTTACTATATTACAGTTAAAAAAAACTTTTTATTTTAATTTCATTATTAAAAATATTCTTTTATTATCCTATTAATTTAATTAATTTAAAATTAATTATTTTATAATTGATAATTTTTTTATTAATTATAATCAATTATGCTGTAATTAAAACTCAAAATGCATTATAGTAATGAGAATTGTAAGGTAAAATTGATGTGAAAATCAGGATGCAAAAAATCTTAACAGTCCTAATAGACTTTTCTTAATGCTATTTCTTTTTTCTTTTCTTTAGATTTTTGCTGTAAAATGTGACGAACACCCCTTTGTGAAATTCACCATTTTAGGTTGATCCTTCATTTGTATCTAACAATTCCTGGGTAAAAGTTAAATTCCATTTCATCTAAAGCATCTTGTATCCTATTTACAGGGACGCTCCTCTAAGGCTTTAATGCTCGCTCAGAGACACAATGGTAATAAAGCAGCGGTGTGATCGAGTGTCCGCGCTGGGACTGAACCTGCACCTATTCTATTAGTAGCCCAGATCTTTAACCATGACCTGCATCCCAACATGCTTGAATGAATATGCATGAGGATCAATTCAAAGGTAAAGCTTAATTTTAATGTTTCCATCTGATTTTAAAAAGACCTGCAGTCATCAGATTGATGCATTTCAGGCAGGCCACAAGGATTTTCAGACGCCTATGAATTATTAATAGAAGCTGCATAGGTTTCCTCAAGCAAACTAAATTTAGCACATATCTTGAGAGTACTCAGGGTAGAGTGCTAATTTTGAGATGTGCTAATCTGAATATTATACAGCTCTCTGAATAGCTTGGTTGGGCTTTTTTTTAAGGGTTTATTGTCTTGATTATTGGAAATCTTTAGGATATGAATCAGAATTTGGAGTAGGCGCTGGTTTATGTTTCCGCCGGTGGGTGCACGCTTCTCTGTTCCTCAGATACATAAAACATTAGCCTTTATATATGTGACCCTGTACCACAAATCCAGTCATAAGGGTCAATTTTTTTGAAATTGAAATTTATACATCATACATTTATACATCAAGCCGAATAAATAAGCTTTCCATTGATGTATGGTTTGTTATGATAGGAAAATATTTGGCCGAGATACAACTATTTGAAAATCTGGAATCTGAGGGTGCAAAAAAATCTAAATATTGAGAAAATTGTCTTTAAAGTTGTCCAGATGAAGTCCTTAGCAATGCATATTACTAATAATAATACATTTTTTATATATTTACGGTAGGAAATTTACAAAATATCTTCATGGAACATGATCTTTACTTAATATCCTAATGATTTTTGGCATAAAAGAAAAATCGATAATTTTGACCCATACAATGTATTGTTGGCTATTGCCACAAATATACCCGTGTGACTTATGACTGGTTTTGTGGTCCAGGGTCACATATAGTGTTTCTTGAGTAAAGAAAATGCTGTACTTATTAAAACAACCAGTTTTTTTATTTACCCTTGCATTGCAAACAAGCAGAAATGGGAGTTACGAGGTTTATTCACAAGCTTTTTTTTCATTGGTTAAATATTTGCAAAACCCACAGACAGACGTAAAGATTGACCAATAGTATGATTTATAAAAAAAAAGACGAAATATGGAGATAAAGGGTAGGTTTCTGCCCGACAGCGACGCAACAAATGCCCGTTAAAACATTGTAATTTTATTTACTCAATACTTAATTATACTTGATGTTAAGTCTTTTTCTCCATGTGATGGTGCGCTTGATGAATTCATTAGCCTACTCAAAAGTTGTGTCTTGCAAAGAGAAACACACGGAAATACATTACCAACCAAACAAAACAAAAAATCTTTATTCCCATAGCCTATTCTTTCCATGAGTGTTGTCGCGAGTTCATTCATTAATCCGTAAGATCTTACCTTCATGCTGTGGAAATACAAACCAGAAGAAGACACAATAAGCGCAGCGCTAAAAGGGGCGGGGATACATTAGACCTATACCTGATGATTTTGGAGTTAATTACTTAAAGGGGTAAAAAGGGGGTCCTATAATGCCCCTTTTTAAAAGATGTAAAATAAGTCTCTGATGTCTCCAGAGTGTGTATGTGAAGTTTTAGCTCAAAATACCCCACAGATCATTTTTTATAGCATGTTAAAATTGTCACTTTTTTAAGTGAGCACTTTTCGTGTGTGTCCCTTTAAATGCAAATGAGCTGCTGCTCCCGGCCCCCTTTCAAGAAGAGGGCGGAGCTTCAAGAGCTCCTGTTAGCAGCTCCGATTACAGACACACACTGAAAGTGTCTGAAACTGTTCAGCCTTTTATGTTCAAACCGGAGTCGGACAATGATGGAGAAACTCAAGAAGAAGTGACAACCTGTAGAATGCAACAAGACGTTTCTGAATGGTTAGTTGATGAATTTATGTAGCTGATGTGGAGTTAACTATCTTCAAGTCATCGATTAGCATATTCTGTCATGATGATCTATAAATCGCTTGTGTGGGAACTGTTGTAAAATGCCTACAGATCTAGAGAATATCTGCTGCATGAAGATAGAACAGGTATAGTTTAGTTTAATTACGGTTATAACTTATGTTGTCATCTTGCTTTTATGAGATGCTATTGCATTTGTGTTACGTACTCTATTGCAATAAATGTGAAAAGACGGATGCGACAGCTTGAACAAACTCCCAAATGTGCTCTACTACAACAGCTCTTCCTGTTCTCAACATGGCCTTTGTTGAGTGTTCCCGGGGCGGGGTTTATGTAAATTTTAGGGTTAGTGATGTCACTAACCCGTGAATAAGCTCATTGTAGTCCCTACCAGCCGTTTGTTGTAGTCCTTAAAAAACGATTTCTTTAAAAGAAAATATCTCCCTTTGCTTTGAACTTTGAGCGTCGTAACTTTGCAGATGTTGTTTATGCTCAAACAGCAACATTACACACTAACTAAAGTTTAAAAAAGTAAAATCATAATCAATCACCCCTTTAAATGCAATTTTTTATAATGCAAAAATCAGACAGCACAAGATGTTGAGTCAGATTGTTATGTTGTAACGATAAATATAATGGTGGAATTATGTGTATTATGAACTTACGGGACCCGATGTGAGATCCGCCAATCAGAGAGGTTCCCTAATCTCAATCGATATTTTTTAATTGGTTAAAATTAACCCTTAAATGCATGAATGTTTTGCCAATAATTATTACATATTTGGGTCTTTAGCGATCCGGATCTATATCTAACATGGCTTGATCTCTATGGAATCCCAAAGCTGCCAATATATATATATATATATATATATATATATAAAATAAAAAAAATACATAAATAAATATACAAAGAAATGTAAAAAAGCAAAAATAAATAAATAAATATATAAAAAAAATATACACAGAAAAGCAAAAAAATAAATAATTATTTATACATTTATTTCCTTATTTATGTATATATTTATTTTTTTTCACATTTATTTATTTATTCTTTTATTTATTTATAAATTTATTCATTTCTATTTTTATTTATTTATACATTTATGTATTTCCACATTTATTTATTTCTACATTTATTTTTACATTTATGTGTCCGTAGGGTAATGAGGAGGGCGTGGTTTACCTCAGACATAGCAATCGAGCTCAGAGTAGAGGGCGAAGCTTTGAGGCCACAGTGACACCTTGTGGTGCAGCCGAAATACAATAAGTATAGCCTACTGACGTTGATACTGTCTGTGATGACTTGGATAGGTATATGGTCAAAATCTTATATGTTAAGTCATATCACCCTATAGAACATTTTGTTGCGTGGCGTCACTTCACGTGTGGACAGTCACAGCATCGCTGAGTATAATGGGGTTTTCTCGGTGTGGTCTTATTATTAATCACACGTCTTAAGCTGGGGACACACTTAACGACTGAAACATTCTAAGACTGAACTGAACACAAAGACTGTTCCCTTCGACTGGAGCAGATTTTAATCTTTGACAGTCAGAGAAGAAAACACAAGTTTACGACTGAGTCAGTCCACACAACACTCTTAAAGAAACTCAACTGTGCGAGATCTTGTACCGAAACAAACATGTCAACAGACAGCCGCGAATACTTATTTGCAGTGCAATTTGTGCAGAAAAAAAGCAAGGAAAAACCCTGCCAACAAGGTGTTTTTTTTTATTTTATTTTTTATGAAACATTAAACATAAAATCATAAAACCCTGTTTTTATCTTTAAAGTATTCTTTTTGCCGTTATTGTCTGAGCAGACACATTTCATTATGCATTTCCTGATTCATTAATTACAACATTTTAGTGCTTTTTTAAAAAAAAAAAAACTATAAATCAAGCAATAATGTAGACTGTTATTCACAAATCAGGAATTAAAAACGAATTGGTTCGTATGAGCAAACACGCTCATTTTTTCGTTCTGTTTCCAGAGTTACCGGTTATAACGAAATAAAATAGGCTACTGCTTTATTTATTCTGAAACAGATGTCATTCAAAATGTTATTTTTATATTTTTATTTTGTCAGTCGAGTAAGTGTACAACGCTCCCAAAACCCTTTTTACGGGAATGACAACACTGTAAACTCTGAAAGCATGACTTCATTTAACAGAAGAGCTGCAGAGATATTCAGAGAACTGTATTTCCTCATCGTATTTCCTCAAATATATATGATATAATGTGATTTTGTTTTTATTCGTTACTTTTTAAATTAACATTAGGCTATCAATCATTAACATTAACATTCTGAAACAAGCGCCGTTATATAGCCTACCATTTTTTTTTTCCTGTGTAACTTTTATTAGACTCCAAGTCGAAATAAAAGAAACGGGCGTTTTTACACTGGGCACGTTTGCTGCAGTCCAAGTCCGAGCACAACAGTTCCCGGTTTCCCCCGCAGCGCTGGTCAACTCGATTCTATTGAACCCGGGTGCATTTGCGTGCATCTTACATAATCACAAACATGCACAGCGCATGATAGAAGACATTTGGGTTTACTGTATGTGTGTCGGATGAAGGCGGCTTTCTGCTGCATGCTTGCAAAGGGACTCTTGAGTGGATTAATTCATTTGTTGCCCTGATTGTAGCTACGCGCAATGCACGAATACACTGCAGGCTCGGTCTCGCTCTCGCTCGTATCCAAGGTAAATCATCAACACCATCATCCCTTAGCCTACATGTGTTTTATTGTACTAAATACATTATAATCAGCTAAAACAAATGCGCAGGTTACTTTCCTGAACAAGAGCGCACCCGAGTCCGTGTTTCTTACAATGTTCACGCGAATCGCGGCACAGTTCGAGTGCAACCGAACTCAGAGCACCTCCTCCGGGTAGTCTCGAGTTCGGTACCCTGGTGCGCTCCCAGGTCCGCATGACAGCTTTCACATTATACCAATTTTTCATTAATAAGACCACACCGAGAAAACCCCATTATACTCAGCCATGCTGTGACTGTCCACACGTGAAGTGACGCGACGCAACAAAATGTTCTACTGTAACGACGGCTCGTTGTATTTTAAGCGTTTGTCACATGTTGTGCATGTACAAATAGGAAATATGAATGTGAAGTGAATTTGTGGTCTTGTTTCAAATGCACTGATCAATATGCTTGCGTCGACTTCACTGTAGCCTGTATGTGCGCTGCTTCCTTTCCGTGTGTTCTGACCGTTAATGGAAAATATCAAGCGCTTCCATTTCAGAGTCCCTGTTATCAGATCTGTTGAAGATGTTGCTGTTCATGTTTGTTAGCCCAGGACGTTTTACAAATCCAGACCAGACGATGTTCTACGGCCATGTCCGGAATAAAGAGTAGCCTATCCATGTCACACAGTACCATTAGGGTGATATGACTTAACCCGTGATATAAGATTTTGGCCATATACCTATCCAAGTCATTCATCACAGACAGTATCAACGTCAGTACAGTTGTGTCAAAAGGTGTCACTGTGGCCTCAACGCTTCGCCCTCGCCTACTCTGAGCTCGATTGCTATGTCCTCCTCATTACCCTACGGACACATAAATGTAAAAATAAATAAATGTATAAATAAATGTATAAATGAATAAATGTATAAATAAATAAAATAATAAATGTGGGAAAAAATAAATATACACATAAATAAGGAAATAAATGTATCAATAATTATTTATTTTTGTTTTTTTGCTTTTCTATGTATATTTATTTATATATATTTATTTTTGCTTTTTTACATTTCTTTGTATATTTATTTATGTATTTATTTATTTTTAATATTGGCAGCTTTGGGATTCCATAGATCTCTACCTGTCGCCATAATATAAAACTCCCCTGATATTAGAGTAACAATTACAGAAGAATAAAATAAAGCATATTTTGTTAGCTTTTGGAGCTTGGAAGGGTTCAGTTTGAGCATATGTTTTATACCATCATCACTGTCATTTCCCAGTACTTTCAGCATCTGGCTCATATTCACAATCTCAAACATATTCTCAAAACTATCATTTTCAACATCTTCAAAATCAATATTTTGATTGCTGACAGCTTCTTCACAGGATCCACCATCAAGTGACAGTGACACTAATATTTGACTGTGTTCAGCACTTGCTCTGAAGTAAATCGCTGAGCCATTTCAAGTTTTGCTGATGATTCTTCCTATTCTTTTGTTTTCTACCTGCACTTACTATGAGTGAAACGTCACTTCATCATTGTGTATCAGACATGGCCACCTTGTGGAATAAAGGTGAATTGCACTTATTCAGTCAGTTTGTGCAGAAAAAAATATACTTACACGGTTACACACCTCGGGTCCTTAGGAACACTATACTATTTTTACAAAAAAAAATGAATGGGAAAACAGGCATTCTTTTATAATTTGATTTATTTTGTTATATTGTTTATAATGAGTTGATTGAGGAATAATAAGAAGTTTAATGTCTAACTTAAAAAAAAAAAATGAATGAGGAAGAGAGTAGTGAAGGATGTCCCGGGTCACTAAAGACCTACGGTATGCATTTAAATAGAGAATATCTCATGCTTTTCCATGGGTGCTCGGGATCGGCGGCTATGGTTGTGTTGAAGGCTGTTTTATTGATATTCACCCCAGACACAGATGTGTCTGGAAACATGAGGACCAAGAGCTCGTCCATTCTTAATAGTCAAATGTTTTGATTTCCTCATAGTTTCGGCAAAGCCGTAAAAACGGATCTGCATGCTTGTAGTTCTTTTAATTTCACAGGAAATGAAGAGAGCTTTCTTTAACACCAGAGTGATTAAAAATAAAGCTATACCAAACACCCATGAGAGCTCTTTCTACGGTTAAATTGGTTTTCATCAAGGTAAAGCCTTGAAGGATTAAAGACGCAGGCAGATCTCGTGAGCTTTTAAAGGGCACCTATTATGCCCCTTTTTACAAGATGTAAAATAAGTCGATTTTAAAGTGTATCCCTTTAAATGCAAATGAGCTGGTGCTTCAAGAACTTGTACCTTGAATAACAACTTTTTAGCAAAACCTGCCTTGTATTGCCCCTCGTTCACAAAGCAGTCTGGAGTGAAATGATTTGCGCAGACATAAACGAATTTAGGTATATTTTGGGGCGTATTACCTTCAAAAATAAAAGTAATCCACTGCGTCCGACTCCTCAGGTGGCTCGGATGTTGGGAGAAAATTAAGACTCTTATGTTCACTCTTACATCCAACAACAGAACACCGGGATTGCTTATGAGACATTGTTGTGTCACCAATACTTCAACTGATCGAGCGCGGAGAAAATGGCGGATAGCGTACAACTCGCTGAGGGCGGAAACTATGGTAATACAGGACTGTCAGTCAGCGGCCATGGGCGGGGCCTGCAAAACGGCATGTCTAATGAGACTGCTTTGGTTTAATTGGGATTTTTTTTTTAAAGGAGGAGGTGTATTTTTATCATTGTAGTGTGATTGTGTTCACACACTGCCAACACACATTTATGTCCAATAATAGGTGCCTTTAAATGTTCTTTCTGTTATTTGTTTGTTTGTTTAGTTATTTATTTTATTGGTAACACTTTACAATACGTTTACATTAGTTAATGTATTAATGAACGAACTAACAATGAGCAATACATTTGTTATAGCATTTATTAATCTTTGTTAATGTTAGTTAATCAGAATACATTCATTCATTCATTGTTTATGTTAGTTCACAGTGCATCTAATGTTAACAAATACAACATCTGATTTTAATAATGTATTAGTAAATGCTGAAATTAACATTAACTATGATTAATAAATTCTGTCGAAAGTAGTTAACTAATGTATTTTATTTATTTAAAAATACTCTAATAGGCATATTGAAAATGTATATAACTGTAAAAAAAATTGACTCTTGACAGCTTTGCAGCTTTAAATAAAATATAATGTTTTTTATAATCAATGTTTCTTGCACCTTGTCAGTTTTTTTGTGTGTGTGTGATCATCAGCGTTATTATAGTTAACTGAAATTAAAACTACAAACCATAAAAAGCATATATAGGCTATACAGTGGGGAGAACAAGTATTTGATACACTGCCGATTTTGCAGGTTTTCCTACTTACGAAGCATGTAGAGGTCTGTCATTTTTATCATAGGTACTCTTCAACTGTGAGAGACGGAATCTAAAACAAAAATCCAGAAAAATCACATTGTATGATTTTTAAATAATTATTTTGCATTTTATTGCATGACATAAGTATTTGATCACCTACCAACCAGTAAGAATTCCGGCTCTCACAGACCTGTTAGTTTTTCTTAAAGAAGCCCTCCTGTTCTCCACTCATTACCTGTATTAACTGCACCTGTTTGAACTCGTTACCTGTATAAAAGACACCTGTCCACACACTCAATCAAACAGACTCCAACCTCTCCACAATGGCCAAAACCAGAGAGCTGTGTAAGGACATCAGGGATAAAATTGTAGACCTGCCCAGCCCAGAACTACACGGCAGGACCTGGTCAATGACCTGAAGAGAGCTGGGACCACAGTCTCAAAGAAAACCATTAGTAACACACTACGCTGTCATGGATTAAAATCCTGCAGCGCACGCAAGGTCCCCCTGCTCAAGCCAGCGCATGTCCAGGCCCGTCTGAAGTTTGCCAATGACCATCTGGATGATCCAGAGGAGGAATGGGAGAAGGTCATGTGGTCTGAGGAGACAAAAATAGAGCTATTTGGTCTAAACTCCACTCGCCGTGTTTGGAGGAAGAAGAAGGATGAGTACAACCCCAAGAACACCATCCCAACCGTGAAGCATGGAGGTGGAAACATCATTCTTTGGGGATGTTTTTCTGCAAAGGGGACAGGACGACTGCACTGTATTGAGGGGAGGATGGATGGGACCATGTATCGCGAGATCTTTCCCTCAGTAAGAGCATTGAAGATGGGTCGTGGCTGGGTCTTCCAGCATGACAACGACCCGAAACATACAGCCAGGGCAACTAAGGAGTGGCTCCGTAAGAAGCATCTCAAGGTCCTGGAGTGGCCTAGCCAGTCTCCAGACCTGAACCCAATAGAAAATCTTTGGAGGGAGCTGAAAGTCCGTATTACCCAGCGACAACCCCGAAACCTGAAGGATCTGGAGAAGGTCTGTATGGAGGAGTGGGCCAAAATCCCTGCTGCAGTGTGTGCAAACCTGGTCAAGAACTACAGGAAACGTATGATCTCTGTAATTGCAAACAAAGGTTTCTGTACCAAATATTAAGTTCTGCTTTTCTGATGTATCAAATACTTATGTCATGCAATAAAATGCAAATTAATTACTTAAAAATCATACAATGTGATTTTCTGGATTTTTGTTTTAGATTCCGTCTCTCACAGTTGAAGAGTACCTATGATAAAAATTACAGACTTCTACATGCTTTGTAAGTGGGCAAACCTGCAAAATCGGCAGTGTATCAAATACTTGTTCTCCCCACTGTACATAAATATATGTACATATCAATTTAGTAAGCAAATAAAAAAAAACCCACTGGCTCACATTAAAGTAGCTGTACTGTAAAAATTAAATGACTGAAAGCTATTTTGCATATGTTTAGCATGATGATGTACGCTTTAACAAAGTATCCACGGTAATTAGCCTGCATTATATTACCATATTGCTCATAAAGTCTTCATAACATCACAATGTAATCATATTGTTATTGGATGAGGCTGTGTTCTGTTTCAAGCGTCCTTCTGTTTTCATCACTTTCATAAAGTGTAATTAAGACGGCCTGTGTGGGCAGGTGACTGGAGTGGCAGGCCTCATTTTGCTAATTAAAGTTCATTAAAATACTGTGTAATCACTCAGAGAATCACGTGTACCTGTTTTTGTATAACGTAATCACAGGAGAGAAAAGCTGTGACGTGTGAGCATTGTGTGTGCGTTGATGTGCGCTTTCATTCTCACAGCAACAATGGTGTGAAAGACTTTCTTCAGAGATGAAGGTCGCTGTAGTGATGTGATTACTGTAGTTTACTGCAGAGAGACCTGTCAGACCTGTCAACATCTCACAGTGATGTATGTGCATACAGCACCATTTTAAGTCTTTCTGGCAAATAATGTTTAAAACTGAGGCATCTCCCCTAGCAGTCACTTCTCAGTGTCAAAATTTAAAACTGCTTAAAAATAGGAGACCTGTTAACACTGAATACATTTTCTCACGCCTTCACGCTGAAAACAATTAAATCCATATGCACTCTCTCCATGTTCCATTGCTTTTCTGTGTTGATGGCAGATTTATTTAAATATTAGATGCTTAGAAAAGTTGAATTTCTAAAGTGACACCTCTTGCAGAAATAGATCTAACTGGAGCAAACTGGAATCACAATCATGGTCTCGCACTCTAAAAACTTCATCTATGATGTATTTAATGTGTGTGGTGAAACATTTTTACACTTAAAAATATTGAATACATTTTAAAGCTGTAAAATAAAATCAATGAAATATACCCTTTAAATTATGTAAATGTAAGTATAAAATCTAAGTTGATCTGAATTAACTACATTTGGTACATGACCAATAAAATTGGTATTATATTAATTTTGTGCAAAAACACACAAAATAACACTATACAGTCGGTATCAATGCATGCTGGGAAAATCTAAATTTCCACTCTCTGTGTGCGATTGTTAATTGTGTCCAACTTCTTCAGTTGTTTTTAAAGGGGAAGAATATTGATATGAAATTAGTAATAATTGTAGTTCTTGTAACTGAGCAGTATAATTTCTCCATTCTAAAATATTTTGATTGATATAACAAAAAATATATCTTAATTTGAAAAAATATAGTTTCAAATGCTAATTTATTTTCATGAAAAAATGAACTCAAACAATCACCTAAGTGATATTAATAGATTTTATTAAGGTGGTATAGTTGTGTAAAATTGTTTACAAATCCATTGGATTATTTTTAGAGTGAAGTAACAGCAAAATCAGCCAAAAAGCCGTAGAACGCCCACTCCAAATATTGTGTAAGCTCAAGAAAAATAATGGTCACTGTGATTTTGCCAAGTAATGTTCCTGGATCAATGTATTTTGTTGATCCTGGAACAACATTCCTGTCTTAAAATTTAGTCCAACTTTAGTCCCTAAACCTAACCCTACCCATAACTTATCCCTAAAATCAGAGGGAAATGATATGAATAACACTGATGTAGAAGCACTTAACCCTGGTTGTAAGCCTAAACTTGACATAAACTGTAAACTTGTCCCTTATATTTGATTGGTTGATTGGAATGTTGATGTTAAATGTTGAATGTTGAAAAAAGATGTTGATCCAGGAACATGTTGTAATCACGTTCACCCCAAAAAAACAAAAACAAGTTCAACAAGGAGAGTAGAAGATTTCTTACCGAAAATATTTCTTACAAAAATAGAGGCCTCTAAATACCCTCCACTAATATTGGCACCTTTGGTAAATATGAGCGGCTGTGAAGATAAATCTGCATTGTTTATCCTTTTGATCTTTCATTCAAAAAATCACAAATTTCTAACCTTTCATTAAATTAAAACAATTTAAAGTGGGGGGAAATCACATTATGAAATTAATGTTTTTTTTCTAGTTGTCACATTCAGGTTTTAGGAAGATTAAGACGATGATGAAGATGACACAGGGTTTATTAATACAATCCAAATAACAAGCCAACATGTGAAACAGTGTGCTACACACAAACAATACCGGACACTGAACTGAAATCAAGCAGGAACTTAAATACACAGATGATTAACTAAAACGATGAACAGCTGTGATGACTGAGGTAAGTGTCCATGGTGACAGATTGTGGCGGGAAAATAGAACAAAGGAAGACATGTGACTGATGAAAACAAACTGAATATCCATGAAAACTAAAACAAACTGAACATAACTGTGACACTAGTTCACATTGGCATCCAATTATTGCAACCTCCACAGCTCTGAGCTTTCTCCTATAACGCCTGATGAGTTTGGAGAACACCTGACGAGATCAGAGACCATTCCTTCATACAGAATCTCTCCAGATCCTTCAGATTCCCAGATCCATGTTGGAGCTTCTTCTCTTCAGTTCAGCCCACTCATTTTCTATAGGGTTCAGGTCAGGGGACTGGGATGGTCATGGCAGAAGCTTCATTTTGTGTTCAGTGACACATTTGTGTGTTGATTTTGATGTTTGTTTTGGATCGTTGTCCTGATGGAAGATCCAACCACGGCCCATTATAAGATTTCGAGCAGAGGCCGTCAGGTTTTGATTTTTTTTTTTATCTGTTGGTATTTGCTAGAATCCATTATACCATGTATCTGAACAAGTTATCCAGGACCTCCAGCAAAAAAATAGGCCCACAACATTAAAGATCCAGCGGTATTTTTAACCGTGGGCATGGGGTACTTTTTATCCCCGTTTGCACCAAAGCCATCTGGTGTGTTTGCTGCAAAAAAGCTCTTTTTTTTCACTTTCATCTGACCATAAAATCCTGTCCCATTTTAATTTCCAGTCGTGTCTGACAACTGAATATGATGGAGTTTGTTTTTGGATGAGCGAGGAGGATTGAGGAGGACCCTCCCAAACATCACGTGGTGATGTAGGGGTTGTTTGATTTTTTTTTTTTAGGCTTTCTGACCCCAAGACTAAACTAATCTCTGCGATTCTCCATCTGTGATCCTTAGAGAGTCTTTGTCCACTCAAACTCTCCTCCTCGCCGTGCATTAGGACAATATAGACACACGTCCTCTTCCAGGCAGATTCGTCACATCTTTAGTTGATTGGAACCTCTTAATTATTGCCCTGATGGTGGAAATGGGGATTTCCAATGCTTTAGCTATTTTCTTACAGCCACTTTCTATTTTGTGAAGCTTAACCATCTTTTGCTATATATATATATATATATATATATATATAAACTATATTCTTTGGTTTTACTCATTGTGATGAATAATTAAGGGAATTATATATTTCCTCATATTTATACTCCTCATGGCTGGACAATTTCATGTTCCTAGTCTCCCTGGTATGATAAAAAAAAAGAACGTAAATATGAATGAGAATATACTTCAGAGATATTTTACTCATAATTTCACCCCTATAGGGGTGCCAATAATTGGGGCCAACATGCATTGGAGAAAAATGCATTATTTAATGTGATTTTTCCACTTTCAATTGTTTTACTTCAATGAATGGTTTGAATTTTTTGAATGAAAGATCAAAAGGATAAACAATGCAGATTTATTACATTACAGCCATCTTTGCTCATATTTACCAAGGGTGCCAATATTAGTGGAGGGCACTGTGAAATATTTTTTAAAGAAATATTCTACTACTATGTGCACGAGCTCCTCTCCTTGTTGAACTTAGAGTGAAGTAACACCATATTTTTTGAATAACCTTAATTGTGTTTAATCTGCACCATTGTGTAGATAGCTTGGGTGTTCTGGCTCCTCAGACACCCCTCAATTGATGAAAATCTGTCTTTAAAGAACTTCTTAACGGTGTTGTAATCAATCTTTAGGAAATAACATGCATAATATATGCCTACCTGACTAAGATATGTGTCCTGAGAAATCCCACCTGTGCCAGCCTTAGGCTCTGTAATACCTGGGAGTTACTGATAGCATTCTCTCAATGGCAGTTGCTCAGATGGAAACAGGACCCCTATAAATCGACTGTATGTCTAAATTGATGACTTTGTAAATATATCACTGTCTGTTAATGTATTGTATTGTTTCTGCCATCCAGATGCTGTGCAGGGCTACCTAGAATAGGAGTTGGCAGCTAAAGCAGGTTGAAAGGTAAGTTGAATGCATCTAAAGTGTTTTATGGTGCAATTATACCATGCCCTGCAAATGTTAGAAAATGCCCTTGACAAAGTGGGATTTTGAATAATATTATAATAAATCCTTTTCTCTTTTTTGTGACGACTTTGCATTGATAAGGGACAATGCAATCTATGAAAACATAATTAGTAATTAAAAAAAATAATAAAGAAATACATAACCTATATGTATTACTGCCTGTTGTGCACTAACCTTAAAAGCGATAGTTCACCCAAAAATGAAAATTACCCCATGATTTACTCAAGCCATCCATAGGTGTATATGACATTCTTCTTTCAGACGTATACAATCGGAGTTATATTAAAAAATGTCCTGGCTGATCCAAGCTTTATAATTTAAAGCCCCAAAAAGTGCATCCATCCATTATGAAAGTGCTCCACACGGCTCCGGGGGGTTAATAAAGGCCTTCTGAAGTGAATCGATGCGTTTGTGTAAGAAAAATATCCATATTTAAAACTTTATAAAGTAAAATATCTAGCTGCCGCCAGACCACCTTCCATATTCAACTTATGAAGAAAGTGTAACACCTCTCGCAATTCAAAGAGCTTACGCTATGTCCGGGGTCATAGTTACGCCAGTTACGCGTTTTTCATAAGTTGAATACGGAAGGCCACTCCAAATACTGAGCTGTAATCTAGACAGGGTGGCACCTTTAAAGAAGCTAAAATATAACATCATTTTTGGTCCCATATATTTCCATTTGTGTTATTTTACAAAATGTATTTAGTTTTGATGACTTATGATGAATTATGATAATGAGTAATGTCATCCCCACAACATCTGATGACTGAGCCCTTTTAAGCATCACTCTTTTTTTTAACAAGAATCCCCAGGATTACCCTTCAAAACACGAAGGACGCACAACCTAATTTTCACACGAATTGGCTAGACACAATCCATCTCCTCAGAGAGCCCTGCTTGATGAATCCATCTCTTCAAGCACCTCTACATGGCCATTGATGACTTGCATTTAATTTTCGTTCTCTGTTTTTTTTTAGTTGACCTTTCATTGTTATGCCTTTACGATTCTGTCAATTAAAAAAAAAAAGAGAGACACAAGGTGCTTTTGCTTTTCTTTATATATACTGTATATACTGTTGACCATCTTTGAAGCACATTGTAACAGCAATCACATTCATTCAGACTCTTAAATCAATGGAAGTGTTCACCCAAAAAGGTTCTCTTATTATTTTCTCATTCATGTCATTCCAAACCACATGATGTTATTTTTGCTGTGGAACACAAAATGGGAATTTTGATTCTTTACGCAGCTGTTTTACACATAACGACAGTTCATAGTGATCATAGCTGCCATGCTCCAACCACAATTTAAGCCATTATTCACTCTTAAAGGGGTCCCATTATGCTTTTGTACATTTTCAACTTTCTGTAGTGTGTATTGTTGCTGTTTGAGCATGAATAAGGTCTGCAAAGCACAAAGTCCCTCCAGCAGGAGTTATTCTCTATATCAGTGTCACTGTTTCTGAACTCCTGAAACACCTCCATTGTAGTCTTGAGTTTTCTTCTGGGAACGAACACATCACAATATTCCTCATTTAAATAATTCCCACCCAAGGCATACACTAAATAAAGGGGCGGGGCCTGATTGAGTTAGTTAGTAGTGTGTTGAAACTCGCAGTTATGGTAAGGGGGCGGGACATTTCTCGACCACACTCGAACCGGTTGACCAATCACAACTCTGATCTAGCCAACCAATCAGAGCACATTGTGTTTTTCAGAAGGAGGGGCTTCATAGAGACAGGAACTAAACAGAGCGTTACTGACAGACTGGGAAGAGCTGCAACAATGAGAATATGTGGAAAATAAGGTGTTTTTAGACATTTAAGCATGAAAACCTGTTCTAGTAGAGCCCAAAGGTCCTCTTTAAATGAAAACATTTATGCAGTCCAGCTCTCAAATATGTTGCCTATTTGCTATTATTGCCAGCGACTTTTGATGATACTGATGTCCAACAATATATGTTTTGTGAATTATTTGATTTGAGAATGAATAATTACTTAAATTTCACACCTTCAAAGCTTTTGTACGGCTTCATAAGACTTGGAATATGACGTGAATAATATGAAACATTAAGCTTTTTTGAGCTCAGCAGGTCACTATAAACTGTACTTGTATGGAAACAAGTTGTGTAAAGATTATCCAAAATTCTCAATTCATGTTCTAGGTTTTCAACAACATAGGTTGAGTAAATATTAAAATAATTATTTTTTTTTTTTGGGTGAACTATCCCTTTAAGGCTGGACAGTCCATCCACATTAATTTTTAATCACAAGCACACACCACAAAGATCGTTTTCTGGAGAGCCATGCAATATCATCACGACAATAAACCGCAAACAAGAATGAATGAATAAAATCAGTGAAACACGTCTATGGTGATTCCACAGATGATTGATTCATGTGCTAAGGCCATTTGAAAACATTAACTGACATTCCTAAACAGGAGTGGAGAGGAAATGTTAGATAAGCAATGTGTCAGAGAAGCTTTTAACTGGGGTTGTCACTCTGAACTCTGAGCTATAATTAATTCGAGATCACCATCAACCGATTCCAAACACGTAAGCTGTTATGCTTTGTGGTCCATTAATGAGGCACTGTATATTTATTACCCTGTTCCAGACAGGCAAATATCTCACATTCAAGGTATTGCCTGAGATATTGTGCTGCCATTTGGTATTGTACATTCAATTTTACCTGTTGTTACATCTTTCTAGAAGATCCAAGTTTGAAATCACAATGTGATACTGTTGCTGTTCCACGTTCAATAGTAAGTGCATTCAAGCCCAATTCAAGCGAACGCATCATACTTGCACATACCATAAATATTAGACACCATCAGCACCATATCGTCGCTGTCGGGCGGAAACCTTGTATGTCCAATGGAAAAAACACTGACAACACAGTTTAATTATTTAAAAAATACAAAGTTGATATTGTGCCTTTATATATGGTCAGACACTTACATGTGTCATTATTATTAACATTTCATCAAAATCAAGCTCAAATGGAGTTATGAGGTTTTTGACCAGTCTTACGTGTTTTGTCCGTAATTAGAACTGCCGCATCTGAGGCAGTAAGTGCATCACATTATATTTTCATCATCTTACAGGTTATAAAGTTTATTGTAGCTTTGTGGACGCTCAGTTCTCTGTCATTGGCCAAAATCTCATGTTATAAAAGATGAAGTGCTTCACACAGGCTATTTAAAGGGTTAGTTCACCCAAAAATGAAAATTACCCTATGATTCACTCACCCTAAAGCCATCCTAGGTGTATATTACATTCTTCTTTCAGGTGAATACAATCGGAGTTATATTAAAAAAAAAAATGTCCTGGCTAATTCAAGCATTATAATGCCAGCCCAAAATTTGAAGCCCAAAAAAGTGCATCCATCCATTATAAAAGTAATCCACACACGCTTTGGGGGTTTAATAAAGGCCTTCTGAAGTGAATCGATGGGTTTGTGTAAGAAAAATATCCATATTTAATTTATCCATTATTATAGAGTAAAATATCTAGCTTCCGCCAGACCGCCTTCCTTATTCAACTTGCCTTGAAAAAAGCGTAAAAAAGCGCAACTGGCGCAGCGATGACGCCGGACGTAGCGTAAGCGTTTTGAACTGCGAGAGGCGTTACACTTTCTTCATAAGTTGAATACGGAAGGCAGTCCGCCAGAAGCTAGATATTTTACTTTATAAAGTTTTAAATATGGATATTTTTCTCACACAAACGCATCGATTCGCTTCAGAAGGCCTTTATTAACCCCCGGAGCCGTCTGGAGCACTTTTATAATGGATGGATGCACTTTTTTGGGCTTCAAATTTTGGGCTGCCATTCACTGCCATTATAATGCTTGGATTAGCCAGGACATTTTTTTAATATAACTCCGATTGTATTCATCTGAAAGAAGAATGTCATATACACCTAGGATGGCTTGAGGGTGCGTAAATCATGGGGTAATTTTCATTTTTGGGTGCACTATCCCTTTAAGACAGGTAACTATTTTAAGACAGTGACTCTTCTCCGTTCCTCAAATACATAACATTTTCGCCTATATATAGTGTTATATATAGTGTTTCTTGAGTAAAGAAAAATGCTGTACTTATTCAAACAACCAGTTCTTTATTCTCCCTTGCACTGCAAACAAGCAGAGACGGTCCAAAATGTGTGCGGCACTTCATTCACGATAGAGGTGGGTGGAGTTATGAGGTTTGACTGACAGTTTGAGTTAGGAGGTTTAGTCACAAGCTCTTTTTAATCATTTTCTTTGGTTAAATGTTTGCCAAACCCGCAGACAGGCATAAAGGCTGACCAATAGTAATGATTTTCCGCCCGTCAGCGACGATATATAGATGTCTGGACAGGGAGTGAAAGCTCCGTATTTCATGTTAAAAGGGCGAAATCCACACCTCAAATTGTAACTCTAGCTCACTGAGGTGTCTTGACCCTCTATGCTTGTTGTCCGCTGGGCTGGTCACCGCTTCCGAGGTCCGACTCGGCTTCCCCACTTGCGCCCCCTCTCCTTGCGGAGAGTCGGTCCAATGATTTAGGAGAAGAGTTTTGATTCCTTCTGCAGAAGCAGCCGACTATGTCCGCTCGGAACGAAGGTGTGAAGAAACCATAGATGACCGGATCACAGCACGTGTTAAGGTTGCCAAAGACGAAGAGGGCGTGGTGGACGTATTCTGGCATCAACTGCAGCATTCGAGGCTGGAACCAGTACCAGATGCCGAGCAGGTAGTACGGCGTCCAGCACACCACAAATGATGCCACGATGATGATGGTCATCTTCAGGGTCTTCATGCGTGCCTTCGGGATTATGTCGGTTCCAGTGCGTCTCAGACAAGGTTCCCCACCTAAAAAAGCAAACATAGGTTAGGAGAGGACAAGTGAGGCATGTGCTGTCTGACCTGTTTTATTATTTTGACCCAGAAACAATTTCATACAATCTCTGCTTTCTAATGATATGAATTAATCTAAAAATTCTTAAATCAAGATGCATTTACTTAAGAAGCAAAATGACTTAAGATATTAAAGGGATAGTTCACCCAGAAATTAAAATTGTTGTGGGGGGGACCACTGACTTCCATATGGAAAAAAAATACTGTGGAAGTCAATGGTGCTCCACAACTGTTTGGTTACAGACATTCTTCAAAATATCTTCCTTTGTGTTCAGCAAAACTAAGAAATGTATACAGGTTTGGAACAACTTAAGGGTGAGTAAATGACAGAATTTAACATTTTTGGGTGAACTGTCCCTTTAAGTCTTGTATTCTGAAAAAAATCATCAAAATGAAGTGAGTTAAACATTAAACTTGGTTAAAGGTATTTATTTTTGCCAAAATTATTTACAACTACAGGTTTTATTTTACTGTGCAAAAAACTCACAGAAAAAAGCATACATTGACTACAACATAATCAGTTATTAATATTTCATTGGTTCTCTCATTTTTGCATGCATTCATAATGCCTTTGCATGGCAGCCTGGCCAAAAATTATGTGTGCACAATTTGGCATGTTTCATTGCGTTATCACAAATAAAACTATTGACTCCAAGCACAACTAGCAATATGCTTACAAAATCTTTAACACATTTTTAATAATATTTGAATAAAGGATGAAGATGTCAATTTTCCTAGGCCAGACATCACTTCTGGCCACTACTGTACATCAGTGGTTGAGAACTATGGGGATTTGGATGCAGTTAAGATGTATATCAATGACAGGTACCATGTCAGAAGAGAGTAAAAGTCAGTTACCCTTCCCTTTGCCACGAGGCATCTGGCGGTTGATTTCCACGAGGATTCGGGTATAGCAGAAGCTCATTACCAGTAGAGGGAACACATAGAGGGTGACAAAGTGGAACATGTTGTAGGCTGTTTCCTGCCAGCGCTGCTGGAAGCTTCCATGTGTTACACACTGCACAAAGTCAACCCCTTCAGCCTTAATTGCCCTGAAAATAAATAACTGAAACGATAAAAAGCAGTTTATAAAAAAAGTGTCACACTTGCTGTGTATATAATCCAAAAGACGAGAGGAAATGAAAGCAAAAGGCGATTTAATGAACACAGTAACACACTAGCATTACACTATCAACATCAATGCAAGACAAAGGACTGAAGAAACTGAGGGCTTAAATACACAGGGATGGCAAGCAACAGAACAACGAACAGGTGAGGACTAGTCAGGAATCATAGTAACAAACAAGTGGCGGGAAAACTAGGTCAAACCAAACACAGGGTTTGACAAAACAGACAGTTCTGACTCGGGTTTCTATATTTTTTCAAACTCATCAGACTTACGGTGTTCAGTAAATGGACGATTAAAACTACGAAAAATCCGAGGAGGGTCAAAACTTTTAGACGACAACTCATTTGAATTTACTTCACGACTGTTAAAAAAGTATGCTCTATATAGCAGGGTTGCCAACTTTTAAGGCGATATTTGTATTGACACAAATATCGATTTCAATCTTGATTCAATCTCAATTCATATTTATATAGCCTACTGTACATATAAGCGGAAAACAATTTGTTGAATGCACTTTGTCTTTTTAGCACTATTTTAAACTTTTCTTGGGTTAAATTCAGTATTTGCTTGCATTCATTAATATTCACTTGTGTGTGCTTTACATTAAAAAATATTAGGATGCACGTTATTAACTTTCTTAAATTTCACATTTAAAAAATCTAGTGTTTGATCATGTCTAAATATTTATTCAAATGCAAAACCTAAAAATAAGTAAGCAGTTATGACCTGCAATACTCATGGCCAGACTAGTGGATACATCTATATTTATTAAAGAGCCAGTCAGGCACCTAGTGGGTAAACCATGGCATTACAAATAAAAAAAATATTTTTCCGTCCACAAAATGACTCTAATTTGCCTTGGAATTTAAAACCCTTTTCCCTATTTGAACCTTAAATACTACACTAACTGTAATATAAATAATAAAAATATTAGAAAAAATATCATTTTAAGTGGTCACTAATGGATAATTATTGCACAAATAGTATTTAGTACCAAAAGATCTCCTCAAAATATTAAATAAATATTACTGAACTAAAATATGGAAGTTATTTAATTGACCAATAGTTAAGGTGTATGGTCACATTTGACCACCAAGGTGTATGAATGTGACCAATAAGTAAGGAATAGCCTGAGGGTTAAATACAAGAAAAAATTCATGCTCTCCATCACTCTCCAGAATAAAACGATACTGTAAATGTTATCGACGTAATAATCAATGCACACTATGCTGTAATTTTTTACCAAAAATTGCTGCAAATACCACTATTATAGTGAAGATGTTGTCTATCCTGCTTAAAGCCATTCAAATATATTAACAGCGCTGGTTTGTTATGAACCACGTGACCGTGAGGCGGCGATGATGGCGAGATCAAAGCATGTCGCAACTCTATTTTTCAACGGCTCTGGCTTTAACTGAGGCGCTACAGAGATCTGTTATGATCTGTTATGCCATATTGCACCAAAACGGTATTTATTGTTTGAATTTCGTATTAAAACGTACAAAATTTGAAAGCTGAGACTTTGTTTCATATCAAAAGCAGGGTTGCCAATTTGGCATAAGATTTACTTGGGCAGAGTGAGACCGTGAGACAGCGCCTGAAAGCGTGTGTCTCACGCCAAATGCATGAGAGTTGGCAACCCTGAATAAGAGTAGTATGAATGTAATTCGGACGTACTACATCTGCCTTGTTGTTACTGTCATGTGACCTACCAGCGTCAGTTACGTCGCTTCACTTCCATTCATAAATCCCCTCCCGTGGACTCATGGGATAGCAAAATGTCCATCGAATGCGCACTCAGAATCTTGCCGGAAGTAGTAGGTCATCTGGGGACATTTCGCCTACTGTTTATTCGGACATATACTCTGTTGGCAAACTGCTTTTCGCATACTATATAGTAGGGAAGTATTCGATTTGGGACACAGCGCACTAGCAAAGCTTAGCAACTAGCTTGGGACATGCTGGTAATGTGCTAAAACCAAGTGTGCTGCACACTTGGTCCTGAAAAGTGAAGTCAAAGCATTTTGATCGCCCCCTGGTGGCTGGCTGCATTATAGGTCATAAAGCCCACCCTCGCCCTGTAATCAAATGGGATGCAAGCCAAATTAAAAAATCCAATTACACTTCAAATAATTTTTTTCCAAAACTCGTTTCTATGTCTAAGTGTTCGTTTGGCTTTAGTTTATTATTTGATGCTATAAAAATGGGGTGTAACATCATGATTGACAGCTGTGTTCTTGTTTGGACTCGGGCTCCAAACTATGTAATCGGCAATGACCGTTACTGGAATATTTTGTCTTAATTTTTCTTCAGTGGAAGGAAGCAGAGACATGCTGTCCATCTTTTTTTACAGTCTATGGCTGAAACATGCTAGTAACATGTTAATTCATGCTAGCAAACATGCTAATTCATGTTAACAGCATTCTTCGTGTTAGAATCATGCAAGAAATGTGCTAAAACATGTTAGTAACATGCTAAGATCATGCTAGCAACGTGGTAAAACATGCTAACTCATGCTTACAATGTGGTAATTCATGTTAGGATCATGCTAGTAACATGCTAGGAACATGTTAGCAGTGCGCTAAAACGTTCTAGCAACATGTTAATTAATGCTAGCAACATGCCAATTCATGCTAGGATCATGCTAGCAATTTGTTAAAACATGTTACCAATGTGGTAAAGCACGTTAGAAACAGGTTAGCACTGTGCTAAATCGTTCTAGAAAAATGTTAAAGCATTTTAGCAATGTGTTAAATCATAATATAAACATGTCAGCAATGTGTTAAAACATGCTAGCAACATGCTAAAACATGCTAGCAATGATCTAATTCATGTTAGAAACGTGTTAAATCATGGTAAAACATGTTAGCAAATGTGCTAAAACATGCTAACAATGTGTTAAATATGCTAGCAACTTTCTAAAACATGTTTACAACATTATATTGATTTCTTTCAGTAAAATATTCAAACTTTCAGAGAAGGCTTTGTCAAACCAACATCAAAGTTTGTCATAAAACTTTAGTCATCAAATTGTTATTGCATGGAAAAGATCAGCCAGCACAGCCTTCAGAATTTCACCTTTTGTTTTCCACAGAAAAAAAAGAAAGGTTTGGAACAACATGAGGGTGAGTGAATGATTTTTATTTTTGGGAGAACTAATCACTATGTAATCAGCTGATTAAGTCTTGATATTGACAGATTTTTCAACTGTTCTGCATAAAAATATTAGCATGTCTTCTACAAATAGCTAAATCACGTGAATTGTAAACCTTCAAAGAATCCAAATATACCTATTTTTATCGTTTTACACATTTTGAAACAGCAAGCCAAAGGATTTTCATGTCATGGCTGCTTGTATTGGGATGTTAAAAATCTCCTTAGTGCTGCTGTTGCTTCCATTGTAGGTGTTTCCCTTACATTTGGGCACTATGGAATGTCAACTGGATTTTTAATAGGGAGAAAACACGTTCTGCTATCTCTGTTGAACTTGAACCAAATATTGTATATTCATGTTATCACCTTGTGCTTTCACATAAAAGAAATTAATTTGCTCCATGTCTGCATTATTTTTCCATGTGACATACTTCTCTATATTCTCCTACACGATTAATCAGGTAGCACACAGTGTGACAGAGGGAAGCCCATTTTTTTCTCTTGGGGAGGTGTGTGAACAGAATACAGGAGTGAGGTGCCTAAGATATATTGATATCTACAACTCACCACCCACTCTGTCTTATTGTTGGATCTCTTTCCCATTATCCATGGCCGCCTAACTGACCTGGCTTCTTTATCTCACTTGCAATTATTTTAAATGACATGGTCACATCCACAGGCTGCTAAAAACGATATTACTGGAATTAAGTGTGTGGAGAGAAACAAAGACACACTGACGAGATTCAGTCAGGCATTTTAAAGGTTACAGAAAATGCCCTGGGACTAGTAAAGCTTGACTAATAGGATCTATAATCAATGCAGCATGTGCTCACTGAAGAATACTGACCCAGGGTCAGTTATTGCACCACTTTAAGCTACAACTGATTGGTTAAAGAAATACTCAAGCTTAGATGGCTATCAGGGAATGCGTGTGGTTGACTGAAAGTGCAATTTCCCTAACAACAAATGACATCCACCATTTCAGTTCGAAAGAAAACTAAACTTGGTTCAGTTTGGCTATGTGCCACTTTTCTTACTCAAAGGTGTAATTTTTGCACCTCCAACTGGAATTGCACAACTGTTTTCAAACAGGTTTCCAGGACACTTTGTCCATCTGTCATTGTTGGGATAAACAAGTACCTCCTCATGCTACTTATTGAACCAGTGTTATGTTGGACTAGTTGGGATACATTGCATTTTTCTGGGAAATAAAGTTACAAACGGCTTACTAAAACTGAAGCACCGAGGCTTTTCTCTCGACTGTATGGTAAAATGGTCAATTACTCAACGCTTTTCAACATGTGCATGTTTCAGGTGTATCTTGTGGTCAAAAGGATGAATAAGCACCTAGCAAACAGCTTTGTAGCGCAGGTTTTACATTCGGTTTTACAACTGATTGTTTAACAACTGTTGATTTTATTTATAGGGGTCATGAACTGCATTATTTTATTATTTTATAATGTTTCCTGGGGTGCACTTATAATATTAGTATAATTTTTACATCAAAAATTGTTGTAATTTAGAAATAAACAGCATTTTTCCTACCCTGATTTTAGCCCTCTGATTTGAATGCTCTGTTTGAAAGGGCGTGTGTGCTGTGAGACTTCAGTGTAAACGGCCACTGCTGCAATTGGCTGCTGTGAGACTTCAGTGTAAACGGCCACTGCTGCGATTGGCTGCTGTGAGACTTCAGTGTAAACGCCCACTGCTGTGATTGGCTGCTGTGAGACTTCAGTGTAAACGCCCACTGCTGTGATTGGCTGCTGTGAGACTTCAGTGTAAACGGCCACTCCTGCAATTGGCTGCTGTGAGACTTCAGTGTAAACGGCCACTGCTGTGATTGGCTGCTGTGAGACTTCAGTGTAAACGGCCACTGCTGTGATTGGCTGCTGTGAGACTTCAGTGTAAACGGCCACTGCTGCGATTGGCTGCTGTGAGACTTCAGTGTAAACGCCCACTGCTGTGATTGGCTGCTGTGAGACTTCAGTGTAAACGCCCACTGCTGTGATTGGCTGCTGTGAGACTTCAGTGTAAACGGCCACTGCTGCGATTGGCTAACATCTTTGCATATGAAATAGCTAAGTAATGTTTTTACTATGACAGCTCTCAAGGTTAACCAATCATGAAAAGTGTTGATTATAGTATTATATTTAGATATGTGGCATGAAAGGTTGCAGTGATGAGCATTGTAGCCGATCACAGACATGTTGAGCGCATGAATGCAGTGATCTCGTCATTGCAACTCGATTTCTGGACACTAATGAATGCTTTCATCATAACTAACAGTGCAAACACAATGTAAATAAGAGATTCGTTGATTATTACAGGAGTTTTGGCGAGAGTCTGATAGAACACTGATAAACTTGCGCTGTTTGATTGACAGTTTAAATAACAGATTATTTTCATTCTGCTAAAAGAAACAATGATTTTCTGACACAAACAGCAATAAACGTAGCCTAGAAATCTAGAAGCACCCTAGCGGCAGCAAATGTAATTTGCAGCCAGGGTCGTCTAGTAACTCTCCGTTGGCTTGCAAGCTTGAAAAACCAAACTCTAGTCAGGCCAATCACATCGTGTATAGAGTCAGTGGGCGGGCTTAACATAATGATGGCAGAGTTGCGACGATTCCGTGTGCTACTTGAAAACAAAGAAGCTGGCGAACAGCGGTCTTTCGAATCGGCTTTGGCCGCGACTCTGGAAGACTTGGAGTTTTTGAGAAAAGCTTTTCTTTGAGAAAAGAACAAAGATCGGCACTGAAGTCATTCTTAAAAATGGAAGATGTGTTCGGAGTTTTGCCGACCGGATACAGCAAAAGTTTAATCTATCAACTAGCTCCGCTTCACCTTCTTCGTTGCTCTGGTTGGTTGTAGCGCTATCCTATTGCGTGCAGAGGGAATCTGAAAGACAACCGTTTATCCCGCCCCTCGGATTGAGCCCTGCCAATGGTGTGTTCCCTGACCCAACATCTTGATGTGGGTCTGGCTTGTCAGGCTACAATAAACAATTTTGAGACAAAGAACATCTGACTGTACATGAATCATTACATATCAGAAATCACTGGTCACTGGTGATTTTGGTTACACATACACATAATCAGTACATATCAAACGATCTGTAACAGCAATAGTGACACAGCAAAAAAAAAAAATAAGTGTAGAAGGCACAGCATCGTTTTTTTTTATTTCAGTCTCTCTGCAAATCCGGCATCAGAAGGAAGGTTATGCAGCAACTGTGTTTTTCCAAAACCTGGCACTACACAACATTTTGCACTCTTCAAAGGCATGTTTATCGCTTAGTTGCTTGTTAGATCCAGTGTTAGTGTCAGGTATGTTATTTCAGTGGGTCAGTGGGTGTGGCTACAGTGGTAACGATGATGAAGTAGGTGTTGATCTTCTGCAGAGACGGTCTTTCACCTATCTATCATGGATAGGCACATTCCACAACGAGTCATTCTCTGGGCTTGGTTTCAATAAAAGCTGTTTTTGGACTAACAAGGAAGTTTTCAGTTCTAAAACGTACAGGATATTCTTATAGTATGATGACCTCTTATATGTCAAAAGCTCAAGGAAAATTTGATTTCTCAATTCATGACCCCTTTAACTTATTTGAAGTCATTGCCATAGCTATCAAGTCTTTTGGGTGTTTTGGCACTACAAATTGTATTTAAAATACCGGTATTAATTATATATAAAAAGCCATGTTTTGTCTGTTTTAACCAAGCCACAGTCCTTTATTTCAAAGGCAAGGCTCATGTGGAATTCATATATGAATTATGAAACTGGTTATAGTGTAGAGTAAGGAACATGATTATAGTTGTCTCTTCATATTAAAAAAGACACTCATCACCTTTAACAAGTGTTTTCAAACAATAACATTATCATCCATCTATAAATCCTCAGAGACAGTTTTGTGCTGCTTCATAACAAGACAAGTCCCACACATGACAACTCCAATTAAAATAACATCTTGTTCACTTACCTGTGGAGAGGCGAGCAAGATGCTGAGGATCCAGGCAGCCAGCAGCATCCTCCTGTTCCTGCGACCGGCATCCAGAGCTTCTAGTGGGTGCAGGATTGCATGGTGCCTGTCCAGGCTCACCACCACCAGGATAAATGCTGACGAATGCATGGCGAAGAGCTTGAGGAAGCAGAGGAGCTTGCACATGGCATTGCCGGCATACCACTGCACTGTAATATTCCATATGGCGTCGAGTGGCATCACCACAAAAGTCATGACCAGGTCAGCGGAGGCCAGGCTGGCAATGAGTGGCCGCAGGTGGGAGGCCAGGCGGCGTCCTCGCCCCCTGGTCACGCTGATCAGCACTGAGAGGTTGCTGATAGCTGCGAAGACGAAGAGCACCAGGGTGGCTGCCACACGGAAGCGAGCGGCCACAGTGAATGTGGGTGTCTCCCAGTCAGAAGCAAAGCGAGGAAGGGAGGCGTTCGGCAGAGAGGAATTTTCCCAAATGCATGTGGGACTCGCTGACAGGAGAGACGCGTTTACTGACATACTGTAAAGAGGGAAAAAAGACGTTTTGTTGCATAGTAAAGGCTTTTTGTGATACTCAAATCTATAATTATTGTAATGCTATACGACATTTCAGTATCATATGAATTAGACCTATGTCATGAATTTGAGTTACATTAGGAATTTACTGAATTAAAAAGTAATGCCATTCTGGGTAATGAAGTGTTCTTCCATCTTTGTCCATAAATGTGTTAGATATAAAGAAGTGTACAGTATATAAATTAATTACTCTACCATTTGAAAGTTTGGGGTCGGTAAGATTTTTGTAAAAAAAAAAAGTCTCTTACGCTCACCAAGCCGTTATTTATTTGATCAAAAATACAGTAAAAACAGAAATATTGTGAAATATTTTTTATAATTAAAAGTACCAGTTTTCTACTGTAATATATTTTAAAATGTAATTTATTCCTGTGATGCAAAGCTGAATTTTCAGCATCATTACTCCAGTGTTCAGTGTCACATGATCCTTCAGAAATCATTCTAATATGATGATTTGCTGCTCAAGTAACATTTATGATCAATGCTAAAAACAATTGTGCTGCTTAATATTTTTGTCAAAACTTTAAAACCTTTTTTGATATTTGATAAATAAAAAGTTCAAAAGAACAGCATTTATTTGAAGTACAAGCATTTATTTGTAACATTTCAAATGTGTTTTCTGTCACTTTTGAACAATTGAATGCATCCTTGCTGAATGAAAGTAATTTAAAAAATCAAACTAGACAGATAGATCTAAAATAGATAGATAGATAGATAGTCACACATGAATTGAAAGAGAGACAATTCTTCATTTTTGAATTTTGCTCAACTGTAGATTATTGGTATTGCTTTGTGCATTTCACTAAATAATCCTTTCTAAAATTCAGCAAAATGTTCATCCAGACATGAATATTCACCTAGAGACCCTGATTTCCATTACATGACTGTCACCACAGAGTCATTTGTCACCCTTATGACTTTTCACCCAGACATCTATCACCCCCGCAGTCTAACATCCTCTGCCTCTACGGCGTCCATGCATCTGCCGTCTCATCTCTACAGATAAGAAACTCTTGCCAGGGGTCTTTTTTCACTCCGGATCTCTTCTGGCAAATAGGGAGACCTTGGTTAAATGGCAGGGAGATAGATTACACCTCAGGTTTTTAAAGGTCTATATATAAACCCCCGACACAACTATCAGGGCTCTGCGCTGAGATTATGCACAGCAGACTAAAGCAGAATGAGATTCACATGCACAGTATAGTACAGATGTTCTGCTGCCTTGCTCAGCATGCTTGCTGATATCTCATTTGGCCCCTCTACACCTTTATGATAAAATTTTAATTAACTTTAACAAAAATGAGTTCAATTATTTCTTATTGAGTGATTATGTGATAAGATAAAGTGACATATGGTTTACATTCTTGATAACATCATGAAGACAAAACGTTGATTTAATGGTTGAGGGTCCCTGCGCTGGCTCTGGTTCTGATATAAATGCCCTATCATACTGACAAATGGCTGTTGTCAGTATTTCCCTTCATTCTGAAAGTGATATTGTATTTTGTATAGCTGTAGTCAGGTAAACAGCATGCAAGTGATAGATAGAGAGAACCCTAGTGAACACGACCTCTGCTGTCTCTGAACTCCCACACCAAATTGCACAGCGCTCCAGGAATACATCCCATTGTCACTGCAATTGTTCTTCATGCTTGACATGAAATATATTCTCCAAAGAATAGTAAGTGTTGTGACCTGGAGAAATGTATTTTTGCCTCTTGCGAAATCAATATGCATTTAAAAAAAAATAAGCCATAGCCAAGACTATGAATTAGAGCTGTTATAATAGATGATATCCTTGGCATCGCTGTCATCCTGTTTATATGACAGATTGTTTAAATGATTGCTTGACACCTGCCCACTGGAATCATGGCAGTTTTGCACTCCTGCCTCTTAATGTTGGTAAACATTATGCAAATATATGCAAGGAAGAGTGTCGGCTATCATAACTCTTTGGAATATAGCATAAGTGCTGTCTTGAATATGCAGATCTTAAAGGGATAATTCACCCAAAAATGAAAATTCTGTCATCATTTACTCACACGCAAGTTGTTCTAAACCTGTATGAGTTTCTTTCTTCTGTTGAACACAAAAGAAGATATTTTGAAGAATTTCAGTAACCAGACAGTTGACGGCACCCATTGACTTCCATAGTAGGGAAAAAAATACTATAGTCAATGGGTGCCGTCAACTTTCTGGTTACAGACATTCTTCAAAATAGGGCTGTGCAATTAATCGTAATTCGATTTTGGCTTCCAACGATTATGAATGCAAGATAATCGATGTGAAAAGATTATTGTGCCGCTGCCGCATTCCGTCCCGCGCACCTTCCTTTCCTTCACAGCAATGCGCATTAAGCCACGAAAGAGATGCGGTTCCCTAGGCGGCCTCCTGTGCGCGCGCTGCGAGACAGGGCAAAATGCGCATAAGCAAAGTATACTGTGGGCTTCAGATACACGCCTAAACGGTTAAATAACCTACACACATATATGTTGAAATGCTGTTTTGGTAATTATCCTTGTAAACAGTGGATTATGTCTTAAGTGAATGTAAACACTGAGAAAGAGCACGTGTGTAACAGTATATTGGGCCCGTGCAGCTCTTAAAGTAACAGCAGCCTAATAAATCTGCTGCAGTCATTAATGTTATTCAAACAAGAAAAGACAAAGATAAAATCACTCACTGCTCTTGAATGAATAAACTGTAGTTTTAATGAGGATCAGTCTATACTTAATGTATACAGCAGTGTTATTTTACATTTGATTACTTTATTTCTGTTGTAGGCTATTACTTATCTGAATACCACTGTTAGTACATCTTCCTGAAAAACCTAAACCTATTTTTGTTCTGTTGTATTTTTTGTCGGTTTTGTTTGTAATTTTTTGTGCCCCTATTATGGATTTTTGAAAATGACCTTTCATGTAGTGTATAATATAGTTCTAAGTGAATGAAAACATCCTGCAAAGTTTTAAATCTGAAAGTGCACCGTATATAAAGTTATTGTCTCTCAAAAGTAAGAGTCGACTCTGAGTCAATTAAACGAATCGTTTTTAAAACAAATCCCAAGCCGTTTCATTGTGACGTCAAGACGAAACTTTAGCATAGGCCTATTGCCCACATTTTCAGCCTCGCTTGGCATTTTGATACAGTTCCCACACGTGCACCTTTCTTCTCAGACATTCTTACTCCAATTCTGCATGTTTAATCGGCCTGAAGTGTCATAAACTACATTGACACTTACCATTGAGAAAGGTCCTGCTCCAGTCGTGTTTGTGATTGACTTTCTGGTTCATCAGCAACTCTGGACGTTTCCTCGTTGGACTCTGGCTCGAATTGGTAAGATAAAATTGATGCCATGTCTGTTCATACACTGTATAGAATTTTCAACACTTGAGAAGCTGTAATCCAGTAATGGTGATAGGCGTTCCGTTTCAACTGACAGCTGACTGGGTCATCTGACCAATCACGCAAAGGAGGGGTTTGGAAAAATGAATCATTGAGCGAATCCTTTGGGAGTCGTTGAGCAAATAAGGTAAAAATAAATGCATATTATTTTTGACCTTGCATGCATGTAAACCTGTTGTTGGGGACTCCCAAAACAAAAATAGGAACCTTTCAAATGCCATAATAGGGGCACTTTAATTTCTTTTTGTATTGCTGACTGTTTACTTGTCTTCTGTAACTGTTTTGAGGACTTTTAATTACATTAATTAACCTATTAGTTTTTTTGCTGAAGTATTGATAATTGTGAAATTTCACGACATTTAAAATTACTCATATCATGAAATAAGACTTTTATTATATCCACTTATAATCGTGATTTCAGTACTGACCAAAATAATCGTGTTTATGATTTTTGCCATAATCGAGCAGCCCTACTTCAAAATATCTTCTTTTGTGTTCAACAGAAGAAAGAAACTCATACAGGTTTGGAACAACATGAGGGTGAGTAAATGATGACAATTTTTTCATTTTTGGGTGAACTATCCCTTTAAGGGCTGTTAGAAATGCAGAATCAGAAAACAACCTGATATCTTTCTTACTTTCTTTTACACACCGAAGTGGTGGATTCATCATACAATAGTTCAGTTGTTATCATAATCTCTAAAACTTGTGCCTGTGAATTTGCGTAATTATATTCATATTCTTGCTCACATGACTAATGACCTGGAGCCATCTAATTAAGATAGCGGTGATGAGAATATTAAGATTGCATGGCAAATTAATGTTCAAGTGCATGGGCTGATATTTGCAGAGTGGCCTTAAAAGAAGAATTTATCTTCTGATTATAGTCTGAATGATGAAAAGAGACAGTAAATGAGAAGAAATGTATTTTCTCACATTTTGGCTATATTAGACATCTTTGTTGGATGTTTACTTTATCAGCATAGTCATGCAATGTCCAGAAGATTCTGACAAAATATGGCATGAAGCACGTGTATAATAGCAAAAAACTGCATTTGATCATGCGCTTAATCAGCTTCACCTGAGCAGATTTTATTAATGCATGCCAGATATTGGTGCGGTACGCTTAAAAAATCATCTTCATTACATCAATGACAGTTTTCCTTGCATGGCTCGCCTCAAAAACTTTCATGAAAACACCTGATACACATGCAGGATTCATTAGGGAAAGTTTTTTGGTCCATATACAGAAGTGATTCTGAAATCTAGTGAGCTGTCTACCTACACAGCATTTATGGACATCATACTGATAAACATAAAATTGATTATCATGCACTATGATGCCAAGAAATGCTGTCATGGTATACTGTTTAGGATTCTCCTCAGTAAGATCATTACACTAGCCTGCTCTTAAATAGAAGTGATAGAGTTAGACTTACCTGTTTGCTGCAATATGTGATTTGTAGATTAATCCATGAATGTTTCACTCAGTTATTTATATATTGGACATATGCTGCTGTAGAGAAAATAAGCGCAGTTCATTCAGCAGTCGGTTAACATGTCATGTCGTCTCTCGTTCTCCTGCAACCCCCGCATGAGCTTGACGGCACCATGGACTCCTGTAGCGAACAGTTTGCCGCAGTCAACGGTAATTCACTCATCAGGGTGATATTGATGATCTCCCGGTCAAAAGTTTGGTTGCTTGACGCTTTAGGAGAGTAGGGCACTTTTTAAGAAGCTACATGTTGTTTTATTTGCACTTTTTGCCAAAAGCCGAGTGTTTAACGGACTCGCGGAGCTGTCCAGGTTCTGAAGAGTCTCCAGTGGAGGAAGCCACTATGGCAAGCCGTTTTAGCTTAAATTGTTCCCAGCGTTACTCGTCGTAATTGCATTTTTACTAGTAAGAATTTAATTAGAGAGCTCTACAATTCAATTCTTACTAGTAACAATTACAATTAGAGAGCTCTATAATTAAATTATTACTAGTAACAATTGTGATTAGAGAGCTCTCTAATTAAATTAGAGAGCTCTGCAAATGAATTAGAGAGCTCTCTAAATCAGTTCTTACTAGTACGAATTACAATTAGAGAGCTCTTTAATGCAATTCTTACTAGTAAGAATTCCAGTTACAGAGCTCTACAATTGTATTCTTACTAGTAAAAACTTGTATTCATTAGATGCAAAACAGATTTGCAATTACACCCATTTCCCTCAGCAAATACCGCTGCGGTGCTACACTTCAAAATAAAAGCCCCATTAGACAACTTGGATAGCTATATAGCAATATTTTGCAATTGAAAGATAATATTTAATTACTACTTTAATTCACATCTTTGTACTCTAAAAATTATTAAAGAGCAAAGAAAACACACCTGTGTTTCCTTTAAGAAAACTTGCTGCTGATCAACATGCCTGGTAATGATAAAGTTTACCAGACAAAATATAATCTAATTTTTGTGTTTATTACGCACTGTAACATGTTTGAAGATGTTGAGCTACATATAGGCTAATTATTAGGCTAGTCGTCACTCTGACAAAATGAGTTTTAAAATGTATTTCTCTCTTTTTTTATCCATCATGTTTGTTTTAATTCCCCAATAACTAAGACTATATATGGAATATAAGTATGAGAGATAAATAATAATTTAAAAAATTAGTATATTATATATAAAAAGGAATAATTAAAAAAATATTATATTATATTATATTATATAATATAATATTATATTATATTATACGCCCAAAAAGTGTGGACTGTGGAATAGCCTACTGTAGGTTGGAAGGAGATATATTTAAAAAGGCTAAACCTATTCTGGCTTTAAATTGTTCCTGCATATATTTCTTGTAGCCTAAACAGTTTTTTTTATTCTCATGGCTATATAACCAAACAAACAAATACAAGCCCAAATTAGGGGTATGCAATATTGATAAAAAATATAGGCTACATATATTTTTGGGAATTTTTTTCGACAAGGATAAGATGATATCTTGCTAATTGTTTTTGTGATAGCTGGTTTAGGCCTGTCTAAAACCACCAGTAGGTGGCAGCCCAATTGTGTCTTAATGAGTGATTCATTGAATCATTCATTCAAATGATTCATTCAAAACGGTTGATTCATTTAGAAGCGAAGCAAATGACTGTCTTTATGAATGGGTCATTGAATCATTGACTCAAATGATTCCTTTAAAACACAGATTCATATCAAGTACGAAACATTGCACTGTTGCTCTGAGACACATAACAGTTCTGCCAATATTGTGTCCAAAATGTAACACTGAATATTAACAATAAAATAAATATCACATTCGTGATCACGCTTATCTGATATGAAACAGCATTCTTGCTTGTGTGGTATTACATAACTATATTATATGTTATTAATATTTTTTTTAAAAACTCATACAGGGATATTTTTGCCCTCAGAATTATAGCGGCACTTCTGGCTTCATCATGCAGTGAATTCTGTTTTTGCAAAGTCAGTGACATACTCAATAATGTCAGCTTGTTAATCGTTAAATTATTGTTATATTATTGTAGATGATAAATATTACACACCCCTAGCCCAAATTGTCTCAGTATTATTTTGTGAGTGTATAGTGCAAATAAAACCCTGGTAATGCTGAACAAAATAAGTATTTTACAACCAGTAAATAAATAGCCTATGCATATCGCTGGGTATATTTACCTTTTCTGAGCAAGTGTGAATTCACCTTTAACAACAACTTACAGTAGTCTACGTAGCCTACCGTAGCCTACCTATACAACAGGGCTAAAGGCACACCTTAAGAAAAATGTGCTTTTCATTATTCCCATATTATATGATTGCAGAAAATAATATGTTTTTAATAATGTCTATACTTTTTCAAAACAATCACTTTAGCAAAGTTTGTACTATTTTTGATACATAAAATAATTCATTTTTGTTCAATAAATATACTGCCATTTAAAGAGCCTATGTTCATTTTTAAAAAATACAGAAACTATATGATTACTTATATTATTTTACCCAAAATACCTTACTTTTACATATTCTTCCGTTATTGGAAAAACTGTTGCTTTCATTACCTTGAACAAAACTGAAAAACATTAACAAGATCGTTGTCTCAAAATGTATTCAATCATTTTATCGATTCTCATTTGCTACATAGACTACAACATTTTAAAAAAAAACATATATTTAATTTAACATTAAATATTAGATCAAATTAGCGCAGAATCAACTTTGCGTTGCTGCCCGGGATAACAGATCATTAGAGCCTCTGCGTTTCTATTCATCATTAAAAACGCCTTGACTGAACAACCTGCAGTGCAGTCGGCCATTTTGTGAATATGCGTGAGGCGTAGCCTAATTATCATAATGAGGTAGTACTGAATAGAGAGCTCTACAATTCAATTCTTACTAGTAAGAAATGCCATTGTAGATCTCTGCAATTACATCTTTACTAGTAAGAATAGAATTAGAGAGCTCTGTAATTGAACTGTTACTAGTAAGAATGCAATTGCTGAGCTCTCTAATTCAATTACAGAGCTCTGCAATTATACATATCTTTAATTTGTTTTTTTACTAGTAAGAATTAAATTAGAGCGCTCTCTAATTGGAATTCTTACTAGTAACAATTGAATTAGAGAGCTCTGTAATTAAAAATGAATGGAAGTCAATGGAGACATATGACTAGTAAAAATTAATTTGTAGAGCTCTCTAATTGGAATTGTTACTAGTAAGAATTTAATTAGAGAGCTCTATAATTGTAATTCTTACTTGTAATTGAATTAGACAGCTCTCTAATCATAATTGTTACTAGTAAGAATTGAATTGTAGAGCTCTCTAATTGAATTCTTACTAGTAAAAATGCAATTACGACGAGTAACGCTGGGAACAATTTAAGCTAAAACGGCTTGCCATAAAGCCACGAGCTTAACTGTCTGTACAGAGGCAGCAGCCAGCGCTGCTTCACCTTCAGACACACTCATCAACTGCACAGCTCCCTCCTCAGCGTCACCACACACGCTGTAAATATTCATTTTAACGGAAAACTATTTTTAAAGATCTGTTAACTGTAATTTAGCTACCATATACAGTACGATGGACAATATAGAGTACGATATAGATCTTATGCGCCAGAGAAACAAGCGCAGCCATTTTTATAATTTTATCGTTGCTCTGTATTTGTATTGCTGATGAAGAGTGATTAGTTGGTGAAGTGGATTTACTTATTGTAGAGTTAACGAAAGTTATCATGAGCAGTGTTATGTTTGAAGTGGATGTCATAACAAATGTAAGTAGACCGGGAAGATTTTAAAACGAGCAGTTCGTTCATAAATCGTAAGATCTTACCTTCATGTTGTGGAAATACAAACCGGAAGAAGACAGAACACAGCGAGCGCAGCGCTGAAAAGGGGCGGGGCTACATACGGTATATACTTGTGTGCACACCAAAAGTGAAGCGAATATTCGCATCGCATTACTCGCGCTAGTTTACTCGCTGGATAACTTGTTTTTCGCGTCACTTGCGCGAATAAAAACATTGCGCGATGAGGAGCGCTTTCACGCACGTTATCAACAACATTTCTTTCTGCCATTTTTTCCTTCATCAAACATGTTGGAGATAACAACTATTGCTGCTCTGTATCTGTTGTGGAAGTCCCAAATACGGCGGAAAGCCAAACGCCGACGTGTCTGGGATCAAAGCACCATCCAGAGGCGTACATAACTCTGTGAATTTCACCATCTTCTCCAGGAACTACGCCTGGATGACAGCCGCTTCCAGCGCTACTTGAGGATGACTGGTGCCCAGTTTGATAACCTGTCAAACCGGAACATGTCAATAAGCTCTTCACTGATTGGCTTGCACAACAACATATCGCGATTGAGGCAAATATCACGCGTTCGCGACAAATGTGTCGCCCACTTCGCGTCATTCGCGTTGCCCGGTGCGAATTCGTGTCTATTCGTGTCTTTGCATTGACTTTGTATGCAATCTACTCGCACAAATAATAAAATTTACGTTTGGTGTGCACACACACCATTAGAGCCTGTACACACAGAGACGCGTTTAGATGTATACGTAAAAATGTTGTATTGTATCAGCGTTTCGTCCAGACGGATCCGGCGTTTTGGGAGCCTATTTTTGGGAGCTTAACCGCTATTTTTTAAAAATCGGGTCCCAGAGTGGATAAATCTGAAAACAACACCCTTGTATTTTTGTGTGTACAGCCAATCCATATATTTTGTGAAACGATGATGTCATCACCCCACCTCTCGACCCTAGTCAGACACCGCATGCGCATGCTCCAAGTCTTCTTCTTCGTTTTTAGTGTATATCTCTGTGGCAGAATTACAGCGCCACATACTGCTCTGACATGCGTACTACATTGTTTTGAGTCGCTTTCAGTGGTTTCGTGTGTACGCAGATATTTCTTGAGGCGACGCCGTGTTTACGGAATTGTTTTTTAGAACGTTTTCAGTTGAGATGCTTTGCTTGCTATGATCATAAATATCCATTACTAATATCTCATTTCACAGATAGTTTGTTTCTGTATGGTTTTTATATACAAATGTCGATACAATGTAAAGTATCTGCTCTGGCTTTTGTTTTAAATGATTTTGTTCCGTTATTGTGCTTCTTGTTTTCATCTGTTGACATTGTACAAGCAGAATGTGGCGGTTGGTTGGTGTTGTATTTGTCCCGCCCCTCCTCCACTCTGATTGGACGGCTGCTCTCTGCGACCAGTAAAAAACGCTAAACGCTCAGCGCTTGAGAGTGAAATAGACGCTCAGCGCCTTGTTACGCTCCTAGCGTTCTAAAAATGCTTCGCTCCCATTGAAAACAATTAGAAAAAAACGCCAGCCGCGTGAAAAAACGCTTTGATGGACATACGGCCTAACAGTAAATTTTTTTTTACTGTTGTATAAACTAAATATAAGGCCCCAATATATTCATGGCAAAGTTATTTTTCATTCTTGGCTTAGGGGGTAAAACGGAGTTCCAAATACGTGAGAAGCGATATACTGTTAGCGAATATAACGCCACTGCTGAGAGCAGCGTTTAGATGAATATGTAAATATATGCTGCGTGCTTTCCTCTCAATAACAAAATAAACACATCAAGCATAAGAAAAGCATCTGATCATAGCAACTTGGATATATTTGCAAGAGCTCTGCAATTCGGCACTCTAGTCACGTCACGTTTATTTATATAGCACTTTATACAATAGAAAACTTAAAATCAAGCACCTTTACCGTATTAAAATATGAAAAACAGTGTCAGTGCCTCATTTTATCAGAAGTACAACTTCATTTTCTACTATAAAGCAGCTCTCCAGTGTGTTCATGTTTTCACTCGCTGACGTCTGACCTCGACAGACTGAACAGGAGAAATTAACCAGAAAAGATTTTCACGTGAAAGAAGGCGGAGCCTCTGCGCACACCTACCTATTAAGTAATCGCCATGGACCAATGGTAGTACAAAGGTGTTTTCCAGCCGTAGCAAACTTTTCTGGAAAGTTCGCTTTGGCAGGCTGTTTTGAACTCGTTTGGAGTTCGTTTTGGCCTGATTTTGTTCGAAATGACGTCACATCAGTTCGTTCTTTGATTTCGCTTGAAGTATATCAGGGCCTTAAACATAATACAACATACTGTGAAAAACTCCCATACTAATACTAATTTTAATGTACAATTGCTGAAATATTTTTATATATAAAATTGTCCTATTGCCCAATTAATGAATTAATGGAAATGTACAGAATTCACTTTCCAAACCATCACATGTTTTGATTTTAATTAAAAAATAGTTTATTTTTATTGTTTTTATTAGTATTGGAATTTATACTTTATTAGTATTGGAATTGCATTTATGTTTTTTAGTTTAAGCATGTTGGATTATTTTAGTCTTTGTGTCTTTGCGCAATTCAACTTAACTGAATAAACAAATTATTTCACATTGTTGTCATGTACAGTAGTGGCCAAAAGTGATGTCTGGGGGGGGTCAGTATTTGCTTTTAATGACACTTTAGGGTTTTATTAAACAATTACTATTGGGAAGAAGAATACAATAAACTTGGTTAAGGTATTAAAATTACAAAATTATTTGGAAAGAAAAGCAAACTCCAGCTAAATAAATATGGGTTTTATTGTATTATGCAAAAAGAAAAAAAAAGGCACAGAAAAACAAAAAGCTCACAGAAAATAAACGTGATATAACGTAATCAGTTATTAATATTTTGTTGGTTCTCCCTGGTTTTTGATTACAGCAGCCATTCTCCTGCGCATTGACTCACTAAACTTTGCGCATGTGTCATGCTTAACTTTTTTCCTTCCTTCCTTAAGTTCTTCCCAAAGTTGAGCTGGAAGACCTAACTTATCACAATTCATGTTTATAATTTCCCAAAGGTTTTCAATGGCATTAAAGTCAGGTGACTGAGGGGGCCACTTGATGACTTCAAAATGCTGAGCATGAACACTTTCATTGACTCACAACTTTGTTCACTGTGTGTTTGGGACCATTATCATGTTGGAAAATGCACATTTGATCTCCAAACAGATCCTCCGTACTTGGCTACATTGTGTTCAGCAGGATTCCCAAGCATTGGCCCATTTTCAAAGTGCCAGCAACTTTGTAGATCCTGTGTTTTTGCAGTAGATACAACTAATAAATGGTTTCTTTACTGGTAGACAACCTCTCAATCCAGCCTCAATTAGCCATTGGCTTACAGTTTGAGATGATATTGGAAGTTGGAGGTCTCATCCAGGTCTTTAGAAGCTGTTTCGAGGTGGTCCCACATTCAGGTGACTTTCATCCTTCTGTCAAAATGCTCACTATAGTCTTCCTTGACCAGCCACAGCACTTCACATTCTGCATGGTAGTACTCTGAAATAATTCTGAGAACACTGTGACCATTTACATCCAGCACATGAGCAATATCCTAAACCGATTGACCAGATTTAGCCATTTTAACAATATGCTCCTTGGTTGCAGAGGACAACTCCTTCCATCTGGCCATTTGCTCTAAAACCCACAAAATAGCATATAATACTAATAATACAGTTAATACTTGCCACATAGTTATTTATTGAATTATAGACTGAGAATACTAAAAAGTAATTCAGGGGACCTGAGTTAAAAAAAATTTTTAATTAAACCTTTTAAATTGCAAACATTATTTTCTAGAGTTCTGTTGACATAATAATGTTGATAATTATATCAACTTAATATTGTCTGTAATTTAAACTCAAAATTCTGCGCTAATTGGCTTTTTTTTTAATTAGGTTGTAGTAACTTAATGAAATTGTCTTGATAACTTCGGAAATTAGGCAGTGGATTTCTAGTTCCCAGCATGCTTTACATAGGACTGTATAAGGAGAATAAATGTTGAAATTAAGTGTTAGTTTATTTGTTTTTAGTGAAGTGTTTAATGCTGTTATGTTTGACATTTAAAAGAGTTTCTGTAATGTTGAAGTTTTTGTGGTTACCATTGTGCTGAAGAGTAGATACAGTGGGGAGAACAAGTATTTGATACACTGCCGATTTTGCAGGTTTTCCTACTTACAAAGCATGTAGAGGTCTGTAATTTTTATCATAGGTACACTTCAACTGTGAGTGACGGAATCTAAAACAAAAATCCAGAAAATCACATTGTATGATTTTTAAATAATTAATTTGCATTTTATTGCATGACATAAGTATTTGATCACCTACCAACTAGTAAGAATTCCGGCTCTCACAGACCTGTTAGTTTTTCTTAAAGAAGCCCTCCTGTTCTCCACTCATTACCTGTATTAACTGCACCTGTTTGAACTCCCTACCTGTATAAAAGACACCTGTCCACACACTCAATCAAACAGACTCCAACCTCTCCACAATGGCCAAGACCAGAGAGCTGTGTAAGGACATCAGGGATAAAATTGTAGACCTGCACAAGGCTGGGATGGGCTACAGGTCAATAGGCAAGCAGCTTGGTGAGAAGGCAACAACTGTTGGCGCAATTATTAGAAAATGGAAGAAGTTCAAGATGACGGTCAATCTCCCTCGGTCTGGGGCACCATGCAAGATCTCACGTGGGGCATCAATGATCATGAGGAAGGTGAGGGATCAGCCCAGAACTACACGGCAGGACCTGGTCAATGACCTGAAGAGAGCTGGGACCACAGTCTCAAAGAAAACCATTAGTAACACACTACGCCGTCATGGATTAAAATCCTGCAGCGCACTCAAGGTCCCCCTGCTCAAGCCAGCGCATGTCCAGGCCCGTCTGAAGTTTGCCAATGACCATCTGGATGATCCAGAGGAGGAATGGGAGAAGGTCATGTGGTCTGAGGAGACAAAAATAGAGCTTTTTGGTCTAAACTCCACTCACCGTGTTTGGAGGAAGAAGAAGGATGAGTACAACCCCAAGAACACCATCCCAACCGTGAAGCATGGAGGTGGAAACATCATTCTTTGGGGATGCTTTTCTCCAAAGGGGACAGGACGACTGCACCATATTGAGGGGAGGATGGATGGGGCCATGTATCATGAGATCTTGGCCAACAACCTCCTTCCCTCAGTAAGAGCATTGAAGATGGGTCGTGGCTGGGTCTTCCAGCATGACAATGACCCGAAACACACAGCCAGGGCAACTAAGGAGTGGCTCCATAAGAAGCATCTCAAGGTCCTGGAGTGGCCTAGCCAGTCTCCAGACCTGAACCCAATAGAAAATCTTTGGAGGGAGCTGAAAGTCCGTATTGCCCAGCGACAGCCCCGAAACCTGGAGGATCTGGAGAAGGTCTGTATGGAGGAGTGGGACAAAATCCCTGCTGCAGTGTGTGCAAACCTGGTCAAGAACTACAGGAAACGTATGATCTCTGTAATTGCAAACAAAGGATTCTGTACCAAATATTAAGTTCTGCTTTTCTGATGTATCAAATACTTATGTCATGCAATAAAATGCAAATTAATTACTTAAAAATCATACAATGTGATTTTCTGGATTTTTGTTTTAGATTCCGTCACTCACAGTTGAAGTGTACCTATGATAAAAATTACAGACTTCTACATGCTTTGTAAGTGGGCAAACCTGCAAAATCGGCAGTGTATCAAATACTTGTTCTCCCCACTGTACATGAAAGTAAACACTACATTGGCTCTATAAGCAATGACTGCGCTAATGCCAGTGACAAGTAATATCTTACTTGTTCATTAACTATACATGTTAAGTAAGTTATGTTAGCATGTGCTATGATAGCTGTTGATTCGAAATTGAAATTGGAAATTAATTGGTTCCAGGGCTACAACTCTGGTAGTTGGAGCAACTTAATCAACTTAAAAATTTGTGTTTATGCTACAAATTATTAAGTTCCTCTAACTCAGTGTAGCTTGTTGGTTGAACGCAAATTCACTCAAAGTTGTCATAACTCAAAAACAATAATGCAAACTGTTTTTTGTTGAGCTAACACATTATTTTTAGAGTGATGAGTGAAAGCTTATGAACTCATGGCCAAAAATGACGCCCACACAATTCGGTATGTTTCATTGAGACATGACAAATGATACAACTGAAACTCCATTACACCCCATTTACAACTTCACAACATGCATTTAATAAAAATCTAATAAAAAGGTTGAATAAACCAATTTGCCTAGGTCGGACATCACTTTTGGTCACTATAATGAATATACAGTAGTTTACACAGAATAACTACACACTGTAAACCCGAATAACTTGGGAAAACTAAATAAAATTGAGGTAATCAGTTACATCAAAATATTTCAGTTAAGAATTCAAATTTTAAGTAAGCAAAACTGGCAGATTTTTATTTTGTACATTTTAATTGCTCTTAATTTTCTCTGTGTGAGATGGCTAATTCATACATTTAACTTAAAATTATCATGTAATCTTAACTTAAATATTTTTAGTAGTGGACATTTGGCCAGCTTTAAATAGCTAATTCAGTAAATGCTAATTGGTAACACAATGCTTTGGTAGCATTAGCATAGCATAGCAATTGCTGAACGAATAAGACAATATAAAACATTTAATATACATCTGTTCTCAAACTAAGCTCATGCTCCACTCGTCACCATGATGGTAACCCCACGAAAAAACAACATAACAGAAACTCTTCTAAACTAGCATAACAAAACATTAAACACTACTAAATCTCCCACTTAACATTAATCTAGCAGAAAAAGCATTATATAATACCTAATTTTAGCATTTACTCTCCCTTTTGAGTGTCATGGCAAAGCATGCTGGGAAATATAAATCCCAGCCCAATTTCAGTTCAATTTAAGTTAGTCTAAATTAAAAGAAACAAGTTCATAAAACTCAAAACAATGAAACAATTCAGATTACTTAAAATGTGTCAGTTTTGTAAGTCAACTCAAAAGAAAAAGAAAGTTCTAAATACTCATGAAAGTTACTTTGATTGAACAAATTTGTTCAAATTAAGTTTACCCTAAACAAATGAATTATTTGGAGCATTAGGTTTACAGTGTACAAATACACACAGTATAGCCTACACATTATACAAAATATGCACAGTTTTAAATGTACAGATGCATCACACTGTTGAGACTTTTGACCAATGTTCAAGATGAACAAAAATAGTTGAACAGTTTATTGGGGGCAAGTAACAGTTCTAATGTGTCAAAACACATTCGACTCTCTAATGTATCTTTCGAATTGCTGTATAGAGACCAATTTTGATTAAGTGATAATGTGGCCTTCCATTGCACCACTTGTATTGTTATCAGTACATTTTACACTAACAAACAGGTTTGAATGGCTCAGATAGTTTGGTATGTTAACATTCAAGCTGTTTTGTTTCAGCGGGATTAATTGCACGTACAGTAAAACACACAGTCACTAAAATGCCAGACTGTAAAGCTTGTAACATCATCAATGTATTTTTACTGTAGGTTCTGGCATACTCAGCTGCCAGTATTTCCGACATTAATTTAGTGCATAGAGTTGCCCTTTGAGAATATGTATCATGCACATCATTATTACTGTGAATAAAATATTATCATAATATTACTATAAACAGTCTGTAAAAACAAATGAAAGAAATGCTTAGCCGATTATTATGACTTTCTAACATCAAGGAGTCTCTGGCAATTAACAGTTTATTTCTAACATCATTATTGGATTCTCTGACAGACAGCTTTCTAAGCCGGTTTAATTGCAACAGATGGTTACAGAGTTCTTTTTCCTGTGTTAAATGTTATAAAGGGGTCTGTTTTTTTTAACCTCATTTGTATTCACCCTCCTCTTGTATTACACATATGTTAATGGAGGCATTCGAATGCAACAGGCTTTTAAATCTGCTTCACAGACATTTTAATTGCACAGAACGTGTTGATGAACTGCTGTCGCATCTCTCCAAGGTTAACTAGTTCAGAGCAGTGTTAATTTTGACAGCAAATTTTGATTTAGTTCAAAGATTAAATGTCGTGCAGGTTGAGGCTTTCACTCCATTCGTTTTGCTCTGCTGATTAAATCAATTAATAACTATAATTAAATGATAAAAAGACGTTGTAGAGTGAATGTAAAGCGTTTAATTTGCCAATGTACCTGTGGTGGGAGACAAAAAGTTCCTAAGATGTTCATTTTATTCTTTAATCCTGTACTACAAGGTTTCACAATTATAAATACATGTACATTTAAGGCATTTAGCAGGAAGATACACTTCTAGGGTTCTAGAACCTTAAAGGGTTCCGTCAGGCGCTTTGTGCATTGAACCTTTCAGGGGTTCCATCATTTTATGGATTTAGATTTAATTAATTTATTTTGTTTTAATTCTTTTTAAATTTTTAAGTCAATTTTCTGAAATATACTTTACCAGTAGAAAAAATGGAAATAAGCCGTTAAATCATTTAAGAAATTTCTCCTCCTCACATAGAACCTTTTTGGCATAAAGAGTTCTGTCAAATTGAGTCAAGAACCCTGGGTTCTATATAGAACCCCACGGAACCTTTTTTCTAAGAGTGATATGCTCAAAAGTAATACATGCAATTCAAAATGTTAGGATTTATGGATAACATGCATTATATTCACATATTTTGTCTGTTATTCATGCCTCAGATTGAAATGAGAAATCCTGATTATGGGGTTACATATAAATATAATCTGCAAATTAACTGTTTATGTCATGGTGCTGCAGAAACATATGGAGTTTCAGCAAAAAATAAAATAAAATAACCAAATAACCAATAAAAATAACTTCTACATAAAACAAATATATATATATACAACATTTAATCACGTTTTTATATAGGAACATTTTTGCAGAGCCAGTGTGTTTGATCTCACTTTAGGTTGTACTGCCCTCTGCTGGAAAGATTTCTCCATTAAACAACCAATAACGTCTCAGAATATATTAATATTTAATTATTAATATTTTTGAATTCATATATATTTTTTGAGGATAAAGAATTCACTCTGATTGTGCGTCTGTGTGGGTAAACAAACATTTGACTATATTTGAAACAAAGAATAAGTTGCTCAATAAAATCGATATATATTTTTTTATATATATATATATATATATACAATTTTCTGATCTGTGCTATTAGTTAATTTCAAATCTACTGCTATTCGTATAAAAAAAATATCTTTGATAGCTATCACACTTTGAACTTTATGGGTTTAAAAAATAGAAATGACTGTTGTCTTCATGATGAAACTAGATTATGTTGTCTAGAACACAATGGCCTCTTTATATAATCTCTCTCTTCACCTTAGTATGCATAGCTAACCACCCAAGTGTGTGTGTGTGTGTGTGTGTGTGTGTGGGGGGGGGGGGGGGGGGGGGTGGTTCAGGTATACGTCCCCCCAAAGATGGCAATATCCGAAATCCTTGTCCTTGTGGGGATATTTTTGGTCTCCATGAGGAAAACAGTTTATAAATCAATGTTTTTTGAAAATGTAAAAATGCAGAAGGTTTTCTGTGATGGGTAGGTTTAGGGTTATGGGATAGAATATACAGTTTGTACAGTATAAAAATCATTATGTCTATGGAATGTCCCCATAAAACATGAAAACCCAACGCGCGCGCGCGCGTGTGTGTGTGTGTGTGTGTGTGTGCACGCATACTGCAGTCTTAGTTGACAGATTGCATAACATTCATGAGATTATTTAATATGCACTTTGAGTGTTTACATAACATCTCCAGTCTGTGAGCTTAAGAACGGATTTGATGCTGTCTCTAATATTGATGTCGCATATCTGATATTGATGATACTGATATTAATATCTTAATCCTCTCATGTGCTGGATTTGATGCTGAATATAGATTTCGAAGTGTTCTCTATCCAACTGCTCTTTATAATCAACATGCAGACCTTTGTATGAATTGACAGCTCACACACCGGAAGCCTTTCTCCAGTTGTGTCTAATATTTAATGTTATTCGAAACTTACTGAGCTGTAACTCATTAACATGAAGCTTAATTACTCCCTGTCTGCTGTCTTCCTACCTCTTAATTCTGAACATTAATTAGCAATGAGAAATAATCTCAACATTTGATCGAAGAACAATCATACATCAGTGATAATAAATAAAGCATGACGTTACAACAAACAGAAATCTCTGTATATGTGCGTTCAAATCTTAAAAGAAGATTCATGCTATATTAAAATGAGAACGTATGTGTTACAATAAAATAACACAACGAAGGACTCCTGATTCTATGAAGCATTTATTGAGACAAAACCCTTCACATCAATGCTCTTTATGTGCGTGAATTACATAAAGACTGCTGTCATATCTTTCAGAATTGTCCTACTTAGATGGAGTTTAACATTATGACCACCAGGTGGGAGACTAACTCCCTAAAAAGGACAATGAAATGCCATATATAGCATATTATACAGTACTTATAGGCATCCCTAACACAACAACAATACTCAGTAACCATCACAGAGCCCACAAAATGTGCACTGATTTATGTTCAGAGTTATGTTGAGTACCATAAAAAATATTTCGACTTGTTCTTAATTTTCCTTAAAAAAAAAAAGGCAAAGTGCTTGCAATGGGGCCAGTTTGTGGGGGATTTAAAGCAGAAAATGTCAAGCAAATAATTTTATGAAAGCATTTCCAATTGATCTGTGAAACTGTGTGTATTATTTTAGCTGTAAAGTTGTTTAAATAATTTTTATATTTGTATTGGGGTTCAAGGGTTAGTTCACCAAAAAATGAAAATGTTTAAATGTTGCATTGGCAAATACATTTAAGTTGAAGCACTAAAATTATTAACTGGAGATAAGTAAAAACTAAAACTAATACTGAATTTAAAAAAACTAAACCCAAATAGCAATTAACTAAATAGCAATTTTAAACTAAAATTAACATGAAAACTAAAAATATAAAAGTAAAAGCTAATTCAAAATACTGAAACTATAATGAAACTATAATAAAACTAAAATAACATTGACCGCGTTTGAAATTGCTCTTGAGTAGGTACTTATTTTGAATAAGTAATTATTTAGTCAGTATTTACTGATTAAATATAAGACATTCCTCAGGCAGTAAATGTGGATTTTTCAGATGAATTTGAGGAGTGTTGCTCTGGTCTTGGTCTTTTCTTGGTCTCAACACACACTGGTCTTGTCTTGGTCTCAACTCCTCAAGTCTTAGCCTTGTCTTGGTCTCAACTCACACTGGTCTTGGTCTTGACTTGGTCTCGTCTTGGTCTCAACTCCACAAGACTTGTCTTGGTCTCAACACACACTGGTCTTGACTCTGTCTCGTCTTGGTCTCAACTCCTCAAGTCTTGGTCTTGACTCGGTCTCGTCTTGGTCTCAACTCCTCAAGTCTTGGTCTTGACTCGGTCTCGTCTTGGTCTCAACTCCACAAGTCTTGTCTTGGTCTCAACACACACTAGTCTTGGTCTTGACTCTGTCTCATCTTGGTCTCAACTCCTCAAGTTTTGGTCTTGACTCTGTCTCGTCTTGGTCTCAACTCCTCAAGTCTTGGTCTTGACTCGGTCTCGTCTTGGTCTCAACTCCACAAGTCTTGTCTTGGTCTCAACACACACTGGTCTTGGTCTTGACTCTGTCTCGTCCTGGTCTCAACTCCTCAAGTCTTGGTCTCAACACACACTAGTCTTGGTCTTGACTCCGTCTCGTCTTGGTCTCAACTCCTCAAGTCTTGGTCTTGTCTTGGTCTCAACACACACTGGTCTTGACTCTGTCTCATCTTGGTCTCAACTCCTCAAGTCTTGGTCTTGTCTTGGTCTCAACACACACTGGTCTTGACTCTGTCTCATCTTGGTCTCAACTCCTCAAGTCTTGGTCTTGACTCTGTCTCGTCTTGGTCTCAACTTCTCAAGTCTTGGTCTTTTCTTGGTCTCAACACACACTGGTCTTGGTCTTGACTCGGTCTCGTCTTGGTCTCAACACCTCAAGTCTTGGTCTTGTCTTGGTCTCAACACACACTGGTCTTGGTCTTGACTCGGTCTTGACTCGGTCTCGTCTTGGTCTCAACACCTCAAGTCTTGGTCTTGTCTTGGTCTCAACTCACACTGGTCTTGGTCTTGACCTGGTCTCGTCTTGGTCTCAACCCCTCAAGTCTTGGTCTTGTCTTGGTCTCAACTCACACTGGTCTTGGTCTTGACCCGGTCTCGTCTTGGTCTCAACCCCTCAAGTCTTGGTCTTGTCTTGGTCTCAACACACCAGTGTGTTTTGGTCTTGACTTGGTCTTGTCTTGGTCTCAACACACTGGTTTTGGACTTGACTTATTTAGTAGGTCATCTGGGTACTTTTCACCTACTCTTTTATGAGTACTTTGAATTAAGACACCCTTCTTTTGTCACATGATGTTTTTCACCTACTATATAAGTATTCGATTTTGGATGCAGCCACTGACTAAATTCATTTTAACACACGTCTTGTGGCTATAAATTTGGAACAGTGAGTATTTTAGCATTTACAGTGTAACTTTTATTGAATATTCCTTTAAAAGCTTAAGAAACAGATGGCACCATGGAAGTAGTTGTTGTTTTTGTTTTCTCCATAATTTTTAAGTCAGAGTTTTTAATCACAAGTTAAACCGCTTAGTCTGCTTAGTTTTAGTCTTTAATGTAGACCCCCTGCTGACTTGTCCAGTTAGATTGTGGGTAAAACTTGGGAATATGTGAAAATGAACCATATATTTAAGCCGGCATAGAGCTGTTACCATCTCATAATGTGTTTCTGCACATTTCTAATGTGGTATTACAGGTAACATTACAGTGGAGCAAAAACTATAAGACTGAATTCACTGATGTGAAGAAATGAGGCGGTTCACACCATTTTAGTATAAATATTATGTACATAAAGCTTACATAATGTGTACCGGTTCACACATCTCAGGATCTATGGCTTTTTACATACAACACAATCAAATAAACACACAAATGTGATACTCAAGCATAACAGCGTTTAAGATGACAGGTTTAAATGTGAACCTAGTTCGGAAATTACAGTACCTAACATGTGACTTTGCACTCATACACTTGCCACATGACACCATGTGACTGCAAGACCCTATACAAATAGAGAGAGAGAGAGAGAGAGAGAGAGAGAGAGAGAGAGAGAGAGAGAGAGAGAGAGAGAGAGAGAGAGAGAGAGAGAGAGAGAGAGAGAGAGAGAGAGAGAGAGAGAGAGAGAGAGAGAGAGAGAGAGAGAGAGAGAGAGAGAGAGAGAGAGAGAGACTGGAATATGGCTAGTCACTGAACCTAAAAAACTGGGTGGTTGATATTTCATAAAGTGAGTGTTAGTGTTCATTGGACTAGCAGGTGATGATGCAAATGGCCAACCCGTGGAGGGAATGCTGGATTAGCTCAGAGAATCACTGCATGCAATATTTAGCACTAATCTGCACTCTTAAATCCAACAGGCCCTCCTCACTGAAATGAGTTACACATAAAACCTGTTCTGAGAAACACAGTGGAAGTAAATCATCACAGTTAAGCCATCACCTGACTCCAAATAACTACCAAAATAAGGCTGTTGCTTGGCTAAATGTTTTTAGCACATGGTTTTCACCACTTTAGTCACTGTACTTTGTTTCAGTTCCGTTTTATATATAAAGTACAGGCATCCATATACTGGTGTTTTTGTCTACAATAGGTATGTAGCTGACACAGATAAAGAACTTCCTTTGATTCTTGGTTATTTTGAACTTATGACTCATAGAATTCCTATTGAAAACTGTTTTCTTCTCCTTTTTTTTTTGGAGAACCGGAAATTCTAAATTGTTCATAATGATGAATGTCCAAGTGTTCTAAATTTAGGGATAGACATTCTGTTATCATATTCTCACCCTCATGTTGTTTCAAACCTGTATGACTTTCTGAAGGTCAAAGGTGTCCAAAACAACACTGGACTTTCATTGTAGGCTATATGGACAAAATATCTTCTTTTGTGTTTCTGCAGGAAAAAATAGCCATTAGGGTGAGTAAATGATGCTCATCATTTTTTTTGCTCATTTCTTTATAAGGCAGGCAATTTCCTCATTGTTTTTCGTGTATTTAATGAAGTAATCCTTTATATTCAGTGCTAATATGCGACATGGAGTAATTCAGACCCTTGTTGTAGGTGTAGACAGTAGTGAGTTATTAATATTGCAGTGACTCACTCGGCTCGTGCGTTGTAAATCTGCCGTAAACAGCACAAACCGCCGCTAGAGGTCTCAGCCTCAGTGTTGACAAACAATAAAAGAGTTCTATGTGAACATCAATACATACCCAGCTTCGGTTAAAACGATTTGCGGGTTTATGGTGGACAAATGTTGCGATTTGTGACTAATCCTCCTTGCCTATAACACAAAGACAGCTCCAGTTAGGCAAAGAGCTGCTCCTCGCGCGACTGACGGGACAGCCGCGGTCCCATACAGTAAATGACGAGCGATACAGTATCAAAACAGTGAGTGTATACAATACCCGGATGGGGAAAAAACGCTGCATTTAACAATGATTTTACAGAGAATGGTTTTACTGTATATGCACGTGCAAACGACAACCAACTTTTATTTTTTCTTCGTGAAACATTTAGTTACAGAGTTTCACACCTTTGTTGCACTCTTAGTATTCTGGGCTGCAACAATGCATGCATGTGTAAGTAGGTCAGGAGAATCGTATTGTTCAGTCAGTGTGTGCTACTGCCCCATCAGTGTGTCGAATATAAGAATAAACGAGAGCAAGCAAAAGAAAGGTAAAAGATCGCCATATCTCTCAAATTATGTGTCTATTGCTGCAGAAAACTATTGGGCAGATGCTGCTGATATCTGCTCGAGACTCCAGTGCATGTCACTTTGACTCCAGTATTTGTCTTTTTAGTGGCACAGATTGCTAAATCAGTCTGTCATACCACACATTGTTAAAAAATGTTTTGAAATGTGGCATGAGGCATAATTGTAGCTACAGCTCTGGAAAAAATTAAGAGACCACTTAACATTGGTTTCTCAATGTTAAGTGGTCTCTTAATTTTTTCCAGAGCTGTATATTAATACATCAATAAAAGTTTGACTGTTTTAAAGTGAAAGAGGTGGCATTTGCAAGATAAGTCATAATGTCCCTATTGAAGATTTTACATTTAGATATTTACATTTTTAATTGTGTTCATTGTAATTGGCAGTGGATGTCAAAATAAGGAAAAAGGGATATGGTTTACTACTACAAATCCCATTGTTGTCACCAGAACTGAGTCAGATTATCTTCAATCCATTCCTGACAAATGTTTTGTATGCAAAAATGTTTGCCTATCAACACAAGCAGGCTATTGCATTGCATTGATAATTTAACTTGTTTTTTTGGAAACAATTTGTGGTGAAGTTGCACTGTGAAAAGAAAAAAAAAACCCTGAGCTGGTCATCAAAAGGTTGCGGGTTTGAACCCTGTAGGAGACATTACTATTACACCTTTGAGCATAAGACATGCTGTAAAGGACTGTCCATGTAGTAAATGTACATGCATAATTGTTGCTGCAGAGATATTTATTATTCTTTGTTTGCCATGTTACACTCACTGTTTTGAAATGCAATGAAAATCAACATTGAATATGTATTTGATTTGTTTACAAATATACATTAATCAAAACAATGCAGTCTACAATCATCTTGACCCCTCATTACCTTTTCCTTTTTTTCTTTTGGCACAAATTATGATCATTTTCAGGATGTCATGTCTTAATTTGACATAATTTTAAGTAAAAATGCATTTGAAAGATAATTCAGCTTGCCCGAGTTTTACAAATCAAAACAAGCTCAATACAATGATTTATTTTTCTTGCAATATCATATGTATAATTACATTTATGCTATTATGAACAGAACCAATATGTATTGAAATGGACTTGTTTGCCATGTTACACTCACTGTTTTGAAATGCAATGAAAATCAATACTGAATGCCATAAATATTTGATTTGTTTACAAATATACACTCATCAAAACAATGCAGTCTACAATGATTTTGACCCTCATTTTTTTCACATGCAATTAGTAGTTGGGTATAGTTTTTGAAAAGAGTTACTTTTTCCTTTTTTCTTCTTTTTGCACAAACTATGATCATATTCAGGATGTCATGTTAAATGAATTTTTACGTAATTTTAAGTAAAAAATGCACTTGCAAAATAATTCAGCTTGCCCGAGGTTTACAAATCAAAACCTCAATGCAATGATTTTGCATAAAATGCATTTATGTTTCTTGCAATATCATATGTATAATTACATTTATTTGTGCTACTATGAACAGAACTATTATGTATTGTAATGGACAAAGAAATACCTTAAAAAATCATAAACTCGCTTTTTTTTATTGATTAGGCTATCATTTATGGCTGCATTAGAAATAGTCATATCAGTCCCTGCAACATAATCCAGATCCAGATCAGCATCGTTTCGGTATTTGTTAAAAATCATTTTCTAACCCTTGGTGCTTCACACAATGGCAGATGACATTTCGAACGAATCACTCCAGTCCACCTATGCGGCCTCTAAAACCGCATATCTGTCATTGCGAAAAAGTACAGTCTGTTTTGTTGGTCTGTAAGTTTTGGAAACGGCTGGAAGAATGTCCAAATGTCGTGTGGAATCGCGGCGGTTTCACGCCACAATGTTCCTCAAAATGCTCCAGTCGATCGGAAAGAAGAGGGAGTTAATATGGCTGTCCACAATTTATCTGTCAGTGTAGTAAGCTCGCCTTGTGCTGCCGACACGACGCGCATAACAACCCATTTAGTTCCCATCATTTCAGAGCTTCTTGTCCCCTCCCCTCCAGACACAGACAACAACATACACCTTAATAGGGGCGCGTCTCCGACACAGCCGCCGACCAATAACCCGTCTGTCTGGGCAGAGACCAAGGGGATGAGCGCTCGCTGAGGCCCAATCAGCGCTTTTGTGTTGCCTGCCGGTGCCGGGGACTGATCGTGAAGAGCTACAGCAGCGCTTCAGGATCGGAGAGTGAACCCGGAGCCAGAGGAACCTGAAGGGTAAAGGCGAGTCAGGTGAGTCCGGGGATTCACGTGCGGCCTAGCCGGTATCGGATCGGATTGAGGAATTAGCGAGCGATATGGTTTATAATCGTAGCCACACGCGAATCGGCCGTCATTTGCTGTAAATGAATGGGCTAAACGGTTAAAAATGCTTTTGGGGGAGTCTGCTGAGCAGCCAGACAATAGCATAGCGGATTTTGCGTGGAAAGCAAAGGGCTTCTAACACGCAGCAGTTCAAAGTGGCTGGCTAATACTATTAAAATGAGCTCGGGATTGCGCCGTGGCGTATCGCACATCGAGCGGCTATTTCAAGAGCGATTCCGCGAAAAGCCCGTCACATTCAGCAAGCAACTTTGACAAGTTTATTGGCCGAAGCGGCATTTTATATGTGTGAAACGGCGTTCATTGTTTCATCTGGTGTCTCTAGGGGTTAACCCAGATTGGCGGAGAAAGCCTCGCGTCCTCCCGGCTGTGGCTACAGTAGTGCAGTAGCAGCTCAGACACAATGAAAAAGCCCAACATATACACACACACATCACCATCTAAATCTATCTAATGCTCGTATTCCAACGATATCAGCTCAAACGGGCTGTTTAGTGAGTGTTATAGGGCTGTTCTGGGAAGCGGGCATTCTCTCTACTGTGCCGAGGGCACACGGATAGTGTACGGTGAGCCTGTACAATTAGGAAAAAAAAGATGTCGAAAATGCATCAGCCATTTACGTAAGTGAGGACGTTCTCTCAACTTGCTCCATATGCACGCAAATGGCTGCCCAACACTTGACAGACGCAAGAGTGAAATCTAATTCCAGCCTGAATGCAGGTATTGATCGAAGCCAACAGGGATTCACTGATAATCTGGGGGGGGGGGAAGATGACGTTTAGAAAGAAACTCTGATCAATGATATATGCAATTTGTTATTCGTTGTCTGCAGACACGTCCAAAGGGAGACAGGGTTTACTTTATAGGCTTTATATAGTCAGAGGCTTACTCTAGCAATCTGATTTAGCAGAGTTTGGCCCCTCAAGAATTTTTCAAATGCATTTACTAGCTTGATGACAGTAGTTTGTTTGTGGAGACTTTTCACTCTTTTAAAAATCCATTTTAAATAAAAATGCACTTTATGGATAATTCCACTATATGGGCAAATTATTATTTCCCTACCACCCTAAAGTATTTTAAACATGCACTCAGTGATCTTTTGCTTAAAAAAAAGTTTGAAATGTGTACTACATGGAGCGGGTCGCCCACTCATGGGTGCTGCCATGTTGAGATCACATGACCTGCTGTGTCATGCAATAGAGTGCAACAGTCCGGTTCAGGTGTCATGACAAACCGGGTCCTCCCTCGGACCCAGTTATCAGTTAATATTTATACTAAGTACATACGAACAATAAATAATTTAAGATATGTATGGGTTACTATATAGTGCATAATAAAACAAATTTAACATTTCTTTCACTGTTAATAAATAAATAAATAAAAATAGCCTATTAAGTGAATAAACGAACATTACATTCTGAAATATTTAGATATGTAACACTTAATTTAACATGTAATTACATTAAAGATGATTGTGAATACATGTAGGGCAAGTGCAAATATGTGTATAAACTAAGCTATCAGGCTAATCGGGTATCTGTATGCTATGCTAGTACATAAGCTAACTAAGAAAGACCTTAATGGTCATCATAACGTAGTTCAAGCAGCATTTATCATACATAATTTTGTAGGAATTGTAATCAGGCACTAAAGAGAGTGCCTATTAAAAGTCATTTGAGCCAATGGGATTGTTTGGGGTCCTAACAGAGACCCGATTTCGAGGAGGACCTGATTTGTCACCACACTTGAAATAAAAATCCCATTTATTTTCTCCATAGGGGAATTGATTTTTAACAGTAACCTAAACAATACGCCTTTAAAGACCGACCTGTCGTTAATTGGTACGTTAGTCAATGGTATATGGTTTTACTGAAGCCATCAGTCTGCATTATTTCAACTTATTTTTTTAAATAATATTTTGACAGTGGAATCTAGAGAATTGAAACAAGCATATCACAGCAAAAGAACCCATCAGCGCTCGCCAAATCCCATGAAGCACTGTGAATGATGTAATAGAGTCAGTCACCCTACCTGCACTCTCAAACTACTTATTTTGTGTATAAGTATGCATATTTTGCAATAAACCTAGAATATGTTGTTTCTATATAGACAATCAACATCTTATATTCATCTATCTTTTTTATTTTGATTGTCATTTGCAATGCTTTGTGCTTTCCCTGATTTGTCCAATTTTCAAATACTTTTTTGCTTCATATCAACATTTGTAATGTTGTGCTTTACCTCGTAGCTGGTTGGTTTTGGTTCATGGCTTATAACTTTAACAAAGACTTTAAAAACCCTTATGGAAAGATAGGAATGGGGAAAATACTTTCAAGGCCGGTGAAAAAGTGAGAGTTACTACTACTACTACTACTACTACTACTACTACTACTACTACTGCTACTAATAATAATAATAATAATAAAAGACACAACAAAACCCGAATGAGTTTGAATTTAAGAATGACGATTATATGGGTGTATGTAATAAATAGTATATGACAGAGGGACACAAAAATGAGCAAAATAAAAGATAAACCGACAGCTTGGGTATAAACGTCATGCATCCACGCAAATAGGTGTCAGCATAAAGTATAAAACCACTTAATGAGAGCCAGCTAAATGTAAACAATAACGTACTGAGTGCACCTTTTAAGTTCGAGGAATTACTTGAGCAACTAACGCAAAGGCTTATGTACTGCTAGATATTTTTATAGCATATAAAATTTTCCCAGTTTGACAAGTCACAGAGCAAAAGCTCTCCACCCACTGTTATTAAAGCCATTTATACTTATTGTGTGGAGAGAAAGGTCTGCTCAGAAGTCATTGAACATGTACTTCTCTAAGAATTACCTTAGTGAAATCATACTAATGTCTGATGTAAGTAATGTGTAAACAACAGAACTGTGAAGTAAAAAAATTTTTTTAGCAAGTAGCACATCTAATGAGAGCCGATTGGAGTGTTTTCTGCTAATTTTTTTTTTTATTTTTTTTTTTTTTAAAAAGGCTGCTGCATACTGTGAGGGGCGCCCCACTAGTATTACATCCTCAAGAGGGGTCCAAACAATGTTCTTATTGACTGTTTTGCTCAAAGGCATTTTGTGTGGACTGTTCCCCCTCCTCCCCCTCAGGCGGAAGATACTTGGCAGCTTGGTATTTATTTTTCTACCTTTTTTTTGCGCTATTCATCACTTTAGTCGGTGCACCCGAGCTTATGGCCATCGCCTGTGGAAGGATTTTATGCTGTTTGTTCTCTTTAATTTCCATGGTGCATGGGCACCTTATTGCTAGTGACTGTCTAGTTTTGTTAAGCCCACGAAACCTGTGAAGTGCGGTGCCAGATGATAAGATGGAATACACTGAGCTGAGCAAAGACTCTAAGCTCAAGTTATCAATGTAGATTTCATCATAGATCTGTCACGGTTTAGAGGTACCTGTTCGAGTACCTGTTCTTCTTAGACCTGTGTCACCCCAGATCTTATGTTAGTACCGGTGCGTTAGCACCATGTTGGCATTTCCATGCTGAATGCATGGATTTTCACTTTAAATATAAGCCTATACTAATGCATATTTGCTAGCGGTTCATGATTCAAACCTAGAGATAATGTTAAAGGGATAGTTCCCCCCAAAATTTTAATTCTTTCATTTGCTTTGCTCACCCTCGTGTCGTTCAAAGACTTTCTTTCTTCTTTGAATTGCAAAAGATGTTTTGAATTTATGTCCGTATAATGAAAGTCAGTGGGGTCCAAAACAATTTGTATATGGGCATTTGAAACATTCTTCAAAATATCTTGTTTTGTGTTCTGTAGAAGAATGACGTGAGGATAGATAGATGATGACTGAATTTCATATTTGGTTGAACTATTCCTTTTTATAAGGATTTTAAGTGCTGAAATGTTTTATAAAAGTGAAGGGTTAAGGGATAGTTCACCCAGAAATTAAAATTCTGTCATCATTTACTCACCCTCATTTTGTTCCAAACCTGCTTGACTTTTTTTTTGTTTTTTTGTTTCTGCAGAACACAAAAGAAGATAGTTTAGAGATGGTTTCAACTGTTTTGTCCCCATTGGACCCCATTGACTTTCATTGTATTGACAAAACAAAAAACAACCTAAATTAAAGACTATCTATATTCAGGTAATTCTGTGTTGGATCATATTTTGACTCAATTTTGTTTCAATCAGTTTATCTAGAAGATGAGTCCATGCTGTTGAAGAAGACGTTTGATAGGGAAATCACATTTAGAACTGCATATTGACTCTTGGATCAGAAAGAGTACTTGGCTTGGCTGGGTTTCAGGGTTGCTGAATGGTCAGAAAAGGTAGTGTTTAGAATTAGCAGTGCCCCTTTGGCAAACGCTTTGAGTAGACACAACAAAACGACTTGCTCTGTAAACATGCGCCATGAGATTTACGGGCAGTGCAATATGATGATGTGGACTGAAGTTGTGCTAGTTTTGTAAAACGAACCCTCACTGCGACAGTCCTGAGAAGCGAGAATGGGGCAATGACACTCGGATGTCCTCCCATTGATCTCCTACCCTTCAATGCACCTTCAGTGTCTGTAGTGTTGTTTTAAAGCCAGTCAAAATGAAAAGAAATTGTCCATGTCCAGTAGGTGTTTGGTTTTGTGTGATAGTGGGTTTAAAAAAGACCCTCAGGAGTCAGGACCGACCTGTCAGGTCCGAAAGGGTTTGATTCATTGACTCTTGGGTAAGCTAGGGGCTTCTGCTTGCCCTTTCCCCAGATAAGGCTTATGGGTCTAGGAAACAATATGAACACATGTCTTTTGGCTTTATAAAGCGTAATGAACAACATCATTACCTCAGACCTTCCCATTGACATCATAGAGAAATGAAGCAGATACTTACAGCAATGTTCTTGATCGTACTTGATTTGCGGCTTGAAGTGTAGTTACAAGGTTACAAATCTTAATAACATACCATATGTCTCTAATAATCAATAATAATGGTGCAGTTTATCATTTATCCATATTCATTGGCCATTCAGTATTTGAACTAAATGGTTTCCTTATGGTTAAATTTGTAATCAAGTGGTGTTCATACTAGTTATTTGTTGTTTGTCTTTGATAAAAGTTAATCTTTATACCCTTTTTATTGGCTATAGAGCTCGTCTGATTGATACATACTCAAAATCAGTGCTCATAGTTATGTAAAATTGAGACCTGAATGTTTTGAAAAGAAAGAAATCAGCATAATTACCCCTTAATCAGAAACATTAAGTTTATTTAAAAGTCTTCCCAAGTGAAAATCCTTTGAGGGTGAGAAGTCTTGTTGGTTGCTTGTACATGCTACTAATTGATATGGATGTTAATGAATTTGATAAATCTAGATCAGTGAAAGAAGTACAAATAAAAAGAAAAGTATGTCAAACTGTTTTTGGGCCTGATACCAATCTGTGTCAATGTTCGGTAGTGTAATGTTTTATAAAGGTGAAGGGTTAAGGGGTTAATCTGTTTGACTTACTTTCGTCTTTGAATCGCAAAAGATGTTTAGAATTTTTTTTTTTTTTTTTGTCCGTATAATAAAAGTCAATAAGGGTCCAAAACAACTTTGAATGGGATTTTCATTGTAAATGGACATTTGAAGCATTCTTCAATATATCTTGTTTTGTGTTCTGTAGAAGAATGACGTGAGGATAGATAGATGATGACTGAATTTCATATTTGGTTGAACTATTCCTTTTTTTAAATAAGGATTTTAAGTGCTGAAATGTTTTAAAAAGGTGAAGGGTTAAGGGATAAGTTCACCCAGAAATAAAAATTCTGTCATTTACTCACCCTCACTTCATTCCAAACCTGTTTGACATTTTTTGTTTGTGCAGAACACAAAAGAAGATAGTTTAGAGATGGTTTCAACTGTTTTGTCCACACAATGAAAGTCAATGGGGTCCAAAACAACCTTTCATTGTGTGGACAAAACAAAGACACTGAAACATTCTTTAAACTATCTTTTATGTTCCACATAAGAAAGAAAGTCATACAGGTTTGGAACGAATAGTGTTGTTATTTAAAAAATGTTACTTTTAATTGAAATAAAGCTGAAATAAAATATGAATATTAGATGGAAAAGCTTGAAATCCTTAATTATATATATATATATTTTAGTGGTTCAACAGATCACAAAACTCACGGTTCAGATCATATTATGGTTTTTAAGTCACGGATCAGAGAATTTTTCGGATCAGCAAAAAAACTATTGGGGGGGTGGAGGAAGAGAGTAACTTTGCTTTCCATTTATTACTTAAAGCGCACTTTAAGTACTCCAATACCACAGCAAAAACTACTAGCCTAACTAATAAAGTTAAAATATTATTAAAGGCAAGTGAACAGACAGTAAAAAGAACAAATACTGTACAGCAATTACAAGCATAGATAAATACAACAAAGTTACAAATAAATTAAGGTTTAACTGTAGTATTCATTTCGGGTACAGAAATGTAATGAGTAAATGTAAAATAACACTTTACTGTATAATTTTAATATAGATTAATCTTTGTTAAAGCTGTGTTTTGTTGTTTAAGTGACCGCAGCCTATAAATACCTGCTGTTGTCTGCCATGTTAAAGTATATAATGATACATCCGATTTCTTTCTCAACTCGTTCACTTAAGACATAACCGAATGTGTTTATGAGAGTACTTGCAAAAACAGGCAATTTTGACTGACGTAATTTGTGTGTATTTGTCCATCCAAGTGCATGGGGATGTGAAAGATGAATCAATTCGGAGTTCGTGTGCTATCTGAAACGGCTCTTTCTGTGTGTGCGCGCCACGGGTGTGCGGCTGTGCAGATAACAGCACGCGAGTACCGAATTAAATTCTCTTTTGCCTCTTCTAGCGCTGGAATGGTTTTAAAATGTATTGAATGTGTAAACTAGCAAGACAAAACCGTGCAAATGATAACCTTTTACTCTATTGCGGTTAAACTTGCGTACATCTGTACGGATCAACAACGATCTGTTTAACCCATAATATAAATAATACTAAAATAACACTGGGTTGGACTTTGAAGGGTGAGTAAATGATTTTAAGTTTTATGGTGAACTATCCCTTTAAATCTTTAGAAGGTCCATTTCAAATTAGAACAACGTGAAATAGGAAGAATCTGTATAGATGCAGCCAGCTTTGTAGATCAGACTGTCATGATGACAAGAGAGGTGCGTATGGCTAGCTAAAATACCTGATTTGTAAACCAATCTGGGCAAGATGTCAGCCTCGGTTTCATTTAAGAATCCCTGTTTGTTTTCTGACTTATCCCGTGCTATGTTTTAGAGGTATCTGAAACCCTTTGGTGGTCGACAGTTGCACAGGGACCTTTGACTCCTGAGCTTTTTCCGCTCTGCTCTGTCAGTTGCTGATTAATTATTCTCCACCATTTTAGTTGTGAGATCTAAGGTGGGCACAGCGAGAAGGTACAGAGAGGGAATGTTTCAGTCGACTGTAATGCGTCGCATGTATGTTGGTGCGCCGGTCTTGTTAACACCTGAATGGGGAGGCTGCGTTCTGCGGGCCTCATGCAAGGCTTATTAAACCCCACGCAGAAACAATCAGCCCAGATGAATGGCTTCCTGTGAAGTTTAATTAGAGGGCCTCCCTGATGCTTTAGCTGGATAAACAGCAGCAAGAAACGACATGACGGGCCTCTTACGTTGATTCTTGAAGAATGCGTGTATGAGAGTGAGAAGTCGGACTGGAGGCGAAGATGTTTTTAGGTTAAGGATTCAGAATGTTGTCGTTTTTTGCTTTCGCCTCTCCTTTTCCCTCGTGGAGGGTGTCTGACCATCCCAATCGTGAAATAGATGAGTTTTTCAAGCTTCACGAGTCTTGGCCGTCACGAGCGCTCCGGATTATTGTTAATTTGCTCGACGTCTCTCAAGTGGGATTTCTCTGAAGATGAGGTGTGGACTGCATTAATTGCAGCGGTTCCAGGTATTGGCTCTGGTTGAAAAATTTAGAAGTATTGATTCAGGCCAAGCTGTTTTCATCATTTCGCAATGTATTACATTGTAGCGAGACGGAAGCTGTGAGTGAATATGAAGCGCATAGACTCGTTTTGTGATTACAGAGGGAGGTATAGGCGTATAGTCCCCAGATAGGTGGCCCTTGTAGTGCGAGGTTCTCCGGCTGCACTCGTTTCAGGAGCGAGAGAGCCGCGTGATGGGTTGAGCTGATCGAAGGACTGCTGGAACACTTAATTCAGTGCAAGATGAAAGAGCAAGCGGAACCCATCCGAAGCATTTCTCTGTGGAACCATCTTAGTTTTCATGGCCTGGGGGCTAGTTTGTCTATTAAAGTTGATGGACCTGACATTGTGCATGGCGTTGCATCATTTATTTAAGCTAAAGTAGTCTCAGAAATGTTGTTTTCATTTTGACTATGCAGTTGTAAACTTTTCTTTTATTGTTTGTGATATCAGCCAACACCTGTGTCCAGTTGCAACTTTCCCCTTAATGAGACACAATTCATGTATGACTTTCTTCTGCAGAACACAAAATAAGATATTTAAAAAATGTTTTGGTGTTTTATTTTTTTTGGTCCATCCATCCAATGAAAGTCAATGGGGTCCAGAAAACATAATTGGACCCCAATGTCTTTCATTTTATGGACAAGAGCAGTTAAAAACATTCTGTGTTCCACAGAGAGTCATTCATTTTTCATTTCATTTTGTGTGTGTACTATCTCTTTAAGTCAGGAAAACCCTTGGAAATGTATTATCACTAATGTTTTTCAAACTTAAGGGGTTTGTAGCAACTGGTTTCAGGTATCTGTCCCAGTGTTGTTATCCTCAACTAAAACAAACAGTAAAACTTTATTTTAGGGTCCAATTCGCACTATTAACTAGTTGCTTATTAGCATGCATATTACTAGGATATTGTCTGTTTATGAGTACTTATAAAACACATATTAATGCCTTATTTTACATGACCATATTCTACATCACAACTTAAACACTACAAAAACTACCTTACTAACTATTAATAAGTAATTAGGAGTTTGAGGCAAAAGTCATAGTTAATAGTGAATATGTGTTCCCCCATACGAAAGTGTTACCACAAAAAGTATTAAAACATTTTCTTTAGTTAAAATTAAGGCTGAAATAAAATATATATAGATTGAAATACTTCAATGAAAATTAGAAACGTTTCCTTGACAACTAACTGAAATGTATAATTAAAGAACTAAAATTACTAAAACTGAAATAAAAGCTAAATTAAAGCTAAATAGGAATATTTAAAAATAAAAACAAACAGTTTATATACAAAAAAAATATTAAAACTTAACGAACTAAAATTAAAATAAAAGCTAATTTAATAAATACTAAAATAGTATGTAAGTAATACTTAAAGGGATAGTTCACCCAAAAAGGAAAACTGTCATTATTTACTCACTCTCATGTTGTTTTAAACCCGTAAGACTTTTGTTCATCTTCAGAACACAAATGAAGATCTTTTTTGATGAAATCTGAGAGCTTTCTGTCCCTCCATTGACAGCTACACAACTACCACTTTGACGCTTCAAAAAGTTCATAAAGAGATCGTAAAACTAATTCATATGAATTATATGATGAACAGATTTAATTTAGGCTTTTATTCACATATAAACATTGATCAGCGAACATAAACAGAAGCTCAACCGAACCTGCCTGATGCACGAGAACAAACCTCACTGGTTCTCGCATGTCAAGTGAACATGCTTGAGCTTCTGTTTACCACAACTGATGTGTGAGTTGATGAATGTTTATATGTTGCATAGTTGCGTAGCTGTCAGTGGAGGGACAGAAAGCTCTCAGATTTCATCAAAAAGATCTTCATTTGTGTTCCAAAGATGAACGAAAGTCTCATGGGTTTGGAACGACATGAGGGTGAGTAATTAATGACAAGAGTTTTCATTTTTGAGTGAACTATCCCTTTAACACTAATCTATCTTGGTACTTGATGTTTGTACTAGGGATGTAAATTTACACACATTCCCATGATAAATCGTCGTTTAAATTAACGATCGATTAATCGTTAGCCTTAATACTGCAATATGTGTCTACAGCAGTGGCTTATAGCCAACAAAATGATTGATCATTAATTAAATTATTTATTTAATAATCAAATATAACGACTAATACAACGTGTCACCAACGCCGCCTCAGATACGTGCTATTCAGAATGTGTAACTCTGTTGTGGATGTGCTCTTTCCGCCACAACATGCTGAAACACGGCAACTAAACACAAAAAATTCACAAAGATTTATTACAATAGTGTTCTCATTATGTTATGTAAAATGACAGTCCCAATCATAGTTATTATTAGTAGTGCATTGCTGTTTGAGCTGCACGCGTTGAAGGTGAAGCGTTGAATGAACACTGGTACACTGAAGCTCCTTGCTAGCAGGTTATTTAACTCAAAGAAACGCGTCCTATATGAGATTAATCTGAAATATTCAAAATAAATATATTACAAATTATATCTGCACAAAATGATGCGAATGCACAAGTGAATTTGAACTAAGTTACTTGCTATTCAGAATGTGTAACTCCTGTTCTGGATGTGCTCTTTCTGTAACATCCCGCTGAAGCACAGCAACTAAACCCAATGAATTCACAACGTTTTATTACAATATTGTTCTCTTTATACTGTTATGTAATATGACAGTCCCAATCATAGTTATTATTAGTCGTGCATTGCTGTTTGAGCTGCATGCGCTGAAGATGATCACCGGGCTTTACTAGCGCGTTAATTCTTAACCAAATGCATCCTATATGAGAGAAATCAGTTATATATAGGCCTACACAAAATAAACACAATATTACAACGTACATTTGCACAAAACAAAAGGATGCGAATGCACACTCAAACTTATAGTTATGAAGGTGCAACTCTAGCCTTTAAAAAATGGTCCCAAACATAACTCGCGCTTGCTTCATTTCTTCGTGTCTGCTTTACATGTTTTGTGATTGAGCAGCACGTGTGCATGACCTTTACTTAATCGTCGTTAGCATCCCTAGTTTGTACCCTCATATCATCTAGGACCCCGTTTTTTGGTAAACTTTTAGTTTTCTGAGAAGACAAATGTTTCAAGGTCCTAAAAACAAGGAAACAACAGCAGGTATATTGAATATAAAAAAAATAAGGGAGGACTAGTAAAAGATAAATACCCCTGATACATGAAATAAAGGGAATCAAAACACAGGATCACTAACAATCTTGAACCCCTTTACTGGGTTAAAGTTTGCTTTTAGCTTGTAAGGGGTGTAACAGTACACAAAACTGATGGTTTGGTGCGTACCTCGGTTTTGAAGTCACGGTTCGGTACAGCAGGGGAGAGAACTAAATATAAAATAGCTTTTTTTTTTATTAAACAGTGGTTTACTGAACAAATTGTCTGTCCTTAAATGAATTCAATTATAACTAAAAGTTTCTTAAAGACAAAAAAAAATTCTCTGCTAATGCTGTAAAGTGTAAACTATATATGGAGCCCTTACTTGCACATTACTATAATATAACAACAGAGCCCAAATTATCCTAAATTCAGTAGCTATTTATTTTTAGATATAATAATCAACACTCAAATAACACGTTGTATGCAAACATGTAAACTTCACGTTAGGCAGTTTTTGCATTAACTTCTAAATCTAATTATAAAATTATGTTTTTACTCCAATTCGTTGTTGAAATATTTTCATGACAGATTCATTTAAACATATATTAAATAACCAAGACATCACTGACAGATTAAGTAGAATATAATGAATATATAGTGCATATATTTAGCAAAAGAGTTCATTTCTCTAGTGAACTAAGCAGCTAGACACTGAATGACTTCTGAGGTAAATGCTATGTGACATTTTCAAGCCGTTTTATTGACGTCTTTCTGCCGTTGAAACACTGATTACACGACATATGACACATTTCAGTAAATTGTAATGTATCGTCATACCTTCAGATGTTGATTAATGTTTATTCTTTGACTAGGAAAAGATGATCACGTTTACTCGCGCGCCGCCGCTTGAACTGACATGCCTATACTGTGATCTGTCATGTCACATTAAAGAGCGTCAAAACGGCATTTATCGTTTGATTTTCGTGATAAAATGGACAGAATACTTAATATGTTCGTGTGGGAACTCGGATTGAAGTATGTTCCGCGCGTAAAACAAGCCTAATGTTAACTGTTAAAGATTGCATTTGTACCGTTCGGTACACACGTGCACCGTACCGGAAGCCCTGTACCGAAACGGTTCGGACGAATACTTGTACCGTTACACCCATTAGCTTGATATTGTTGAATCCATAGAGTAGCTTTGGCTGAAACAGAATTGTATAAATATAACCACAACAGAAAACACAAATAGTTCAGCAGCACCTTTGAGGAAATCTGTGAAAGCTGCTGTACCTGTGGTAGTTAACCTTGATACGAATTATAGCTGACTCTCTGTACATGCGCAACCGCAAGATTCAATTCCCATAATCCCTCCACAAATGCCTCTTTGTCTTATTATTACTGTGTTTAGCAGATTAACAAATTGAACCTTAGCACATTTAAGCATCCTCTCCATATCCCTCCATTCAGCCACAGGTCTTTGTTTCTTGGGTCATTCTGTTGGAATCAGATGGGGTGCCTGGTCTCTCTTCAGACGGTACAGAGGATGGAGCTTGTGCGAACTCTGGAATCTGCGTTTTCTTGAAGTTTTGGTCCCGTGTGCACTCCACGCAGTCCATCTTTTCAGGCCTATCTGCTTTTCCAGAGTGCCGGTTCCTTGGTGGAAATCGTGTTTTCCCAGAGTCTGTGTCTGTGTGCACATTACTTTGAGCGTCAGAAGGGAGCCTCTGCAGATTTTATCTCAACTTGATAAAGCACTGGTCATGTCGGTGTGTGTAAAGGTAGTGCACAAGGATTGTGTATTAGGGGGTATTGGTGTATATTTCTTTTTTTTTTTTTTGGTGGTGTTTTGCATACGATTGATTTGAATATGGCAGGTTTTTTTTAATCGCCCGACTGTCCTCCCTTCCTCCTTCCCAATTCAACCCCATTTTAAAATCTTTTTGCTACCTCGCTTTCTCCAGATGGCTCACGTTCCAGCATTTTTTCCTTTTTTTTTTCTTTCTTTTTTTTTTCTTTTTGTTTAAACAACGTATGCCCCACCCTGTGGTCTGAAGTTCCGCAATGAGCCGTCTTGACAAGGTGCCAGGTTTTAGATTCAGCGTCTCATAAGAAGTACATTTTCCTCTTACTGCCCCCTTTGGCCCCCTCCGTTTTTGTCTTTTTTCGTTCTTTCTTTCTCTCTCTCTCTGTGTTCGTGTGACGTCCTGACCACTAACGGCTACATATTAAGAGATAATTCCATACCCTGAGGTTACAAACCGGCTTAGACTGGCTCTCGCGCATTTTGACTCCACTGGGTACCCTGGGTGAAAAAAAAAAAAAGGATATTGTAACTCGTTTTTTTTTTTTTTTTTTTTTTTTGTTGTTTTTTTTTTTTTTAAAAGGAACAGGAGACTAATTCTCACGAGGATGACATCAGTTCAGTCGGCAATGCTCAAAACAAACATGTTATGCACAATTATGTAGTTATGCTACAAGTATTGCTCATACCCATACAAGCACAACCAGGCAAACCATGCTGCACGACTTCTGATCTGAAACAGTATGATTATTGGAAAGATGATTTTTTTTTTTTTTTTTTCCTTTTTTTTTCTTTTTGCATAATTATCCATCTTAGTCACAGCAATAATGCAGGCTTCAGAATTCACCTTTGCACATGCGTTCTCCAGTTGCAGAAGTCCAATTACACAAATAATGTGTGTTTTATTTTTTTAGCTGTGGTTATGTATGCAAATTGTTTCAAATATGTAGGTGAACATAAAAGCAGAGTGACATACAAGGGTCAACTATATAATGAAATCAGATTTGTTTTGTCAGGACAAAGGTACAGCTTCTTAAAATCAGGTTGGGCAAGTTGTCATATTTTAAATGTTATAAATGTATACAATTGATCAATTATCAATCTTATCTAAATATCTATATAAATTTATTGGCCAAAACAATGGTTTGATATTTTAATATGTTGCTTTTTACATTTGGTTGTATTAAATGTTATGTATTTTGAATTTAATTATTTTTCCATAAATGTTTTACGTTTAAATTTGGCTAGAACGCCTTTAATAGGCTTTTTAATGACATGTTCAATAGGGGCATGTTGTCACAAAAAGTCAGTGTGTATTATATGAAAAGTATCTTTGTCCTGGGCAGTAACGATGGAAATATTCAATTGCTTTTTGTAGCCAAGAATCTCAAAAAGTGTGACAACTTGCCCCATTCTCCATACTAAATTTAAATGATCTTCCTGACTGGCATATAAACAAGGGCAATGTGTTTCCTTCTCATAATGGTCTTAACTAAATTACGTTATTATATTGTGACCATCTTTCAAATACTCGTTCAGCCTCTTAGGAATATCAGAGCGATTCATCTTCTTCAGAAAGAAATATCCATCCACAGTTCTTCTCTTTGTGTATTTTCTCTCTTCTGGCATGAGTATTAGATTGTGTTCCTCCTTAACCTTGAAGTCTGTCTGTATCTTGTATAAATAGGCCTGTAGCTTTATTCAGATCCTCTCCATTCGTCTCTCTACAGTCACCGCCTCTGTTAGAAAACCTCCTGTTGAGGGTTTTTCTCATCCCTCTACGTATTTGAGCTGAAGTTTGGATGTGGGGATTTCTGAGGAAGAGCAGCAGCAGCAGAAAGGGAACCGGCACTGTTGACATCCAAGGGATGATCCCTACTGGCCAACGCAGTCTGGATCCAGAGTCTCAAGGTTCGACCTACAGTTGAAGTTCAGTTTCGTTCTGTATTTCCTGCACGTGTTTACAGCTCTGTGTGGTTTCTGTACCTGCGTACTATCTCGGGCCTCTGGTTAGCACTGTTCCTTACTGAGGAAACCTGGTTTGCGTTCGAGGCACATTTCCTCATTGTAGGTAGGCAGGCCGTTTTTACCGCTGTTGCGTCTACCACCTCCTTCGGTATCTTAAAGATCTTGTTGCTGTCTTTATTTGGTCTCTTTGTCTTCAGCCTCACTCCCCCACACACTTCCTCCCCTTTGCCCCCTGCTACTGCCCCCACCCTCCTCCTGAACCGCCCCTCCCTCCCTCGGGCGACAGCAGAACAGGAATTGATTAGTGGCACGGCTTAAAAATAGAAGGGCCTGTTGTCATGGCAACGGCCACAATGAGCTGTTGTCTTGTTTAATGAAGACCGAGATTTTAAGTGTTGTGGCTGAACAGTACAGTGAGCGGGAGACGCCATTTCTGGCTAGGTGTGCACAAATGCTGGGACAGAGATATTAGCTGTGATCTCGTCCTTCCTGTCAGAAGTGTGTGTCATGCGATATGCAGATGGTCGTGAATCGGTTTTTGTGCGTGTGCAGGATGGTCTTCCTTGTGTGGGTGTGTTGTGTGGCTTTGCAGGTACGACTACCAATCTGCTTTGTCGCAGTCTCATCCTGGTTGCTCTGCCCGCAGGTACTTGCTGAATCTGCAGAGGTACATTAAGGTAAGGCATCAAATGCATCATACGCTGGCAGCTCCAAAACACATTATTGACTCAACCCACATCCTGTTACCCATACGTCCCGTATGCATCAAGCCAACCAATTACAACCCTGTTGCCATGGGCGCCATCCGCCTAATTGGCCTCATTAGTGTCAGAAACTGGCCGTATGCAGATTTTGGTCATATTCCCAGCAGATCTCTTCTCTGAGTAATATACAGTAATAGTTAGCCATTGTGTAGGTCGTTGGTGAGGACAACGGTCCAATTAGCGAATTAACCACTAAGCTTAGATACTGTACTCAACTCAACCTCCCAGAAGTGTTTTTGAAATTCCTGTCAGTGTAGGAACGTGTGCATAACATGCCGTTTGGTGACGGTATGCTAATATGCCTGTCCTGAAATTCCCCCGCAGCAACCTACTTTTGTGACATCACTGCACAGCTGACTTACAACATCTCAATTACGCTTGCATCACGTTGCAGCTGGATTGCGTGTGATGCGAGAAATGATTTATACTGATAAATATGTCAACAAGGTTTTTTTTTTTTTATTTGGATTTTCATTAGCATCTTATGAATACAATTGTTGTTGAGCACTAGGATTTTGATAGTTTTAAGAAGGTTTTTAAGGGGGTTTTCAGTACCAAGGATCCCCAAATTTTATGATCCCTTTGGAAGGGATCGCCTTCCTAAAATTTTAAATCATATTTTAATTTACCATTTGTAAATCAGGTTACAATTCTGATTTAGAATTCCATTGTTAATTAGAATTTTATTTTATTTTTTTATTTTAAAATTTGACTTTTATTGTTTTTATTTTTTATTAATTGTTCATTTGCTTTAATTCATTTTACTAAAGCTAATCCTTGAAATATTATCTGGGGGAAAAATAAATAAATATATATATACCAATCAGGCATAACATTATGGCATATTCCTAATATTGTGTTGGTCCCCCTTTTGCTGCCAAAACAGCCCTGACCTGTTGAGGCATGGACTCCACTAGACCCCTGAAGGTGTGCTGTGGTATCTGGCACCAAGATGTTAACAGCAGATCCTTTAAATCCTGTAAGTTGCGAGGTGGGGCCTCCATGGATCGGACTTGTTTGTTCAGCACATCCCACAGATGCACGATTTGATTGAGATCTGGGGAATTTGGAGGCCAGGTCAATACTTCAAACTCGTTGTTGTGCTCCTCAAACCATTCCTGAACCATTTTTGCTTTGTGGCAGGGCGCATTATCCTGCTGAAAGAGGCCACCAGGGAATACCGTTTCCATGAAAGGGTGTACATGGTCTGCAACAATGCTTAGGTAGGTAGTACGTGTCAAAGTAACATCCACATGGATGGATTTGCCCAAAGCATCACACTGCCTCTGCCGGGTTGCCTTCTTCCCATAGTGCATCCTGGTGCCATGTGTTCCCCAGGTAAGTGACGCACACGCACCCGGCCATCCACGTGATGTAAAAGAAAACGTGATTCATCAGACCAGGCCACCTTCTTCCATTGCTCCGTGGTCCAGTTCTGATGCTCACGTGCCCACTGTTGACACTTTCGGCGGTGGACAGGGGTCAGCATAGGCATCCTGACTGGTCTGCGGTTATGCAGCCCCATACGCAACAAACTGCGATGCGTTGTGTATTCGGACACATTTCTATCAGAACCAGCATTAACTTCTTGAGCAATTTGAGCTACAGTAGCTCGTCTGTTTGATCGGACCACACGGGCCAGCCTTCGCTCCCCACGTGCATCAATGAGCTTTGGCCGTCCACCACCGTCGCCGGTTCACCACTGTTCCTTCCTTAGACCACTTTTGATAGATACTGACCACTGCAGACCGGGAACACCCCACAAGAGCTGCAGTTTTGGAGATGCTCTGACCCAGTCACTTAGCCATCACAATTTGGCCCTTGTCAAACTCGCTCAAATCTTTACGCTTGCCCATTTTTCCTTTGAGGACAAAATTCACTTGCTGCCTAATATATCCCACCCTCTAACAGGTGCTGTGATGAAGAGATAATCAGTGTTATTCACTTCACCTGTCAGTGAATAATGTTATTCCTGATCGGTGTGTACACACACACACACACACACACACACACACACACACACACACACACACACACACACTATATGTGTATATATATATTTGTTTATAAAATTTTTAACGCCATGTTAGCATCAAGGCTATTTACATGGCAAACACAATCCATAAAATTTAAGTACTATATAAAAAATTTCAACTTGACATAAGATGGAATATTTCAGAATGTATCACCTGAATGTATTTTAGATTTTCTATGTAAGCATGTTTCTGAATAAAAATGTTTTCTAGCAGTATCATAAAAATTACAGTCCAACAGAATATACAGTGGGGAGAACAAGTATTTGATACACTGCCGATTTTGCAGGTTTTCCTACTTACAAAGCATGTAGAAGTCTGTAATTTTTATCATAGGTACTCTTCAACTGTGAGAGACGGAATCTAAAACAAAAATCCAGAAAATCACATTGTATGATTTTTAAATAATTAATTTACATTTTATTGCATGACATAAGTATTTGATCACCTACCAACCAGTAAGAATTCCGGCTCTCACAGACCTGTTAGTTTTTCTTTAAGAAGCCCTCCTGTTCTCCACTCATTACCTGTATTAACTGCACCTGTTTGAACTCGTTACCTGTACAAAATACACCTGTCCACACACTCAATCAAACAGACTCCAACCTCTCCACAATGGCCAAGACCAGAGAGCTGTGTAAGGACATCAGGGATAAAATTGTAGACCTGCACAAGGCTGGGATGGGCTACAGGACAATAGGCAAGCAGCTTGGTGAGAAGGCAACAATTGTTGGCGCAATTATTAGAAAATGGAAGAAGTTCAAGATGACGGTCAATCTCCTTCGGTCTGGGGCACCATGCAAGATCTCACCTCGTGGGGCATCAGTGATCATGAGGAAGGTGAGGGATCAGCCCAGAACTACACGGCAGGACCTGGTCAATGACCTGAAGAGAGCTGGGACCACAGTCTCAAAGAAAACCATTAGTAACACACTACGCCGTCATGGATTAAAATCTTGCAGCGCACGCAAGGTCCCCCTGTCCCCCAGCGCATGTCCAGGCCCATCTGAAATTTGCCAATGACCAACTGGATGATCCAGAGGAGGAATGGGAGAAGGTCATGTGGTCTGATGAGACAAAAATAGAGCTTTTTGGTCTAAACTCCACTCGCCGTGTTTGGAGGAAGACGAAGGATGAGTACAACCCCAAGAACACCATCCCAACCGTGAAGCATGGAGGTGGAAACATCATTCTTTGGGGATGCTTTTCTGCAAAGGGGACAGGACGACTGCACCGTATTGAGGGGAGGATGAATGGGGCCATGTATCGTGAGATCTTGGCCAACAACCTGGCATTGAAGATGGGTCGTGGCTGGGTCTTCCAGCATGACAACGACCCGAAACACACAGCCAGGGCAACTAAGGAGTGGCTCCGTAAGAAGCATCTCAAGGTCCTGGAGTGGCCTAGCCAGTCTCCAGACCTGAACCCAATAGAAAATCTTTGGAGGGAGCTGAAAGTCCGTATTGCCCAGCGACAGCCCCGAAACCTGAAGGATCTGGAGAAGGTCTGTATGGAGGAGTGGGCCAAAATCCCTGCTGCAGTGTGTGCAAACCTGGTCAAGAACTACAGGAAACGTATGATCTCTGTAATTGCAAACAAAGGTTTCTGTACCTAATATTAATTTCTGCTTTTCTGATGTAACAAATACTTATGTCATGCAATAAAATGCAAATGAACTACTTAAAAATCATACAATGTGATTTTCTGGATTTTTGTTTTAGATTCCGTCATTCACAGTTGAAGTGTACCTATGATAAAAATTACAGACTTCTACATGCTTTGTAAGTGGGCAAACCTGCAAAATCGGCAGTGTATCAAATACTTGTTCTCCCCACTGTTTACTGTGTGTGTGTGTGTGTGTGTGTGTATATGTATGATGTTCATTGCATTCTCATTTTAAGATTATTTTCCTAGTGAATTTTCTAGTAATTTATTTTTGTCAGATTAATGATGACTAAAATGGTTTGCCATTCTTTTACTAAAAGTACTGTTTATCAACAGAATCATCATTGTACAAATGCGAAGATTCTTTGAGCATTGATGCCCAACATTATATCTCTGGGACTCTCATCAGTTATGATTTTTAGAGATGCACTGATACTAATCTCAAATGCTTATTGGTACTTGTATCAGTCCATAGTACACTGCCCTCTGAGTTCTTATCACTTTATTGCTGTGCTGTACTTTAATTTCCCTGAGCTTCAGTTCTAATAATTAATGTTGATATTACAGTCTATAAGATTTGCCGCATATGGAACTGCAGAGACTGAAAACTGCACCCATCCAGCTGTATGAATAGTCCAAAATATTAGCATCTGTAGCATTTTTGATTGGATCGTGGTAAACCTGTGTATATCACACTGTTTTGTTGTTACAATCACCCCCAGTCAACATTCTGCAAGTCAGAATCTGCTAAGTTTAAACTAGCTCTACCTCCTTTTGCAGATCTGGTTGACTTTTGTGCTCCAGATAGTTTATTTGTACGTTTGCGTGATTTACATTTGATAATTTAACAAGTTTTTTAATGGGCTTCCCCAACATTCTCCCCATCTGCTATTGGTCAGACAATCCGATTGTCCTGCCCCAGAGTCCGCCTTTGGTTGAGTCAATGTTGTTGTGTTGTGCTGGTCAGGATGCTTCAACAAACAGAGCTTTGTTTTGATAGCGACACAAGAGGAACATCTGGGCTGGACACTACGCCAAATTGTGCTCAAATTCTGAATCACTATATGCTTGGTTTGTTTTCTGATACTATGTCCAATTTTGCTTATTATTTTATATACTAAAAAGTGTTTTGGACAAGCACATCAGATCAGTTCTGTCCAGAAGTACCTGAAAAAAAGTAATGTTAGGCTCTCTTAAACCCGGCCTAGCTTTCAGGAAAGTCAAAAAAGCTCCTCTAATCTAAGGCCGTGTTCTGTAAAGTCATTTGATTCATGTTCTTGGGGGCTTTAGGGAGCTGTTCTGTTGACATCTCTCACACATTTAAGCCCAAGTGCTCTGCCAGTCCATATTGATCAGAGGGCCTACTCACTCGGAAGACTAATTTGAAAGGTGACAAGTAACTGTTGTGGACTAGTTAGTCCCTAAAGCATCTCCACGGTCCAGAGTGCATGTTTTGTGGTCAGGTGTGCTGTGTTTGTTCATTTTCATCTTTTTCCACATTTCTCACCACCTTGTTCAGCTGTTTTATTCTGTTGAGCTTATTCTCAGAACCTCAGGTGGTGGATACCGGAGTGAGGAGCAGCGAGAGCGAAAGTGACAGCAGAATGAAAGAAATCAGGCAGGTCTTGACCAAACAGGTGTTGTCACCTGCTTTTGTGTCTCCACTGGAGTCATGGTTGCAGAAATGGCTGCGGCATGAGATCATGAGGCCCGGGTCTGCTGCTCAAGTCATATTTCTGCTTTACATGCCCTGGGGGAGGTCACACTCTCGCTGGTGCTTTGTCGCTTGTGAAAGCAAGTTCACGGAGTGGCAGCCAGCTGCTGAGGAGCTGAAGATAAACCTCCTAATGGCAAATGGAGGGTCGTCACCTTGTTGACATTTCGTTCTGCAACATGCCAGAAGGGCCCGGGTGTGCGGCAGTTTTGGAGTCGGGAGTCCACGCTGCCCAAATTTAAGGCTGGAATACACTACATGATTTTGTTCAGGTTTTTGCCCCAGTCTTAACACGCTGATGCTAGCTGAAAATCAGAGCCAGTCTGCAGGTTTTGTGCAGTCGCAGTTAACGCGTTTCTGCTCAAGTTTGTGTTAGGAATGATGTGGAAGTCTGGTAGTGTGTGATCGTCAGTGGTTTACTATATGATGCCCAGGGAACGGTTGCATAAACTGCCAAGACTAGTCTTACAAGCAGTGCTTGACATTAACACCCACCAACCTACCAAATGCGGGTGGATTTCAGCAGTGACGTCGTCTTTTAAAAAAAGTTGTAGTCTTTTAAAAAGGCATCTGAAATAATAAACCAATTGCAATGTAGTTTTGTCAAAAATATATATATATTTTTTTTATTTTATTTTTTTTAAATATCAATACTGAAATATCTGAAACGCTTCCAATATTAATTTTCCCTTTACTCACTCACTTTTTTCTGGAAGAATATTGATGTTACAGGGCTTGAATTTCGGTGTGGGATTGCGTGTAATTTTACTCATTCCTGCAGATTTTGTGCTCACACCCAAAGTGCGCACACATAAAGCCGCCTCTCAGCACTAAATTGAGTGTGTCAAAATGGTGGTCTTGGCGAGTATTCACGTAAACACAGTCTGTTCTGTTTTAAGTGAACGTAAATAGTTGAGAAAGAAAATGCATGTGTAACAGTATAATGGATCTGTGTGTCAGGTCTTAAAGTGACAGCAGCCTAATGTACCTGCTGCCATGAGTTTTCCTCATGGTATCGGTCAAAATTGTGGCCAGTGAAAATGCTGAGTGGCTAGTAACTTTGGAAAACCACTAGCCACAGTGGCTGATGAGCAAAAAAGTTAATGTCAAGTTAGTCATCACATTTTTTTTCTTTAATACTGTTCATAGCAGTTTTAAGTCCGCTACATAAAACCGTAGATTGGTCTAATTTGATACCAGAAAGTACTGCCCCTTGACTAATCACTAGTTGGTCATACTAAAGTCTGCTTAAGACAGTCTTAACATAATGGCAATGTTTATGCAACTGGTCCCAGTTTTTCTCTGCAACCATTTATAAAGTCGCCATGTGTATGATCCCTAGAGTTTTAAAATCTGTTCAGATTTTAGGTTGTGTAGTGTATTCCAGCCTTTAGTTGTGTCGTTTGTGATTTTTTTTAAACTTTGCAGGCTTGGCAGCAAACGTGGTCACTACATGGTCACCTTAAAAGCAACTGCAGCCAAGTCATCCATCATTTCCCATCATAGTTATCAATGTATGAGTTATAGTAGATTAAAGGTGCCAGATTTTTGTTATTCACATATCCCTTGCCTTTAATTTACAGGGTTAAATTTTCCAAGCACATTAGCTTAAATATTTAAGTCCGCTCTTGTTATGGTTGTATTTTTCGCTTGACGTCTACGCTCTATCTGTTGCTGTGAAAGTAAGGAGAATGTTTATTCAGATTATGAAGTGTTTATTCAGGACCAAGAGTTCTGACATGATAAATGTCAAATCCGAACCCTTCTTCACAAATAACATAAACAACAAAAAAAAAACTTTTCATCCTGCTCTACTCCGAAGTCAACAGAAGTCTGCTTAAAGAGACAGTACACCCAAAAATTAAAGTTAGCTCATCATTTACTCACCATTCCAAACCTGTATAACTTAATTTCTTATGTAGAACACACAATTTTTATAGTGAATGTCATTGGGGCCCAGTGGTGCTTTGCACTCCAGTGACTCCATATCTTCTTTTGTGTTTCCACAGGAGAAAGTCAGTCATACAGGTTTGGAGAGTCTTTCATTTACTCACCTGTCCCTTCCCGCTGTACCATTTCATCTCTTGCAGACACTTTAAAATCAATTAGCTCCTGCCAAAAAGCCACCCAAATGCTTCTCCGACAAAAGCGGACAACACTATCATGAAGTTTGCATCCAGACATCAGCCATTGCCGACATTTCCCAAGCGTTCATGGCGCTCACCCTGTATGACCCTATGCCAAGCCCGCTCGCTCCAGCCTTAACTAGGTTACTGCGTCAACGCCTGCCCTTCACTATAAATCACTCTCCTTACATTTAAACCCCAAAGAACTGTGATTCCATCCAAACGGATGCTTCCGAGAACCAAATGAGCGGCCAGATCCGCTCCTGCCTGATAAGTCTTGTTTTTTTTTTTTTTTTTAAATTCATCTGGGTGGGCACGCACACCTTTAGTGATAGCAGCCATTTTGAGGTCTCCGTGCTCGGCATCAGATGCTGCAACCAGGAAAGGCTTAATCTAGCCAATTGAGCGGGTGGGTGATCAGAGGGGCTGTATGCGAACAGGCAGATTTGGGAGATGAGCCAGGCTCCGAGGGTGGGGGATGGGGGTGGGGAGCGAAGATGGGTGCAAACCCCTGGTCTTCCACGATAAGTACTGCGCCTTAGGGTGAATCTTGGGGAAATTAAGAGAATGCATCGCTACTCTTGCATGAAGGAATCTGAGCGTTCAGATATCACCCCGGTCCTTGGGGAGTGCTAGTGTGCTGCTTAAAACAAGGCACCTTGTACCTCTCTGGGTGAGGGATGCAGTGCCACCAGCGCTTTGGTCTGGGAGGTGGGGCAGCGGGTTACGTCAGCCAAATGAATTGTCATGATGCAGATCATGCGTGAAATGAGCTGCGGATTCCATCGTGCACTTGCAACCGGCCATATTATTATTATTATTATCATCACTTCTTTTAGCTGGCAATTTTTTAGTGCACTTTCCGAATCGGTTCTCTTTTGTAGGGGGGCAAGGGTCTCTTTGCGTGTGTGTGTTTGCGTGTATACCGGTTCGGGGGGCTTCAGGGTGTGATGGTGTTTGCAGTGGGGGCAGAAGGAGGAGGACATTTTTGTGCTTGCAGTGATCTGATCGACAGGCAGCAGTGGCGTGTGCATAAAGAAAATGGTGTGCCGGTGGGGGATGGGCAGAGGGGAATTAAGGGTTGGCATTATGACAGGGTAGCGTGTCAGGAGAGTGCTGCTGTCTTGTTTTTTTTCTTCCATTTCATTTTTTCGTCTCAATCGCGTCCTCTTCATCCTCCGTCCGCCCTAACCCCCAACTCTGCCCCCCATCTGAACCGATGATGATCATGTGCATTGTGTATGTTACAATCTATTAAAAAAAAAGAAAGAAAGAACCGAAAAAGTAGTTTGTGGTCGCCCGTACCTTTAAGGGGCCCCCAGAAAGTGAGCGTGTGTGTTTATTTTTACAACGCAGGGAGGAAAAAAAGGAATACTTTTTTTGGAAGGGGGGGGAGGGGTGAAGAGCACGAAGGGAGGGGTCAGTTTTTGCTCTGCTTTGTGGTGTGTGGCACAGCTGTATTAGAATGGCGGGTCTGAAGGGCACAAAGTGAGTCTTGTGTCGGTATGGCCCGTGAAACCACGCACACACACACACGCACATACGCACGCACGCATTGTTCCTCGTTTTTAGGCCCGTTCCCTACCTAGCCAGGAACTCCAGAGCGAGTAACTATCCAGGGACCATTTTTAAAGGATCAGTGGGATTGTGCAGCGGGACAAAAGGTTGATTTAAATAAAATGGAGATTTGAAAGTTGTGGTTTAGGGTGTTGCGAGGGTCGCTGGGCGAGATCGCCGGATAATCTAATTCTGAGTGGAGCTTCTCCGTGGCTCTGTGTACTCGCACACTATTTCGCTCTCTGTCTTTCTTTTTCTCGCTCTCTTTCTTTTCATCTCCGAGCTGCTGCTGCTGCGTTGGCTGGCGTAGTGCCCAAAGCAGTGAGTCTGTCGTGGAGTGCGCGTGTGCAGGTTCCTGGGGAGGAGGAGGGGGAGGGGGAGGGGGAGGAGGAGGAGGAGGAGGGTGGCTGGGGTGTGTGTGTGTGTCGATATGCAAAAAGGGGGGTGGATAAAGGAGGAGTGGGCCGAGTAAAGAGAGTCTGGTTTTTGTAGCAGCTGACTGAAACAGTCATTATATTATGTAAAGGGGAGGGGGGGGGGTGATGGTGTGGGGGGGGGTCAGGCTGACGTGCACTGCACGGACCTTCTGATTGGCTGGTTGGTGCTATTGTTGGTTATGTGTATGCTTGTGCGTTTATTGCTCACGCACTCCCTCGCTCTTCCGTTCTACTGTCTCAGTCACTCGCACTGTTTTTTTCTTCTCACTCTTTACCCTCTTTCCCCCTTTTTTTCCCCCTCACATGCTCATTCGTGCGAGGTGGGTGGTTTGTTGTGAAGGTACGACATTATATATCAGGGTTTTATGTGCTTGCTTCTCAATGCCTCAATCGTTGTTGTTAAATTAAAGGACGTTATGCGTCCTCTTGCACTTTTTTAAGAGGTTTTTTTAAAGAGAGATGACCGAATGTTTTTGCGTTCTTAAAGCCAATCTCGAGAATCAGACTTTGCGATGCAATGCAACAGTGGATGTATGATTAAACTATGCAAGAAGAAGAATGACACGAAAAATAATGGGATGATAGAGAGATGATGAAGTCATCAAGGGACCAATTACAGCTCAATTTAATTTGTAATTGGGGATGTCCCTACAATAAGGCATTTTAAGACCAGTCGCTTCTGGGTCTCGGGAGCTTAATTGGGTTTAGGAATAACTACAGTACTGTATGTTTCATATAAACTACAGATGAACGTGACTGTTAGGTCACTTGTGCGTAGCTTTAGCGTTTGGTGCTGAGGTTTGTGAGGCAACACTTGTCTAGTAAAAAAAAAGAAAAGAAAAATAAACCCATCAGTCAGGGGTGTTATTATTTCAAGTTGAGATCTGTATATTTGTGTGTGTGTGTGTGTGTGTGTTGTGTTGTGTTGTGTGTGTGTGTGTGTGTGTGTGTGCCTGGTAAACCCTATGTTCTGATGACCCCACAAGTAATACCAGTAGAAAATGTCATTAGCTTAGTAGTATAGAAGCCATTATGCCTATGGAATGTCCTCATAATGATAGGAATGTCAGAGTGTGTGTGTGTGTGTGTGTGTATGTGTTTGGGGTCAGTAATGGGTGGGGGGGACAAAATATCGATTAGTGCAATATATCGTTGTCCTTCTCCGTGCGATATCAGAATCAATACGCTGTCGCCAAATATCAATATTTTAATTAATAAAATAAGGCGCTCTAAATAGATTCCCACCTTCCAGCGTCGCTACTTCATGATATTTATATAGCTACAAAAAAAATGTATTCTGCCCAAATATGCACTATTCATCAAAGAATCATATTAGAATTATTTCTGAAGGACCATGTGACACTGAAGACTGGAGAAAACAATTATTTTAAATTGTAATCATATTTCACAATATTACTGTTTAACTGTATTTTTGATCAAATAAATGTAGCCTAGATGAGAAAAAGAGACGGCTATAAAAAACATGAAAGAATCTCACCAACCCCAAACTTTTGAACATTAGTCTGGTTTATTTTTGATGTCTGCATGTTATCCCTTGCATATCAAAAAAAATGTACATTGGAGACGGTCAAGTAGGGCTGCAACAACTAGTCGATAAAATCGATAATCGACAATGAAAATCATCGACAACTCGAAAATCGAGAATCGAAAATCATCGACACCGATTCTCATTATCGATTAGTGGGGTCTGCTCTCTGTATGCAAAGCTTCCACCAGTCGCGCCAAATTACAGCACCGAATAACGAATTTCTGTGGACAAAATGCATCTAAAAATAGTGGAGTGGAAACCGAGTGAGCTGCTGCGGGAAAGGTACGTGATCCAAGCGCCCAAAACATGAGAATTCTGTATTTTAAGCTTCAAGCTAATGCATTAGCGTTTAACATACCCTGTCATGCGCTTTGATGCGTGTGCGTCCTCAGTGCAAAACGTTCATTTTACAGGTTATATCCACTGATATATATATAGAGAACAGTAGTTATATCCTCATCTGTAAGTGTTACTAATTCACGCGAGTATTTCCATTTTGCATGAAAGCGTGTCTTGACGGCTTCAAACTTCACTGAACGAGCGCCGGTTGACGCATGCGCGTCAAACAGACAGAACGCAGTCGAGAGGGAGATGGTTAATATTCAGCGCAAAAACATTCATTTAGCTGAAATATCTGCTAAATTTAGGACGCTAAATTTAGGTTTAAAAGTCAGCATGTAATTCACGTATTTTATGAGAGTATTAACTGTAAAGGGATAACAGCTGTAATTGAATATAAATGTAAGACGTTTCTACAGGATAAAGAAATGACAGTAACAGGTTACTTTGTCTATAGCGAATGTGTGTGTGTTCCTGCAGAACATTCCTCTTATCTGTTAACACTGAGTTTGTTTTTGTGTTTTTGTTTTTTAATTTTTTAATGTAGGGATTTAAACTGTCCTTTTGTGTAGCAACTTATTTTGCACATAAGCACAGATATACCCTTATGAAAATTATCCAAGGCTCTATTAGATAGTAAAACCATTTTTTTTTTTTGGTGTATTGATTGATTACCATTTGTATAACCACACAAATACCATAGTTAAACTATGGTTAATTTGTGGTTACCATTGGAATAACTACAATAACCCTGTTTTTGTTTATTGTTGTTATTGTTGTTATTATTATTATTTTATTTTTATTTTTTTTATTTGTTGTAAAACCATGGTTAATTTATGTAAGGGTAGATATATTCACTATGTATGTTTTCATAGCACTCAGGTGACACCTTTGTTTGAAGGACAGCATTGGGCAGGATGGGGAATAGTGTGTTTTGTCAGTAAAAAATTTTTTTTTTATAATCCGATTATTCGAAAAAATAATCGGCCAACTAATCGATTATCAAAATAATCGTTAGTTGCTGCCCTACTGTCAAGTGTCAATAATTGTAAAATGTTTACTTGTGCCTTTCAATGGTGTGATTTATTGCTGTAAGCGACACATTTCAGTGGATAAATGAACTGGTTTTGCTTGGGACAGTTGTCAGATTCGGCTGGAAAACATGAATTCATACAACAAAGTGTTTATCTATCTTGCTGTAGTAGAATACCCTGAATATATTAAAACATAATAAATATGCAAATGTTGTTTTTAGCTTATACTACGGGGCTGTTGAATGCTTGAATCTGATTGGTTGACGAACGTTCTAAGGTGTGCAATTATGCACGGCTAAAGTAGTTCCAGGCAGGTCTTGACCGCATTACAGTTCCATATCACTTCGCCAAATGATTTCAGTTATTTCAAAGGTCCTTACAGCCTCACAACAGCAAAAGAACCAAAACCCACAACGGCACTCACCAAGCAAATAAATATAGTAAACAATAGGATAAAAACAGCAAATTATTTCTGCTGTCGTCAATTATCCCCTACATATTGCCATATTTTGTTTTGAACTGAATATTCAGGGTTAATGTAGCTTGCTAGACTAGCAGAATATAAGACCAAAATCATTTTCTCATTGATATTGCTACAACAGAGAAGTCAGAAAGTAACAATTGTGATGAGCCTTTTGTCATCTGTCACAGAGGTCTTAGATATACAGCACCCAGAATTGTGGAGGTCACCTTGTCCATTTAGTGAATACAGATTCATCTCGCCCACAAGCTCACATACACACTTCTAAAGCCTTCTTTCTTAATATTATGGCTCAGCAAGGTCACCATGACTGCCCGCGATCAGTCACGTCTTATAGGAATGGATGGGTTAGGCTGGGCTTTCCTGGATGTTAACTAATAATAATTAGAGCCAAACAAAAGCATTTCGGTGATGTAAATGCTGATTGTGTTTGTATCAGGGCCTGTGTGACACTCACATCACAAAGAGCATAATTTGTCAACCCACAGATGAGAAACTCTCCTTCTCTGTCTGTCTATGTGGTCGATAAGTGCGTCAGGCTGGTACCATGCTGCTTTTCTCCTGACCGATACGTGTGTCCACGCACCTTTGATCCCAGCCTCGCTCAGGCACATCACATTAAACACAATCCCTCGCTTGCAGATGCTCTAAAATCAAAGTTAAGGAGTCCTGGGGCAAATGTTTGAATTCTGCATGACCTCAAACAGAGAGGGGTGCTCAGAGGTGTCAGAGATGAACTATGAGCATTCACAATGTGCTTTCTTCCAGAAGTGAAGAGATTCTGTTTTTATTTTGTTAGCTTCGCACTATAAAAAATGTTGACTTGCCCTATGTGCATGCTGTATCCTTTTATTCATATTTAAACATGTTTAAAGGTCTATATGTTGCTGCCCCTACATACTTTAGCAATACGAGTCTGACATATAATCCAGTTTAATATACAGATTTCCAGATTCAATACTGATTCACAAGCTCTCTTTTCATTTAGATTTTAAATTTGATTTCATTTGATTTTGACTTTTAGGCTTTCAATTTGATTAGATTATGAATTTGATTTCATTAATTTACAAGTCCTCATTGTTATTGATTTCCATTTAGTTTTTAAATTTGATTCCTAAGCTCTCAATTCAGTTTGATTTTTATTCACACACTCTCAATGTGATTTTAGATTCCAGTTTTGATTTGATTTCTGATTCTCAAGCTCTCAATTTGATAAGATTATGAATTCAGTTTGATTCATTTTACAAGCTCTCGGTTTCATCTGATTCCTAAGCTCTCGATTCGATCAGATTCCCGAGTTCAGTTGGATTCTTATTCACAAGCTCTCAATTTGATTAGATTCCAATTTTGATTTGATTGATTCCTAAGCTCTCAATTCAAATTCAAATATGATTTTGATTCTTATTGATATGCTCTCTGATTTGATTCTGATTATTAAGTTAGATTATGAATTCAGTTTGATTCATTTACAAGCTCTTCATTAGATTAGTTTCCAATTTTGATTCAATTCCAGGTCATTGGGTAGATTTCAGTCATGTCTGTCTTGTTTTTATAAGAAATTCTCTTTTTGCTATTGCTTTAAATTCTACAGGGCAGTGTTGAAGACTGATCTTTTTTTTTTTTTTTACTTTTCATTTAGAGAACTGGTTCATAAGAGTCATTTGTTTCAGGAATCGGGCTCTTCTGGTCACGCTGTATGTTTTTCATTTACTAAAAAGAACCGACTCAGAGTCATTTATTTGTGAATCACATTACTGTACAAATACATTTCTCTACAGCGACTGAAAATAGGCATAGAGTATCGATATCGGGATTGTTAAAATTGCGTTTTTTACCCAGCCCCATTCAACTACAAATGTACGTGTGTATTAGTATTGCTCAAATATGGCAAAAATCTTAATCACGATTATTTTGGCGCTTGTCTGGTAATCTTGAAACTTCTAAAATCTTGTCTGGATTATTTTGGCGCTTCTGCTCCGGTCAAGAAAGCTGCCTGAGGAACAGCGCCACTTCTCTTTCGTGCTTTTAATAGCTCTTTTTAATTAGTACGTCCCATTTTGTGAAAGTCATGTTACATGATTTTACTGACTTGCACGTTTGGACTTTTAAGAAGGAGCGAAAGCGCACCGCTGGAAAGGAATGGAATGGTGCATAAGAATCGTTTTATCTCGATTATCGTATTTTCATAATCGTTGGAAGCCAAAATCGAAACTCAATTTCGATTAATCGCAATTAAAAAAAGTTTTACTTTCTTACTAATATACAGGGTCCAAAGAATTAATGCTCAGCGAGCGGCAGCACCTGATAATGTTCTACCTTTTAGACTGGAGCTACGAGCAGAATACAAATGCATCAGACAGATAGAGGTTCCAGCACAAACAATAGCCTGCATAGAGTCCTGCACATTCACTGTCCAGACACTCCCCGTGTGGGAGGGGGGAGAGCCTCTCTCTGCCCTCTGGCCATGAAGGGTCCGCCCAAGCGTGCCTAACTAATAAAGACGAGCAAACACACACATGATCATTTAGATCTGCAGTACGTGACACATGTCCAGAGCGCGGTGGAGCCTTATGTGTACACACAATCAAATCTGCACTTGAGCACGCATGACCCCGCAGTGTATGCGTGCGCTTCGCATGGGATGGTACACACACACACTCACACACTCACACACTCACACTCACACTCACACACACACACACACACACACACACACACACACACACACACACACACACACGCAGAGTGATTCAGTCACGTTATAGACTGGCTCTTGGGCTCCCGTGTGGTGTGTTGTGCTTTTGTCCGGAGGGGAGAACAGGAAGTTAATGGCTGACTGTAAGAATGCAGCAGTAGAGATTGGCTCATCTGGTGCTTCAGTAAACGAATGTCACTGCTGGTTTACACTGTGTATTGGGTTAACCGTGTGTTACACACGTATTACACTATTTTATATAGGGCATCATTTTGGAGTTTTACATGTATACTTAAGAATTGGTGGTCCTGATGTGTCTCATCATACCATGACAATGCTCTCTGTCTCGTGGATGGTGAGGATGTCTCCCAGGCTTTACTGTCTCTTTAGGAAGAGAAGTGCTTTTTATCAATCTACTGCACCACAGTTTTCTCTTGGTCTCCCAAAACAGACTCGCTGTGTTTCAAAACTAGATTCGACAACAGAGCTGTTGCGTAGCGGTTAGCGTACCATGTGCTGATGTATGGGGCAGTGGTGTTCAAATTAGTGATGCACTGATATATATTATTATTTTTTCTATTTTTTTACTGAAACCAGTTGTAGCAAAGCTTTTTGGCAACAAGCAAATCAAAAAAAATTCACCTATTGCTACGCTTCCATACTGCTGACATTTTTACCTGTTGTAACTTATTCATGTTCTGTGAATTAAAAATAGTTGCTGGAAATTAAAGGGTTAGTTCACCCAAAAATAAAAATTCTGTCATTAATTGCTCGCCCTCATGTCAACAGAAATAGAGATCTTTTTAATGACATCTGAGAGCTTTCTGTCCCTCCATTGACAGCTACACAACTACCACTTTGACGCTTCAAAAAGTTCATAAAGAGATCGTAAAACTAATCCATGTGAATTGAGTGGTTTAGTCCAAATTTTCTGAAGAGACTCGATCACTTTATATGATGAACAGATTGTTTATTATTCACATATAAACATTGATCAGCAAACATAAACAGAAGCTCAACCGAACCTGCTTGACGTGCAAGAACAAACCTCATTGTTCTTGTGGAAGTTCAAACGTGCTGCGTAACACGAGAATGAACCTCATTGGTTCTTGAGGAAGCTCAAACGTGCTGAGTAACACGAGAATGAACCTCATTGGTTCTTGCTGAAGCTCAAACGTGCTGCGTAACACGAGAATGAACCTCATTGGTTCTTGCTAAAGCTCAAACGTGCTGCGTAACACGAGAATGAACCTCATTGGTTCTTGAGGAAGCTCAAACGTGCTGAGTAACACGAGAATGAACCTCATTGGTTCTTGCTGAAGCTCAAACGTGCTGCGTAACTCGAGAATGAACCTCATTGGTTCTTGAGGAAGCTCAAACGTGCTGAGTAACACGAGAATGAACCTCATTGGTTCTTGGGGAAGCTCAAACGTGCTGCGTAACACGAGAATGAACCTCATTGGTTCTCGCGCGTCAAGCGAACATGCTTGATCTTCCATTTACCACAACTGATGTGTGAGTTGATGAATGTTTATGTGGAGATGTTTGGGGCGTGGCCGCTCATTTAGAATACTCAAGTTCATTAATATTAGAACAAGGTTAAGAACAAATTCATGTGCGTACTCACATGTTGTGAATTTTTTTTGTAAGAAATGCATATGTGAATAATATGAATAATCCACACAATTATTAGTGCATGAGACCCAGTGATTTTGGCCCCCCAAAAATGTTTGGTTGAGGAAATTTAAATGCGGGAAATGGATTTCCCAAATTTCTGAAATTTACCAAAATTACAGCTGAAGAGTATAATTTCTGCACTGCTAGTGTCACAAAATGAGGAGATAGTGTTTTTTTTTTTTTTAACAGTAGATTTGCTTTTAGTTGTGTCTGTATGCATAGCTAAATTGCTCAGTTCAACTTTAAAGTGCTCCTATTATGCTTTTTCGAATATTACCTTTAATACAGTGTGTAATATAGCTGTTTGTGATTTGTCTGCAAAGTTTTAAATATCACAACAAAGTGCACTACAAATAAAGTTATTGTCTCCTAAAATAATCAATTCTGAACTGCCGAAATGTGTCGTCAGCAATTCCAGTCTCACTTCCTGTTACATACCTATGTTACAATGTACACTGTAAACACTGTAGTTGTTGCTATGACCTGGTAGAGTTTGGTTCGTGTTGTCGACATGTCGAGAAGAATCCACTTTGCATGCATTTAAAAGGATGAGGACTCATGCTGGAATAAATATGGGGGGGGGGGAAGCGACGCCATCATTACTGTTCGTATCACTGAGTATCAAGTGCTGAGGAAGAGCTGAAATTCAGATATAGTAATAGGCGTTTAGTTTCCGACACACACTGTAAGCAATAGATCAATCACAAAAGACTGGGCCATCTGACCAATCAGAGCAGAGTAGTCTGTGCGTGAAGGAGGGGTTTAGAGAGACTGAATCTACAAATGAACGAAATGAGGTGATGTGCAATGTATATTATGAGAAAATGAAAGTGTTTTTTGACCTTGGATGCATGTAAACCTATTTTAGGAGATCTCTAAAACAAAATTAGGAACGTTTAAAATAGCATAATAGGGGCACTTTAAATTAATAAAATAAAATATATAAAATGGAAACAGAACTCTCCTTCATCAGAGAAAAAAAAGTCCTCTAATTATAGTTCTTGGGTAAGGCTTGAATCTTCAGTCACAGTAATTTGGTGCCAGAAATATGATCCCACAAGTAGGCAAGGTCGGTCCCCTCTCAGTGACCGCTTTGTGACGTTGTCAGCAGGAGTTTTGGGAAGCTCCGCTCAGCTGTGTGTCTGAACTCTGAAATGACTCTTGTCGTAACAGGCTCCTAATGTGAGGTAGGGAGACCCTCTCTACTAGCAGCCCAAGCAAATTTCCTCAGTCAAACCATGAAAGTTACACTGATTTGTATGTAATGATCATGTAATTTATCAATTAAGCCTGGAGAGGCCTTGGTTCTCGAGCACCGTAGTCCACAGCCTCAGCACGAGGCAGACTAATGGCTCTGTAAAGACTGTGGGCGTGTGAGGAGTCATAGTAGATCTCACTCTCTCTCTCTCACTCTCTCTCTCTCTCTCTCTTTCTCTCTTTCTCTCTCTCTCTCTCTCTTTCTTTCTCTCTTTCTCTCTTTCTTTCTTTCTCTCTCTCTCTCTCTCTCTTTCTCGCTCTCAGCTCTTTCACTGTAAAAGAATAATTAAGTGATTTGCATTGGTCTCAAGCAGGGGAATTTGTACTGATTCCTACAGATTAGGGTTGTCGTGACACCAAAATTTCAGTATCATCTCTTGATACGGTTGCAGGAATTCATATACTCTTGAACACAATACATTCCTTTTTATTTAAAAGTTAACTTGTTAATATTTATACTTCTAATGTATACCTCCAGTTATATAAAACTAAATTATTTTATTATTTATTTATTTTTGTTTTATCAACTTTGCACCTGCATCCCTCCTGTGGATGATTAAAAGCCTAACAAGTGTGTTCACAGATATTCTCTCTCTGTGTCCCTGACAGGATGGAGCGGATGTCTGAGGAGGCGTTGAGGCTGAACCTGCTGAAGCGGGGTCTGGAGGCGCCAGATGAGCGGGAGGAGGCTCTGGCCAAGCGCCTGAAGATGGAGGGTCACGAGGCCATGGAGAGGCTGAAGATGCTTGCCCTCCTCAAACGCAAGGATCTGGCTGCCTTGGAGGGGGCGGCGGTTGCGGCAGCCATGGCAGAGGGCAAAGGCCCCGGGGGCAGCCAGGGGCTGATGGGAGCTGTGCCCTATGAGGAAAAGATGAATGGGAGTTTGAGAGTTGGGGGCCATGGAGGTCCCAGCAAGAATGGGAAGGAAAACATAGTAGATGAGCCAGTGGACATGAGTGCCAGAAGGAGGTGAGGTTTTGGGAGAGTGGTCAACATCAGTTTGTACATAACTCTAAGCCGGGTTAAAAATTGCGTCGTTGAGAGGAAAAATTTGCATCGGCATAGGAGTCCTGTTTTAAAAATACCAGTAAATAAAACAAATTTACAAACATTATTTGTAATTCCCCTTATTATTTAGTTCCCCTCCATGACAAATCCTTTAAAGAGGACCTATTATGCAATTTTTCAGTCTTGATTTTGTTTTTGGGGTCTAGAATAGGTTTTAATGGTTGAATTAAAAAACAAAACAAAAAAAAAAACATATTTTTCACAAATTTGACATTGTTGCAGCTCCTCTCTTCCCAGTCTGTCAGTAACACTCTGTTTAGCTTCTGTTTCTATAAAGCCCCTCCTTCCAAAAAGCACAATGTGTTCTGATTGGTCAGCTGGACCAGTGTGCTGTGATTGGTCAACTGTGTTTGGGAAATGTCCCGCCCCTTACCATAAACCGCGAGTTTCAACACACTACTAACTCAACCAGGCCCCGCCCCTTTATTTTGCATATGCCTTGGGTGAGAATATTGTGATGTGTTTGTTCCTGGAAGAAAACATTGCATACTGATATAGAGAATAACTTATATCGAACTTGTAGGGTCATTTAAAAACAGATATCCCCTCCGGACATCACTTTTGGCCACTACTGTATCCATGGGGAATTGATTGGGTTGTGTGATGGTTGTGGTTTGCTGTTGGTCGATCTCATGTGAGTGACAGTTTGTCCCGCCCTCACGGCAGTAAACACGGAGGGAGATTATGAGGGCACATGCGTTTTTAAGAAAAGATAAATAATTTATGATAAGCACTGATATATTTGAAAGGGACACTATGTAACTTTTTTTTTTTTTTTTTGTTCAAAATTTATATAATGAGCAAATCATGAATTCATCTTCCAAACTTATTTTTTGTCTTATCCTGAATCACTGTGGTAAGCCTATAATAAGTGTTTATATTCAGACTATTTTAGACAGAACGGGACGCCACTGCGGAGTAGCCCTGTACCTGCGTGACTTGTCATAGACAGAGAGAAGTAGCTCCGGCTACAATGTTCTTCTGCAAGACGCATTCAGTTTTGTTTATTAACTGCTAGAGAACCAAAAGTTGCGTAGTTTACCTTTAAAAAAAATAGTAATTGTCAATTCTGATTTCATGGTGACTAAAAATTCTGTGATCTCTTTTGACATCCACCTCTGATTTTGCTCTTCGCAGTGAAATAGTTCGAGAGCGACGCACTCCGTCACCAGATGTTATCATTTTATCAGACAACGAGGCGTCCAGCCCACGGAGCACGCCCCACCCTGAGGAGAAACAGCATCAGGCCAACCTGGAGATGTTCAAGGTACAATATCCATGGAGGAATCAGGTCTTTAGTTGGTTACCCACCATTAAATCGTTGTGTGAGTCACTTGTATGTTTGTTCTGCAGGGGAAGACTGGCGAGGAGCGGCAGCAGATGATCAAAGCTCTCCGAGAGGAGCTCAGGCTGGAGGAGGCCAAGCTGGTGCTCCTAAAGAAACTGAGACAGAGTCAGATGCAGAAGGAGAACGTGGTGCAAAAGGTCAGAACCGTACTCAATCTCCTGGGCCAGTAACTAAAAGTGCAGATCATCAATTGTGAAGTTTAACTAGATTAATTAGATGGGCAGACATTTTCAGAGATAAGAAAACATTTCAGCCTCGTACCTACCATACCGCTGTGTATGTTTAGTGTAGTATGCCGTTTTCTCCATGTAGATTAGACCTTTAAAGTCCCCATGAAATCGAAATTGAGTTATGGTATTAGTCTTACTGTTATCTATAAGCTAGTGTGCTCCAAAACAATGACAAAATTAGCATTTAGTAGATATAAGCATTCGAAACTTAGCCTCACTTCTGCCAATATGGATCAATGATTTTGATGACATCACTCTGCACTTCAGCTTCTCATCAGATGTTCTGTCCAATCAAATGCTCTCTAGAATCTAAAGTGTCCCGCCCCCTACATTATAAATTGAAGCTGCAGCTGAAATCGGTCACTTGTTCACACATTTACTATTTTCTACATGGTGAATGGCACATAGTGCACTATATAGGGGATAGGGAACGATTCAGACAGTGTGAACATGCTTTCCATTGGGGCGAATGAACTCTGGTATCACATTAGTGTCATTTGAATTCTGCACAGAATGCTGTATTTTAAAGCGATATGGAGGAGATTAGGAGGAGAAACAATTAGCGATTAGGAGGAAACTGTGGCTTTACCGAGCTCAACGGCTCTGGCCGAGCTGTGATATAAACAAAACACTATTAGGATTAAAATACATGGTAATGAAGTCACACACTGGACGTTTGTAAATAAGATCATATTATTTCAGATGGTCATGCAAAATAAAGTGGCTGGAGTAGCTGCAGAATGTCAAAAATAGAAACGGGATGTCCATCAGCTGAAGCTGCTCTTAGAGTAGATGCCAGTTGATTTATTTATTTATTTATTTATTTATTTTTAATGGAAGGGATTTTTTTTTTTTTTTTTTTGCACTCTTCTAGTGTAGAAACTTTTTTTGCATGCACACAGGCTTGTTTATTGTCATCATCTAAACTACAGAGGCACAATCCCATTGATTTTAGGCCTGATGAAGCCATGGGAGAAACCAGAAGTATTGAGAATATTATGATTTCTGAAGGATCATGTGTCACTGAGATGGAGTAATGATGCTGAAAATTCAGCTTTGCATCACAGGAATAAATTACATTTTAAAATCTATTAAAATTGAAAACAGTTATTTTAAATGGTAATAATATTTTACAATATTACTGTTTTTATAGATTTTTTTTTTTTTTTTTTGGTCAAATAAATGCAGCCTTCATGAGATTTAAGAGGCTCAATACATTTGAACAGTAGTTCGTAGGTCGATACAAAACACAACAAAGTGCGTGTGTTTATTATCAGGATAAGTCGGCGAGCAACCAGGTGCAATTTTACAAAATCCTACTATTATGAAGGCCTGGCTTATGAATATTAATGTAGTCACCTGACTTGCTGATCAAATTATCACTAGCAAATTATGAAACAACATGAGTTAATATTCATGAGACTTCTTAGTAATTAATAATTTTGCCACCCATGTACTAAACCGAGTCATTACAGTAGAAAATAGTATCAGATAAGGTTTAATGTTGATATCAACTTGAAGTATTGTTACTTTTTACATCCCCAGTTCTCACTTTTTCTGTGCACTTCCGCTTTACTAATGTGTGTAATTTCTGTGAAATTAGCCTGCAAATGGCTTTCTTCTAGTTGTCTCTGCATATTAAACTGTAATTGGAGAAAGTACATTAGCATCAAAAGAAAAATCAGCATTGACTGAATGTCGCAGTGTTGTCTGCTGTAAATCTGCCTGTATTTGTACACCACATCTACACTGCAGCTCCTCTGTACAGCACGTTCACCTTCACTGTTACAACACCAAGCAAAATAACCTCCCCTCGTGTCCAGCTGAGTGTTATATTAATGCCAGAAAAAACTGTTGAGGTATATCGTTCTATTGTTGAAAGGACATTAGTTACTAGTGGGGGTAAAATAAGGTAACAGGGAGCGAGACGTAACCTCACAGATACCATATCACAGCTCTGTGTAATGTTTGTCCATGTACTGTGGCATTGAGATGTTTTGTCTTTGCTACTCAACTCAGTGTCTGTCTAGATACAGGAATGGGCCATAAACAGTCACTCGCGCGTCGCGCCTGACGTTCAAGTTCCACAACCCACTCTTCATGCACAATGTTTGCTTGCTCTTGAACTGGAGGATGAAATTTTGATTTGCTAAATTTATTTTAATTTGTGAGGATGAAATGCTAACAATACGTACCAAAACATACCATGGTATTATAATGATGTAGGTTTAATTATTTTATATATATTTTTTCATGTTAATGCACTGTATTTGGACATGCACAATAAAAAAAGTGTATATACACCAATCAGTCATACCATCATGACCGGTGAAGTGAATAACACTGATTATCTCTTCATCACTGCACCTGTTAGTGGGTGGGATATATTAGGCAGCAAGTGAACATTTTGTCCTCAAAGTTGTTAGAAGCAAGAAAAATGGGCAAGTGTAAGGATTTGAGCGAGTTTGACAAGGGCCAAATTGTGATGGCTAAGTGACTGGGTCAGAGCATCTCCAAAACTGCAGCTCTTGTGGGGTGTTCCCGGTCTGCAGTGGTCAGTATCTATCAAAAGTGGTCTAAGGAAGGAACAGTGGTGAACCGGCGACAGGGTCATGGGCGGCCAAGGCTCATTGATGCACGTGGGGAGCAAAGGTTGGCCTGTGTGGTCCGATCAAACAGACGAGCTACTGTAGCTCAAATTGCTCAAGAAGTTAATGCTGGTTCTGATAGAAAGGTGTCAGAATACACAGTGCATCGCAGTTTGTTGCGTATGGGGCTGCATAGCCGCAGACCAGTCAGGATGCCCACGCTGACCCCTGTCCACCGCCGAAAGCACCAACAGTGGGCACATGAGCATCAGAACTGGAAGAAGGTGGCCTGGTGTGATGAATCACGTTTTTAAAAATATTTTTATTTTTGGTATTTTATATGCTCTGTTGGTGGTTTGTTGAGTAGCGTCCCCCGCATTTTTTTTTTTTTATATCGGGGATAAAAATAATTCAGCAGAGGCAGGGATACATAAACCCCCCCCCCCTACAAATCATACTATATATATATATATATATATATATATATTTATTTATATATAAATTAGTATATATTAGTATATGGTTTATGTATTATATAGTGCCTTAGATGAAATACCATGATATATGAATATGCTAATCATTCTTTCAGTATGTTTTATGCGTATATGCATAAAATGTCCCTTTTACCTGTCAGACATCCTTAAAATAGGTGTGCGAACTGCGAAGTCACATTTGTCTGTGACATCCTTAGGCTTTGTAAAAAAGACCTCAACCAATGAGTTGGGAACAGGACAATTGTTGAACAATGGAGTACGGGGAAGTGTTTGGCTTTAAAAAAAAAAAAATCCTACACAATCAGTAAAATCCTAAACAATACCTATTTTTCTACTTCCAATTGGTGGAAATTGCACAGCAGCTTTAACTGAAGAATGTTGCTTGAGTTCCTCTAATACATGGATCTCAACCTTTTTGATATATAATATATAGAAATAGAAATATAAAAACCCCAAAAACAAAGAAATATCTTGATTTTTTTATTAGTTTAATCCCATTTTAATGCTTGTTTTGTTATATTTTATATCTGGAAGGACGAGAACCACTGTAATCTAATACACTGAGGTTTTTTTTGTTGCTGTGAGTTATATGGACACTCTTTGTACAGTTAGCGTTTTTGCTAGATGGATTTTTTTTTTTTTTTTTTACTTCTAATTCTTTTTCCTTTCAGGTGCCGGTGGTACAGAATGCCCCATCGTCAGTGCAGCCGTCACCCATGCACAGCTCTCAGGGGCTTGGGAAACTACCCGTGCGGCCCGGCATGCACTCATCTGAGCCTCAGAACCTGCGCACTGCACAGGTACGTGTTTTTTTTGTGTGTGTGTGTGTGTGTGTGTGTGTGTGTGATTCTGAGATATGCACACCAGAATATTCCTTTCTAAATATGAGCTTTTTTTTCCACGTGCATTAATGATGTTTTCTACAGCAAGCACAATGCATTTCCTGCACATGAATACTCCTCATTATGTTGTACATATTAGACTGAACATGTTAGAGCCTGCTGTTGGTTGCCATAGGAGCAGCACCTTAAGATCAGCATAACTGTATAGATTGGTACCAGTTACCATTTTTAATTACAGTCCATCTGTTGAGTACAAACAAAGCATTTGATGTCAACAATGTGTAATCTCATCTACAGTGTCTGTTGACATCTAGTGGACATACAGGGCATTGCATATTTATTAATAGCTCTGCATGTGTCTTTCTTCACCCCCTTAGGGCCACACAGTAATCAGGTCTGCTGCCAATGCATCTTTGCCCCCCATGATGATGTCACAGCGGGTTATTGCACCCAATCCTGCCCAGCTTCAGGGTCAGAGATTGCCCTCCAAGCCTGGCATGGGCCGCTCTTCCACAGGCGGTTTGGGTAATACAGTGAGCTATCAGCAGGTACGGTCAGAGAGTTAAGCTCAAACACATTAGTCCTAATTTGTTTTGTGGTTTCTCTCCCTGCAATTTATTGACATTGAACTTTTAAACAATTATACAATGTGAACAGCTCCGTTTTTTTTAAAGGTCATATTCTGTTATGGGAGTTTCTGTGTCACATTTGTACTTTGTTAAATACATTTATTACAGGCTCATTTCAAAAGACTGAATTTATAAACTAAGGCTGGGCGATATATGTATTTTCAGGCTTTTGACAAAATATATAACGTTCAAAAGTTTTGGGTACAATTTGTACGTCAAAAGTGACAGAATTCTTTTGTAACATCATAAAAGTCTTTACTATTTAAAATAAATTGTTCTTTTGAACTTTCTATTCAAAGAATCCTGAAAAAATTATCACAGTTGCCCCCCAAAAATTTAAGCAGGACAACTGTTTTCAAAATTGATAATAATAAAAAATGTTTCTTTAGCAGCAAATCATCATATTAGAATGATTTCTGAAAGATCATGTGACACTGAAGACTGGAGTAATAATGCTGAAAATTCAGCTTTGCATCACAGGAATAAATCATATTTTAAAATATATTCACATAGAAAACAGTTAGTTGAAGCTGTAATACTATTTCACAATATTACTGTACTTTTATTAAATAAATGCAGCCTTGATGAGCATCTTTAAAAAACATTAACGGTAGTTTATGTGTGTATATCTCAGTATTTATATATTTCTTAGTTGCCTTAAAAGGGTGGGAATTTTTTTGTTAATAGTTGTTAATTAACTCTCTTTCACTATAAACAGAGCAAACAATAAAAAAAAAGTGTGTACTCTAATGTATACACTAATATATTTTTAAAATAACATTTTAAAACATGTGAAGTGCAATGCAGGTACTACTTTTTCTTTTTTGCTGCTGAGGTTTAAATTATGCTTTTAAAATATCTCCTCCTCAGGACGGTGCGTAAAACAAGCCTTCTGGAACGGCCCTTAACTTAATAGCCAAATAAAAATTGTGCATTAAATCACAGCAATATTCATAGTGTTGTTTAGTTTTATATCGCCAACAAAATCATATTGAATATGTCGTATATTCCACAAATCGCCTGCATGAATCATTCATAAAAATGGATCATGTCAGTTGCTGATGATTTGCCCTTTTGCTTTTGTGTGATGCAGGCTGCCAGCCAGCAGGTGGGGGTCTCGCAGCGTTCAGGCTCCTCGGCTATCTACATGAACCTGGCGCACATGCAGGCAGCGGGAGCAGCTGGCGTGGCTGGCGTCGGGGTGGGTGTGAGCGGGGTTGGTGCTGTCAGCCCCTCCACCCTTTCCAGCGCCTCCAGCGTCGCTTCTCTGAACGACCAGGCCAGCAGCCAAGCAGCCGCTAAACTGGCCCTGCGCAAGCAGCTGGAGAAGACCCTGCTAGAGATACCTCCACCTAAACCTCCAGCGCCCCTGCTGCACTTCCTGCCCTCTGCTGCCAACTCTGAGTTCATCTACATGGTGGGGTTGGAAGAGGTGGTGCAGAGCGTCATTGATAGTCAGGGTAAGAAACCACACCACAAAAACTGTTGGATAGGGTAGAGAGGATTCTTAACCTTGCACAGTAGGACTGCACAATATGGCAACACAATATTGATTGAATTGCAGTGATGCACATTAATGCCATATTTCTGCTCCTAAGATCAAGACTAAGGGTGTTCACACTTGTCAGGTTTGGTTTGATTAAAATGAACTTGATTGCTCTGTTAGTGCGGTTCATTTGAATAAGTGTGAACACTGCCATCCGAAACCCTGGTGCGCATCAAACAAGCGGACCAAGACCCATCTTTTCAGGGCTTCCAAACGAACTCGTGCAGAACGCAACACGGCCCAAAGACATCTAAACTAACCCAAAATGGGATCCTACAAAGGACAGAATGCTCACGTATTCCTGGTTCTTCTTGTCATAGTTGCGATGTTGCCCATCACAGTTTTATGTTTGGTGTTAAAAATGACAGTGTGAACGCTAGGTGAAACAGGACTATGGGTGTGTTCACACTTGCCATGTTTGGTTCGATTAAAACGAACCCTGGTGCGATTGCTCTGTTAGTGCGGTTCATTTGAACAAGCGTGAACACTGCCATCTGAACCATGGAGCTGAAAAGATGGGTCTCGGTCCGCTTCCAAATGAACTCTGGTGCGGTTTGAATGAAATATGAACACAACATGGACCAAAGACATGTAAACGAACCAAAAACAGGAAGATGCGACCCTAAAAAGGACAGAACGCTCACGCATATCTTTTTTTTTTTCTCATTATAGTCGCTATGTTGCCCATCACAGTTCGGGACAGGCATCAGAAGTCAAGTCAAGTCACCTTTATTTATATAGCGCTTTTTACAATGCTGATTGTTTCAAAGCAGCTTCACAGTGTTAACAGGAAAATAATGCAACAGAATTTGATTCGGCTGTACAGCCGTTCTGGAGAAAACGTTGATGTTATCCAGCTCATTTCAATTATCATATAGTGACCATGCGGGCAGATCAGTAATTTAGTTGAAAATTTATTTGAACATTTGAATATTTAGTTCGCAGCAGATCTTCGTTTGTGTTTGTGTGTGTGACGGAGAGATTCCTGCCACTGTTTTGACTCCTTTACACATTTTATAAGCTCTTCACGAGTTCTCAGCTGGTCAAAACACCATCATATGTAACTACGCATGTACAACAAGCGCATTTTTCCCAGCACACAGCATTGTTTTGGATGTTCGGTAAGTTTTGTCTCAAAATAGGTAATACGTCATAAAAGCCGACCAATCAGATTGTGAACGTATTCCTATTCCTTTAGGTTTGGTATCTTTTGGTTCGGTGATAAAAATGGCAATCTGAACGCTAATTGGACCAGGACTAAATGTTTTGGGGGTTTTTTGGGTCTGGACCAAACGAACCACGCAAACCGAACTACAAGTGTTAACAAAACGGCACAAAAAAACAATTAATCAGCAGATCTAATGTTCAAAAGGGAAACAAAAATTGTGCAGGTAGAAACAGTTTAAAGGGTTAGTTCACCCAAAAAATAAAAATTACTGGCCCTCGTTCCAAACCCGTAAGAGCTGTCAATGGAGGGACAGAAAGCTCTCAGATTTCATCAAAAAGATCTTCATTTGTGTTCCGAAGATGAACGAAAGTCTCATGGGTTTGGAACGACATGAGGGTGAGTAAATGATGGCACAATTTAAATTTTTGGGTGAGCTAACCCTTTTAGGCCGATCACACTTGACTCAAAAATTAAACTGCAATATCTGTGATTTATTAAACCACATGCACTCAGTTCAATTTACATGCAGCTCTAATTTACTCTTCTTTCCTGTGTTTGCAATTGATCAGGTAAAATGCGGGGATCACTGCCACACGTGGAGCCGTTCTTCTGTGCCCAGTGCAGGACTGACTTCACCCCACACTGGAAGCAGGAGAAAAGTGGGCGCATCCTCTGTGAGCAGTGCATGACGTCCAATCAGAAGAAGGCCTTGAAGGCTGAGCACACCAATAGGCTGAAGAACGCTTTCGTTAAGGCTCTGCAGCAAGAACAGGTCAATCGATATCTGAGTTTTCATTTTACTGCTGGTAGTAGAGTTATGATATCAACATTTCTGCAGTCAATAACAATGAAGCTTAATGATTCTCAATAAAGGTTTCAATACCACACTACAAACTAAACTACAATCTAAAAAATAAAGCAGAAATAAAATAAAGCAGAAAAATTTTATTAAAAAATAGAAATGTTGTTTTGGCAACTAACTGAAATGAGTGTAAATTGTAAGTATTAAAATTTAAATAAAAATAAAGGAAACCTATACATAAATATAAAAAAACAAAGACTAATAAAAATGACTAACAAAATTACTAAAACTAAATGTATAAATTCTAATTCAACACATTAATAAATACTATAACAGTATATAATTAATATTAAAATAACACTTATGTGCTGCAGCATTGCTGAAGTGAAATAGTAACAAATTAACTAAAAACAATGACATATAACAATTAATGACAAGTAACATTTGCTTCAAGTTTAAATCAAGACAAATAAACATATTAATTGTTTTCGTTCTTCATTTTATTTATTATTTATATTAATGGAATATTTATTCATATTGACTCATTCATTTGTATTATTTTTATTATTATTATTATTATTGATTTAACACTGACATTCCTAGCTGGTAGTTTGTGTAACTGCATGCTGACTTCCTGTTTCTGTCTCTGTCCGTTCAGGAAATAGAGCAGAGGTTGCAGCAGCAGGCTGCTCTGTCTCCCAGCTCCGCCCAGACTGTGCCCAGCGTGAGCAAAGGGGAAACCATGATCCGACACCATGCCCTCCGACAGGTGGACTCTCTCATTGTGTACAAATAATGGGATCTCATGAGAGAATTTTTATGGATTGTGAAATGGCAGTTTAATTCTGGCCTTTCAGCTAATCGCAGATTTGAATAACTGATGATTCTGAATGCCAGTGTCAATTTAATGGTACCAAGAGGTGTCATGAAATTTAACACTGATTCTCTCTCATTTTGTCTTTCAGACTCCCCAGCCACAGGCCGCTCTACAGCGGGGCCTGTCCAGCTCAGCACGAGGTGTCCTCTCTAACTTCGCCCAGGCTTCCCAGCTCTCAGTGGCCAGTGGGCTGCTGGGTATGACAAGCAAGCGCTGTGGCGGCAGCAGCAGTACCAGCGGCAGCAGCAGTCGGGCCCAGCATGACAGCCGCAGGCAGATCTACAACATCCCTGGTAAGATGATGCTTTTGAATTATGAATGCACCGTGGACTTATGCTTTCTTACATTTTCACCTTTCTTTGGAGTGACTTTGTAACTTTGCAGACCTTTTTCATGCTCAAACAGCAACAATACACACTAAAGGCAGTTATTCACTATATCAGTGTCACTGTAGTCTTGAGTTTTCTTCCGGGACGAACACGTCACAATATTCCTCATTTAAATAATTCCCACCCAAGGCATATGCTAAATAAGCGTTAGTAGTGTCTAGCAGTTATGGTAAAGGGCATGACATTTCCCCAAACATACTCAAAGCGGTTGACCAATCACAACTGGTCCAGCCGACCAATCACAACACACTGGTCCAGCCGACCAATCAGAGCACACTGTGCTTTTTTCAGAAGGAGGGGCTTCATAGAGACAGGAACTAAACAGAGCGTTACTGACAGACTGGAAAGAGAGGAGCCGCAACAATGGAGAATATGTGAAAAATAATGAACATTCAAGCATGAAAACTTATTCTAGTAGAGCCCAAAACAAAACCAAGACTTTGTAAAAGGGCGTAATTGGTCCTCTTTAACTAAATTACTTTCAAGTAGCAGATGGACAAAACCCCATTCCATAATTACTAATAATAATCCACACAACTTTTTTTCACTTGATTTCATTGATTGTACAATTCTTAACATGATATTGACCCCCAATTAGATTGACGAGAATAAAATTACCAAATAATGTAATGTGCGGTAGGGTTAAAGATTAAGGGAAATACTAAATTCATCATAAAACAGGTGACAGAAAAGTAAGCACTAGGCTGTGCCACCTGACAAAGATTTCAGGATGTAGAATTATTATAAAGCAGTGAAATTCAAAAGAAATTTCATAATTATAATAACTAATTTTTTAAATGATTACATTTAATGTAATTTTATTTTTTATTTCATTATTTTTTTATTTTAATTTAATTTATTGGCATGATTTTTGGGGTTTGATAGGATCACGTGAAAAAGTTAAAGTTTTTTGTGAGAATTGTTATTCTTGCAGTGTATGTCAGGAACTCATTTCTGGAGCACTTGAATTTTGCCCCCTTTCAACTTTGTTTCCTTTAATTATCCCGGCCCCTCTCTTTGTCTTTGTCCTCCATCGCAGGTCTGAATATTGCCTATCTAAATCCGGGAGCCATTGGGGGCCACAAGGCATCCAGCCTAGCGGACCGTCAGCGGGAGTATCTGCTCGACATGATTCCCCCGCGCTCCATATCCCAGTCCATCACCGGGCAGAAATGAGCCCTGACGGGACTGCAGATACCCCCCCTTCCCCTCAGACGCCCCATCAGAACATCCCCCCCCCCCCAACACATACACACGCACACCATCACCCCATCGCATGCAGTGCCTGTCCGTGTGCCTACCCAACTAACCCATAAGAACAGCTCAATCAGTCAGACTATAAACACCAGACTGTCAGTGCATCTCAAACTTCGGTTTCCTACTATAGCAAAGCTCTTTATTGTTATCTCAACTTATTATTGCTGTTGTTATTGCTACTTCTATTATTATCACAGTTATTATTATTAGTATTATTGTTGCTTCTGTTACAGTTACTCTTATTACACTTATTAGTAGGTTTAGTGGTTTTTGCATCTTTTTATGTTCTTACCCGTATGTTTTTCTTTTCAGAGGGAGGATGCCAGATTGCAGGGTCACTTAAAAAATATAAAAGCTTTTTTGGTTCATTTGAAAGCTTCCTCCCTCAGTCGCCCCTGTAAAATTAGACTCATTCTCTCTCACGTCGTATATGTTCAGAGTTGGAATGGTTAAGGCGTTCTTTCCTGCAGAGAGAAAGAGCAGAATCTTTGTAGCGTGACGCGTTTGGAAAGTCCTTCAAGAACCTTCTGGTTCAGAGAGGGCGAGACCGACTCATGTACATAGATCAGATTGATCCTTATGCAGAGCGCTGATCTAGTCAACGTCGAGAAGGCCACACGAACTGAAAACGGGCCAGGAAGGACCTGCGCTAGCACAGAGAAACTATAGAGGCCCACGATCAGGATCTCTCCCGTGTCTCTCAATGCCTTCACTTTCACAGGATGCAGTGATGTCATATAGCGTCTTTTGTGGTGACGTCGTGTTTCACTGCACAGCAGAGATTGAAGCCAGAGAGTTCCATCACCATGAACTTTTGTCTCTCTTTGATTTTTTTCTTTCTGCTTGGGTGTTTTTTGTACTTTTTATTTTCGTCGGGCGGCGTCTCCATCTGAAATGGCCGTGTATCTTAAAGGTACTTGCCACGGGAGACGATAATCATTGAAATGTCAAATTATTGAAATTATCGGGGGGAAAAAAAACGGTTTATGCGTAGATTGTTAACGTGTGTTTTAACAGAAGGCATTGACAAGGATCAATCATCGTGTTAAAGCAATGCACATGAGATGCCTCATTATGGAGGAGCACTTTTCTTCTTAATAAGTGGGGGAAAAAATGGTTCAAAGAGGATAAGAATGTTTCGGCTTAAGGTATGGATGCCATCGGATGTCTCGGAGAGAGTTGGGAGACAGATTTTCTGTGCGTTGTGACCCCGCGTTGAATTAATGCATTTCAAGTTATGGTACGTGTGTTTGTTTCAGTAGACATGCAAGCGTTCCCGGAGGCGATGGTGACAATATAAGCAGTGTTTAGTCGATATGCAGTATTAGGGATTTTGTGCAGGATGATATATAGCTCCCATCAACGCCTGTTAGTGAGGCAGTGCTCCGTGTTTCACGAATGGCTTTCAAAGGGTTTAACATCTGCTTGTTGACAAGAAGTTGAGCACTTAACTTTTTTTTGTTTTTTTCCCAGCCTAAGCATTTACCATGACATGTTTGGTTCTATTGGAAATCAGACTGAGGTCTGTCATGCAGGTCATGTTTAATAGCTGTGAGGAAACTCGAAGCTATGAAGTGGTGTATTAATGGAAATTAATGTGTGCACATGCGTCTTTCTGTCATGTGTATAGTCACTGATCCTTGCAGTTTTTTTTTTTTTTTTTTTTAACTGTCCTGTATAACGCCACTGATTCGTGGTGGAACGATGCAACTTTTGAACAAAACAATTTTGAAGCTACCTTGGATTAAATTTTCAGGTGCAATATTAGATGATAGAATGTTTACATTTTTATTATAATTTTTTCTTCTCCTGGTAATGATGATAAATCAGTCCCTTTCTGTTCATTATCTTTGCTCCAATTTTATGATCTGTATTTTTTTTTTTTTTTAAATGAACGTAGGGTGTTTATAATAACTCATTTCCCTCTCCTGCTCTCTCTTGTAGACTATATTAGATGCATCCATATACCTGTGTTCATGTATTTACGAGAAAGTTGGATTTTGAAGTTTAACTTCCTTTTGACTCCTCGATTAAGTTCCATTATTTTTGTTTGGTTGTTTAATTTCAGCTGTTTCTTAAAAAAAAATAAAAGAAAGAAAAAAGGAGAAAAAAAATCAAATTTAATCAAACAAAAAAAAAATGTATGAACAGATGATGACACGATATTTGCTAGGTCAGAAGTAATAATGACTTATTGTACATATGCTTTTTTCTCCCTTGAATTAAAAATAATGAAATGAAATTAAAATGGTTGTATATTGTGTAGAAAAGCAAACAAAAAGCCATGAATATTGTGAAGCTTGTCATTTCGTTTTGTGATCACTGTGTATTATTGTGTAACAAATGTGCAAAATGTATGGGATTATACTTCTCTTGTTTTTGAATGAGCTCTTTAGATGCATTTTTCTCCCCGGCTGTACGTTTTTTGTAGTATGTAGTATTTGCAGAAGAAAAAAAAAGTTCATTGTTCTGGTGGAGCGTTTCCATTCTGTAGTCTTTGGACTGAGACATGATGGGACAGTCTCGTATGTTACTTTTTTCCGTTACCTCTTTTATTTGTTTTCGAGTTTTATTTCAAACATTGAAGTTATGTAGATGTTCAGTGAATAAGTTCCTTTCTGTCCCACACAAACAGAACATGGACTGGATGAAATATTTGACAGTATTACCCCTCACCTGACCAAATCCAAAGCGATCATCGTAAATGTAAAATCAAAGCACGCTAATGCTTTAGCTAAATTACTGGGTGCAGAAAACTCTACAGGGGAGATTGTGTACATTTGTTTTCTATTGCTTACAGTACAAACTTTCTTCAATATATCCCTTTTTTTTTTTTTTTAGGGAAAAATCACAATGCTCTTATTTTTTTTTCATGGAAGATTGTATACATTGTATACGATGAAGAAAAAAAACTTGTTTGTTTGTTTTTGACTGTTCCAATGCTTCTTGCCTTCAGCCTTTAATTCATAAGACAAAAAAATGGACGATTTGCACACATGCAAGTTTTGATCCTAAGGTTTGTGACATTATTAGATTTTCAAGTTTCATGTCATGGAATCACTGTCCATAATTCTCTGACTGGACAATCAGCTTTTCTGGAGTTCTAGCGCTGGGGTTTACTTCTCTCTTCCATTTTTTTTTTTTCTTTTCTCTGCAATTTTTTTTTCTTCCCCTCTCTCCCTGATTTTTATTTGTTGCAAGTACAAGTCTTTTTTTTTGTTGTTGTTGTTATTGTTGAAGTGGGAGAGAGGGTTTTGGGTCACCATTTCTTTTCTGAATTTCATCTGAACTTTCATATATTTTTAAATAGACTTAGCTGCAATTTACCCAGTTTGAATTTTAAAGCAAATGGCAATATGTTCAAATCCGTTTGTAAAAGAAAACTATGATTAATTAAATTGTGTACAGTTTAAAAAAAAAAGTACTGGAGATTGGCTTAAACCAATTATTGATTTTAGTCAAGGAAAAGAAGTGCTTTTTGTCAAGTTTTTATTTTCATTTAGAACATTAATCCAGACCTTTTGCACATCCTTGATATTTAACTGTCTAAAATGGAGATGAAAAAATGCTGTTTGATTACTGCCGGTTGATTAACAACAATTATGCATTGACTGAAAAAAAAAAAATAAGCTAATTTTGGAGGAAATAACTTTGTAATATTTATCACTTGCAAGCTATGTTTAATAAAGGATGGAACAGTTTATTTCGGAGTGTGTAACATTTGTCCGCAGCTCATTTATAGTGTATTGTTCTTTGTTACATTTTTATTTATTTTGCAATTTTTAAAAGTCGTTTAGTACTTCTGACGTTTTTACTTTATTTTTTATTTATATGTTGTTATTATATACTTAAAGATTTCTATTTTAAATGGTTAGTTCACCCAAAAATTTTAATTGTCATCATTTACTCACCCTCATGTCGTTCCAAACCCATAAACCTGACTTTTGTTCATCTTCAGAACACAAATATTTTTTATGAAATCTGAACTACCACTTTGACGCTTCAAAAAGTCCATAAAGAGATTGTAAAACTAATCCATATGAATTGAGTGGTTTAGTCCAAATTTTCTGCAGACTCGATCACTTTATATGATGAACAGATTTAATTTAGTCTTTTATTCACATATAAACATTCATCAACTCACACATCAGTTGTGGTAAACGGAAGCTCAACCATGTTCGCTTGACGTGCGAGAACCAATGAGGTTCATTCTTGTGTTACACAGCACGTTTGAGCTTCAGCAAGAACCAATGAGGTTCATTCTCATGTTACGCAGCACGTTTGAGCTTCCGCAAGAACCAATGAGGTTCATTCTTGTGTTACGCAGCACGTTTGAGCTTCAGCAAGAACCAATGAGGTTCATTCTCGTGTTACGCAGCACGTTTGAGCTTCTGCAAGAACCAATGAGGTTCATTCTCGTGTTACGCAGCACGTTTGAGCTTCCGCAAGAACCAATGAGGTTCATTCTCGTGTTACGCAGCACGTTTGAGCTTCAGCAAGAACCAATGAGGTTCATTCTTGTGTTACGCAGCACGTCTGAGCTTCCGCAAGAACCAATGAGGTTCATTCTCGTGTTACGCAGCACGTTTGAGCTTCAGCAAGAACCAATGAGGTTCATTCTCGTGTTACGCAGCACGTTTGAGCTTCAGCAAGAACCAATGAGGTTCATTCTCGTGTTACGCAGCACGTTTGAGCTTCCGCAAGAACCAATGAGGTTAATTCTCGTGTTACGCAGCACGTTTGAGCTTCAGCAAGAACCAGTGAGGTTCATTCTCGTGTTACGCAGCACGTTTGAGCTTCAGCAAGAACCAATGAGGTTCATTCTCGTGTTACACAGCACGTTTGAGCTTCCGCAAGAACCAATGAGGTTCATTCTCGTGTTACGCAGCACGTTTGAGCTTCCGCAAGAACCAATGAGGTTCATTCTCGTGTTACGCAGCACGTTCTGCATGAAGCAGGTTCGGTTGAGCTACTGTTTATGTTCGCTGATCAATGTTTATATGTGAATACATTTAAATCTGTTCATCATATAAAGCGATCGAGTCTCCAGAAAATTTGGACTAAACCGCTCAATTCATATGGATTAGTTTTACGATCTCTTTATGAACTTCATGAAGTGTCAAAGTGGTAGTTGTGTAGCTGTCAATGGAGGGTCAGAAATCTCAGATTTCATCAAAAAGATCTTCATTTGTGTTCTGAAGATGAACGAAAGTCTCATGGGTTTGGAACGACATGAGGGTGAGTAAATTATGACAATTTTCATTTTTGGGTGAACTAACCCTTTAAAACTATAAGTGTATTATTTGGCAGATTAACAATGTTGTAAGGTCTCTCAAAAGTTAAAGCGCAACACAATGTAATGCTTCCACAATCAGAGTTCTCGCACTCTTCCAGCACACATATGGTCTCCTGAGCCTTTGGTCATTCATTTACAGACTAATTGGCTTCATTATAAGCTTTGACTTTATCCGGTCACAACAATTATAGCTATTTTCCACAGCATCACTGTTCCACTGCCAGCAGATTCAAGGTTGTTCACTTTTAAGGGCTGATAGCTGTTATTATGGTCATACTAAACCAGTGTTAGTTGACACAGGTGTGTGTGTGTGTGTGTGTGTGTGTGTGTGTGTGTGTGATCATCCAAAACCGGACAATGAGTTATATCAAGGTTTTCATTCTTGACATGCATTACAGCAATGGGCAAGCATTTTTTATTTTAGTGGTAATTTGCTTTTTAAATTTAATTTGCAGTCCTGATGAAGTCACAATTCATCTTTTTTTTTTTTTTTCACAAATGGAGCCAAAGATGGTCAGAAATAAGGATTATTGTGTCTAGAATTATGTGTTTGAATAAGCACTGGTATCTGAGTGATGTGGACAGATACCAGCACTCCCTCTTGTTATGCATATTGAATATTCCATCATATTCGCTCAATGAATCCATTCGGTGAATAGACCTTCTTCCAGCATTCCAACTCTCCCTGTTTACAAATGCCACAAATTACAAGATGCTATATGGCAATCATGCAACTGTAAATCATATCCTGACAGAGGTCCTTGGTGCTCAGAAAAACAGCCCTTCGTTTTTTTTGGTAGAGATACTGAACCATTCCAGCAGAGGGGTTGCCAGGAAGGGACCGTAGAGAATATTTACGTTTAAGGGCTGTTCACACAAAGGACGATAACTATAACAATAAAGATGGTTCTAAAAAATCTTTCTAAATATAAAAAGAATAGCAGAGTCCACAGCACAACTATAATGATGACAGAGAAATGATATTTTTTCAGCAAATCAGAATCCATCCTGCTTTAAAACGCTCGAGAATTTAAAGCGGCAGACAACAAAACTACAGCGTGTGCTTAGAATAAACAGCGTGATTCACTGCATTTTTTTGTCGCCTGCCTCTTTAATGGGATAGTTCAACCAAAAATTCACCCTCAAGTTGTTCCAAACCTATGAGTTTCTTTCTTTTGTTGAACACAAACGAACATATTTTGAAGAATGTCGGTAACCAGACAGTTGACGGTAGCCATTAACTTCCATAGTATTTTTTTTTCCTACTGTGGAACATTCTTCAAAATATCTTATTTTTTTGTGTTCAACAGAAAGAAACTTATACAGGTTTGGAACAACTTGAGGGTGAGTAAATTATGACACAATTTTCATTTTGGGGTGAACTATCCCTTTAAATGCGCGAGCTCTTTAAACCAGGATGGATTCTGATTGGCTGCCAATGTGTATATCTTTCATCAGCTCAGCTGTAAAAAAAAAAAATTTTCTGAAAGTGATTCCAGCGATATCGTTCCTGTCGTATTCATTATAGTTGTGGTGTGGAAATTCAGATCAAGTTTTAAAACGAAATCTTTGTAGTTATTGTTATAGTTATCGTCCTAGGTGTGAACGGGCTTTTAGAACGATTTCCAGCAGAGTGATTAAAAACATTAACAGCCAATCAGAATCCACCGAGATTAAAGAGCTCGCGCTTTTAAAGCAACGCCATATGGAAAGTCAAATGGCTCATTATTCGCGTGAATCATTACGCCATGTTACAGCGGTGACCCGCATTTATTATTCTTCAGATATTTGGTTATGCATTGTGTCGTGTATATTTGACAGAGAGATGTAAAAACAAACTTTAGCTCGTTTTTATAGTTGTGTATAAACATTGTACTTTTAGTGTAATATCAAGTAGGCTATAGTGATAAGTTTTGTCCTGGGCTTTGAATATCAATATGAATTGTGAACATCACATTGAACAAATTCCATTATCTATCAAGTCATTTAATGCTTAAAAATATTGTCATTTTGTCAATTTAATAGGTGAGCAACGTCTTTTTTTCTTCAGTCATCATCATTTACCGTACACTTCATAATCTGTTGCTTTGTGTTCATAGACATGACATGCTTGTATTAAGCAATATCCACATCTAAAATTGTACGCAGCCCACATGGTTTTGTTTTTCTTGGAATCAACCCACAAACATATTTCCTGTGCTCTGCTTTTTGGCTAAATGTCTGAGGTGTGTTTCAATGCTCATCATGCGCCCACCAGCTCTGATGTCTCTGCATTACTCAACCTCTGTTCCTGGGCCGTAGAGCAGATGCATTAATGAGAGGGCGTGCTGAGGTCACAAGGGACATTGTGATCGTAGCTGACCATTCTGTTCTCTGACCTTGAGCGTGTAACAGGTCAGAACTGCACATCTGTGCCGGACAGGGTCGCAACATGTGTGTCACACTAACATGTTAATGTGTGTAGTTCTATTCACTGGTTATGTAAGCAAAGGTTGAGTAACAGCTCTTATTGAAAATATCTAAAATCCACCTAGTATAAAATATACCAGAAATGCATCCCTTTGGAAATCTGGAGTGGTTCTTTTTGTCTTTCCAAGAATGTTTCCCTCAGGCCACTGCATAAACATCCAGTGACTGCAAACTGAAAACTATTAGTCATTACTATTAGTGTAATTTCCATGTCATTTCCACCTGCATACACATTGTTTAGTGACAGCTTGTCCTGATTACATCTCATTAGTCATCAGGAAGAGTGTCTGGAGTGGCTGTAGGTCAGTGGTTGTCAACTTTGGAATGGAGTTCAGCTGGGAATGATCCCGGTCACCAGACCAGCTGCAGGGCTTGGACAAGGTAAGACCTGTCCCTGTCTGAGTCAGTCTGCTCACCACTTCCTGATCATCCCTATTCCCTATAGTAATTGATTACTGGTCATTTCTTCAATAGCATTCCGCTGAATCATTTAGCCTGATTCTTAGTACTTTTCAGTCTCTTGCCAGCAATAGAGGGCAGTGTTGAACAGAGCTGTGTGAAATGCATCTGTGGTGATTCTCTCCAAGTGAGTAATTATTTACTGACCCATCCATCTGCAAATGCTTTGATTTAATTTATATTATGTTATTCGTTGTACAGTGGGTCCAAAAAGTATTTGGACACCATTTTTTCAATTATTTTTTGCTGGTGCCAATTTTTATTGGATGTATGGAGTCATTTCTCCTTAAAGGGTTAGTTCACCCAAAAATGAAAATTAGCCCATGATTTACGCACCCTCAAGCCATCCTAGGTGTATATGACATTCTTCTTTCAGACGAATACAATCGGAGTTATATTAAAAATGTCCTGGCTAATCCAAGCTTTATAATGGCAGTGAATGGCTGTTTCTGTTTTGAAGTCCATAAAAGTGCATCTATCCATCATAAAAGTGCTCCACACGGCTCCGGGGGTTAATAAAAGCCTTCTGAAGCGAAGCGGCGCGTTTAAGAAAAATATCCATATTTAAAACTTTACAAACTGTAATCTCTAACTTCCGCTAACTGTCATTCGTGCGTTCACGAGAGACTGGCATTCCAGCGTATGACGTAGGACACTCCAGTGAGAATATGCTAGTTCTCGCGAGAACCAAGTTTTGTTTTGCTCTATCCTCTGCGCTTCTGTGTTCGTCACCGGAACTTACGCTGCGCCTGCGTCCTGCCTACGTCATACGCTGGAACGCCAGTCTCTCGTGAACGCGCGTAAGACAGTTAGCAGAAGTTAGAGATTACAGTTTGTAAAGTTTTTAAAGTATTTTTTAATATAACTCCGATTGTATTCGTCTGAAAGAAGAATGTCATATACACCTAGGATGACTTGAGGGTGAGTAAATCATGGGCTAATTTTTATTTTTGGGTTAAAGGTGCAGTGTGTGATTTTTAGCGGCATCTAGCGGTGAGGTTGTGAATTGCACCCCCCCTCCCTTTCGGAGCATATAGAGAAGCTATGGTGGCCGACACAGGACAAAAATGTCGTCGGAGAGAGCAGAGAGTGACTAGCGCTCTGTAGAGAAGTTTGTCCGTTTAACTGTACTGTAGAAACATGACGGCGCAAAATGGCGATTTCACTTTAAGGGGACCCACGGTGTATGGAGATAGAAATGGCTCATTCTAAGGTAATAAAAACATAACGGTACATTATGTAAGGTATTTATACTCCACTGAAAACATAGTTATGTATATTATATTGCAGCTGTCAATAGATCCTCACAAATACTACACACTGAACCTTTAACTATCCCTTTAAGTGTCCAAATACATTTAGTGCCACTTACAGTGTGGCAGATCACAAATATTATGGTAAAGTAAAAACGAATCGAAATTTAATGTACGAAATTCTTCACGTGGCCGTTGGTCTTCACTCCATCTCGCCCGCGACATGTAGAAGTAGAATTGTATCTTTTTCTCTGAGGTGAATATACTTACTACCGACACATCCGGGAACTTAATTGTCAATTTCGTCACCGCCCCTTTTTAGGGGAAAATAAACTAGACTTCCCATAGACTTCAATACAAAATAGCGGCACAAAACAACGTCCGTACACAGCCGGCAGGCGTGAATAACTTAAGAAATCACTAAGATTAAACATGTCAAGTAATTATATGTCCACCCTGCCTGCCATAGAGCGTGAAATATACATCCACAAACTTAATTTGGTCAATTTAAAAACATGTCCCTTCATTCTCCCAGCGTCAAATTGGTGTAACAACCCCACCCAGTGGCCAGAGGTGTCTTACCCGGACATTTACTCGTACCTCATCCAGTCACCAGGTAAGCCAATTAATGATTTTACTTCGTTTTTGAAAGTAAACATCTTTAAATGTATATATTATGTCTTTATATTTAGAGTACTGAGTGCACTTTTCTGTCCAGCCATACAACTAGCATGACTTAGCTTTCGATAGCATCATCCATAACTCATGATATTTCCATAACAGCAAGATATGGATGATGATGGCAGGTAGCCTGGGCTAGTTGATAACGGACATACACTAAGACAGCCCAGCAGTTATCTATCTAAAATAACACGATGATCATGATAGGTTGTAAAATATTGGAGTTGTGGGAAGCTTACTGTATGTTTAAGGTTGCTAGTGTCCTGCTTTCTAATCAAGCTTGAGATGTCATGCAATACATTATTATTGAGATAATATTGTTCAATAATGTTTAGCCTGTCTATCTGTGCTGCGGTTTGTTTACCGCTTAAAAGTGGGCGTCAATCTGTTCAGAGACATTTCTCACAATTTATGTGCTTTTTCTGGGCGAGACGGAGTGATCTGCGCGGCGCTCATTGAGTCTCACGAACGCGCTCGTCGGCCAAGACCAACGGCCAAGGTCAAGTATTTTGTTAAATAATACATTAAATCTCGGTTTGTTTTCCACCAAACCCTGTCGTATACCGCCAGATCACTAGGAAAAATGACAGGTGTAGCAGGCGATGTATTTGTGATACTTTTGCGTCTTTTTTTAAAAAGCGTGATGCTGGTCGCTATTCGCTACCATTATATGGACAAGCGCGAGCGGGACATTTTTAAAAAATTTAAATTCTCCTTTTGTGGTCCATAAAAGAAAGAAAGGCATTAGAACAACACCAGGGTGAGTAAATTATGACTTCATTTTCATTTTCGGGTAAACTATCCCTTTAAAATAGCAACTCTGAAGAAACGGATGTAAATATGTGCAGTAAATGTTTCCCGTCAACAGCTTGTGGGTGGTTGCCAGGGTATTACTATGCAGTTTAGAGTGGTTGTTAGGGTGATCTTAGAGTTTGCTAGGTTTTTACAAACTTACCCAAGTCAAAAGAGGCCACTCACTAGTTCCTCTGGTTCCTCCTTCAATGTAACTGTTTTAGTCTGTTTTATAATAATCAAAGTGAAAATTATATGAAAAAGACTTATTTAAACCTGAAAGCATACCTCATCTCAACAAGTCATCCCTTTTGAGGTGTTATTCATGTCTGCAGTACAAATGTTAGGGTCAGGGGTTTAAATAATCTATGTTTTACACATAATAATTACGTTATTTGTAAGTATTATTTTGCAATTACACTGTGACATCATCACTAATGTAAAGTAGTCATGTTGTCTAGCTAATTAATTACCCATCTTCCAAAACATAAATGACTCTGTAAAAGATTCTCACCAGACTCATCCACTCACTAAATTTCTATCATTTACAGTAATTTAATAAAATGTAGTAATTTAAATCAGTAATGTGACATGCATGACACATTAGAGGACCTATGAAAATAATTCACTATTTCTCAGTAGACAGAACAGCTCAGCTTCAGCTGAGATAACAGTCAGAAGAGTCTCAGACATCAGCAGGGGACGGATAAGGTCTTCGTTTGGCTCTTATCCTCTGGCCTTGAGAGGGTTATGAGAAATTAGTGAGCTCACAGGTGCCAGCTGTAGCACAGACCGGTCCCTTCATTGTCAGCATTCTCACTTCCAGCTCTTCTCCTGGTGTCTACATACGTCTGGTGTGAAAGACTTGCTCTCTTACATCCCTCACATTCCTCAAAGCAAGAGGCTGGGAATGAAGGGAACGATGTGTTATTAAACAAACAGCCCATCATCCTCAGTTACAGCTTCAAATCAGCTTGCTGTAAATGTCAAGGAAAATGCATGAAGGTTTTCCCAAGGTGAACTATCACATTCTGTTGTCATTAGGTTAGATCATTGCTGTTACACAGATTAATGGAAGAGAAAATATTCTCTGTATTTAACACTAGGTTTACATTTTCTAAAGATTTGTCTCTGTGCAAAGGTCACAGCCATGATGCTAGGTTGTTGTTGGTGGTTGCTAAAGAGGTACAAGTGGTTTTAGCACATTGATGTGCAGTTGCTAGGCTGTTTGGGGTGTTGCCAATGTGTTACTATATAGTTTCTAAAGGGCAACCACCCACAGCACCTTAGCAACTACATAGCCACTCTTTAGCAACCATATATTTTGTCAACTACACACATTGCCCTAGCAAACACATAACAATGTGCTAAATTCAATTAGAACTTCTAAGTGGTTTTAGCACATTGCTATGCGGTATGTGGTTGTAAAAAGTTTCTGAGTGGCTTTAATATATTTCTTTGCAGTTGCCCCAGGGTGCTCTGGGTGGTTGCCAAGGTGTTGCTGTGTGGTTGCTAAAGAGTTCAGTGGTGTAGCACATTGATATGCAGTTGCTGTTGTGAGTGGTTGCCAAGGTGTTGCTATGTGGTTGCTAAAGGTTTCTGAGTAGTTTTAGAACATTACTATGCTGTTTCTAGGGTGTTGTGGGTGGTTGCCAAGGTGTTGCTATGCATTTACTAAAGAGTTCAGAGTGGTGTAGCACATTGATATGCAGTTGCTGTTGTGAGTGGTTTCCAAGGTGTTGCTATGTGGTTGCTAAAGGTTTCTGGGTATTTTTAGAACATTGCTATGCTGTTTTTAGGGTGTTGTGGGTGGTTGCCAAGGTGTTGATATGTGGTTACTAGAAGGTTCTGAGTGGTTTAACTCATTGCTATGCAGTTCCTGTGTGTTGTGGATGATTGCCAAGGTGTTGCTATGCAGTTGCCAGGGGTTCTGGGTTAGGTTTGCTCACTGACCCAAGTCAAAATAGCCCATTGTTTTATTGATATACACTCACCTAAAGGATTATTAGGAACACCTGTTCAATTTCTCATTAATGCAATTATCTAATCAACCAATCACATGGCAGTTGCTTCAATGCATTTAGGGGTGTGGTCCTGGTCAAGACAATCTCCTGAACTCCAAACTGAATGTCAGAATGGGAAAGAAAGGTGATTTAAGCAATTTTGAGCGTGGCATGGTTGTTGGTGCCAGACGGGCCGGTCTGAGTATTTCACAATCTGCTCAGTTACTGGGATTTTCACGCACAACCATTTCTAGAATTTACAAAGAATGGTGTGAAAAGGGAAAAACATCCAGTATGCAGCAGTCCTGTGGGCGAAAATGCCTTGTTGATGCTAGAGGTCAGAGGAGAATGGGCCGACTGATTCAAGCTGATAGAAGAGCAACTTTGACTGAAATAACCACTCGTTACAACCGAGCTATGCAGCAAAGCATTTGTGAAGCCACAACACGCACAACCTTGAGGCGGATGGGCTACAACAGCAGAAGACCCCACCGGGTACCACTCATCTCCACTACAAATAGGAAAAAGAGGCTACAATTTGCACGAGCTCACCAAAATTGGACAGTTGAAGACTGGAAAAATGTTGCCTGGTCTGATGAGTCTCGATTTCTGTTGAGACATTCAGATGGTAGAGTCAGAATTTGGCGTAAACAGAATGAGAACATGGATCGTGCCCTGGATGTGCATCCCACAAATCTCCATCAACTGCAAGATGCTATCCTATCAATATGGGCCAACATTTCTAAAGAATGCTTTCAGCACCTTGTTGAATCAATGCCACGTAGAATTAAGGCAGTTCTGAAGGCGAAAGGGGGTCAAACACAGTATTAGTATGGTGTTCCTAATAATCCTTTAGGTGAGTGTAGACCACTCATAATCATGATTATGATATTTTGGCAATATGTATGTGTTACAGATCTTTGTTCTGATTCAGATGAAATCACTAAAGAATCACATTTAAGGCCGAGTGCTTTGTATCTGTGGGGTTCAGGTGGAGCTCAGTGTGTAATGACAGTTTTGATTGTTGTCTGGGGGGTTGAGGGCCTGAGCATCTGCTCAGGAGACTTTAAAGAGGCTCTCTATTGATTTCCTTTCACTCCAATTAACAGGACACTTTGTATAGTGCAATAGAGCTTGTACACAATGTCCACGTGCAGTCCATTTGTGCTCCCTCAGTAAGGCCCTCCTTGAAGATGACCAAATCAAAATGTACATTCATCACACAGTTTGAGCATTACATTTTCATAAGGTAGACAGTTGATCAAATCAGGAGCATTTCTTCCTGGTGTATATTTCCCTTAAATGAAATTGATTTCTGTGTTTAGAATCTACCGCTATTCAAATCAAAGGTGTTTCAAACTTCTGAAGGAAAAAATATGCAGATATCTACTGTAATGTACTCATAGATCACAATAACTTTCCACTAAAATTGATCTGTTAGTCAGATGCTCTGAAACTCAACTACATTTCCAATGAAGATTTATTTAGTGGAGAATGCAAAATGTGGAGTCTTAGCCTTGGGTCTTATCTCTACATGGGTCTAAGATGATTGTTTTACACAGTAATGGCCAAAAACTAGTGAACACTTTTTTTCCCCCCTCATAAGCAAAAAGGTCATGCCTAAATGTCAGTCTGTATTGTTCAGTAACAGTTTCGTTTCTTCTTTTTATTTGTATACCTTGTCAATTCATCATCAGATGACTCACATGAACAGTATTGCAAAAGTTCATGTTGCTTGCCGTTTGCATGAATTTCATCAATGAGTCACAACTGCATACAGGATCTGAGTAATTGATTTGTCATAATTTCAATTTTTAATCTCATAAATGACTTAGTCCCCCAGTTTCACAGACAAGGCTTAAGCTAGTCCCAGACTAAAATACATGTTTGAGCTGTTTAACTGAAAGTGTGTGCACTGACATATCTTAAAATGTGTCATTGTTTTGTCTCAAGATGCACACCAGTAATGTTTTTTTTCTACGTTACATTTATAAAAGCTACTTAAATACCCTAATTGAACTAAGGCCTAATCCTGTCTTAGTCTAAGCTGTCTGTGATTTCAACTTTTTATCTCATAAATGACTTAGTATATCATAATTTCGATTTTTCATCTCATAAATGTGACTTAGTATGTCATAATTTCGACTTTTCATCTCATAATTATGACTTAGTATGTCATATTTTTGACTTTTCATTTCATAAATGACAGTAATAATTTAGATTTTTAATCTCATAAATGACTTTAGTATGTCATAATTTCGATTTTTCATCTCATAAATGTGATTTAGTATGTCAATTTCTTAGTATGTTTTGACCTTTCATCTCATAAATGTGACTTAGTATGTCATAATTTCGACTTTTCATCTCATAATTATGACTTAGTATGTCATGATTTCGACTTCATCTTATAATTCTGATTCAGTATTTCATCATTTCGACTTTTCATCTCATAAATTTTGACTTAGTATGTCATAATTTCGACTTTTCATCTCAAATGACTTAGTATGTCATATTTTTGACTTTTCATTTCATAAATGACAGTAATAATTTTGATTTTTAATCTCATAAATGTGATTTAGTATGTCATAATTTCTTAGTATGTTTTGACCTTTCATCTCATAAATGTGACTTACAGCTGTATGTCATAATTTTGACTTTTCATCTCATAAATGACTTAGTATGTCATAATTTCGACTTTTTATGTCATAATTATGATTTACAAAAGCATGTTTTTTTTCTTATGTGATGGAAATGGGCAGGGCTTCCATATAAACCTCATTAAATGTTGTTAGAATTATACTTAAAACAGTAAAACTATTTACTGTATTACTTTTTACTAAGAAAAACTCACTCCAAGATTTAAGATGTTTTAAGGATCTTTAAATAGCTACTTTTACTTGTAATCAAGACAAAAACACTGATAAAGAAAATGATTTTGTATTAAATTGATATTTCTCTTTTATATGCTGCATATCGGGCCATGACTCTAAACTATAGTGGACAAATGAAATAAAACCCTTAGGACATGTCCTGCTAAGTCAAGCTGTCTCAGGTCCAGGTATGATGATGGTCCCTCGGAGAAATAACATGACCCCGACACCCCTTATGAAGGTATGTGCCTACAGGACATCTCTGAACTCTCTCTCTCTCTGTCCATTCCCTATAATAGACCATCAACTTTTGTTTGTCTACTTAACACCATTCTGATAACAAACCTTTCGATTAAAGCTGATTCATTATTAACACTGCATCTAAAAAATTGTTCATTTAAATTTGTTATAATGTTACTACCAAAGTCTTATATTTAGGATTGGCTTTTTTATGCCCGTTTAACATCTGCTTTAATTTTTTCCAGGATTGTTCGAAGGCTCTCTAGTGTGGTGAAGTTCTCAGGAGGGATCCAGGATTTTATCAAAGTAAATTGTTGCCTCCCACCTCACAACTCTGACATTGTTGTGTCTTTGACTTGGCTCTCTGCTTTCTATTGTTTCCCCTGTTGCTTTATTTTTCAGTGAGCGTGGTGATAACACATCTGAGGAATTCTGAAGGTTTGAGCTGGGAAGGTCATGTGAAAACTTGTCCTGGTGGGTCTGTGGCTGTGGAAGGTGAGCGCTTGTAGTTGATGTTCTTAACATTGGTCATGCTGACTTAGACCTTAATTTCATTTCACTGTATTATATTCAGTATTAGGCAGGATTTCATTCACACATGGCAGGATTGGTTCGATTAAAACGAACTCTGATGGTGCGATTGCTTTAGTGCTGTTCTTTGGAATAAGTGTGAACGCTGCCATCTGAACCCTGGTGCGCACCAAACAAGAGGTCAGGGGTCTCAGCCCGCTTCCAAACAAACTCTGGTGCGGTTCAACTGAAATATGAACGCAACACGGACCAAAGACATCTAAACAAACCAAAATCAGGACATGATGTCACCCTAAAAAGGACATACCTGGTTCTTCTTGTCATAGTCACAATGTTGTCTATTACAGTTCAGTACAGGCATCAGAACGGCCGTATTCTTGCTACAGATTTTTGCTTGTGTGCAACGAAAGAATTCCTTGCACTGTTTTGACTTCTTTACACATTTTATAGGCTCTTCATGTGTTCTCAGCTGTTAAAATACCATCATACACATACAACGAGCGCATTTAGTCCAGCACACGGTATTGTTTTTGATGTTCCGTCGCAAAATATACATCATAAAAGCTGTTTTTTTGTTTTGTATCTTTAGGTTCGGTGTTAAAAATGACAGTGTAAATGCTAAGCAAACCAGGGCTAAATGTATCATTTTCGTTTTTGGTCTGGACCAAAAGAACCAAGAGAACCGAACTTACAAGTGTGAACGCACCCTTAGTATATAAAATAGATGCTGCAATAAAGCAGCAAGAACATGTCTTGGTTGCAGTGAAAGTGCATGCAATAGTACTGAAGTACATGGAAACGGTCAAAGGTCAGTAGTGAAGATTTATGGGAGTTGGTTCATTGGGGTTCTATATAGAACTTTAGGGTTCTTGAATTATTCTAAAGAACTCTTTATGCCAAAAAGGGTCTATATAAGGAGAAATGTCCTAAATTATTGCATAATACTTTCATGTTTAACAAATTGTTTAAATTTTTTAAAGTATGTTTATTAGCTGTTTACAAATTAAATAATTAAAACTAAATTCATAAAATAATGCTAAAATGGGAATCCCTAAAAGGTTCTAAATATGAAGCGCCTGACGGAACCCTTTAAAGGGTACATAACACACAAAGTTTCTGCCAGTCTCATGTTAATCTTGAGTAGAGTAGTATTGCATCCTTCATATCTCTGAAGAGTCTTTAGTTTTATCATATTTATATAAGACAGATACGCTGTACTGATTCTTTCCGAAAACAGCCGAACTCGTGGAGGCGTGCAGTAGGAGGAGCCAAAGAGTCACGAGCACACACACACACAATACATCATGGCGCCCTTGATAACTTTCGATTCACCATACGTTTGTGTTGTTAACATTATATGCACCGATTGCCAACAAAACACAGACATTTGATGCAGTTTAACTCACCGCCTGCGGTTTCGACTCGTGACCGGGAACAAACAAACACACTTGCAGAACTCTGTTGCTGCTCCGGAAAAAACAAACTGCATCCACTGTTTCCTTAACGCTGGGTTGTTTGGGAAGCTGAACAAGGTTATCTTTCCCTCAACCAGAAACACACTTCTTTAGTGACATTGTTGATTTCATGGTCTAAAAACAAAATGACAGCGCTGCCGACGGCTCCCGTAACCGAACGAAGCTCGTTGATGGGCGCGCTCTTGCTCTCGCTCTGGTTGATGTGCACGCGCTCATCCGGGAGAAGTGCCCATACAAGCAATTCCGCCCTTTATGACGTCATACAGGGCCATACTCGAAAAACACTTTCCGAAACTTGTTCGAATTCTGAAGGAGTGTATTTGGAACAGAAATACTCCGTCATACGTCCAACTCAATTTTTGAAGTTTTGGCCATGTTTAGCATGAGAATCCAACTCTTTAACAGTGTAAATAAGTCAGAATGCATGAAATAGCATTAGACCCCCCCCCTTTAAGGTTCTATAATGAATATTTTCTTCAAGAGTGAGAGTGGGCTGTCATCAGCAGAGATTAAACTGTTTCTGAATGTACTGCTTATTTGCCCTTACCACTTTCAAAATATAGGGGAAGAAATGGTAATTGAGATGGGTTTGACATCTGATGATGAAGAGCTTCTTGTCAGCGGAAATCTGGACTTGCTTTCAGTGCAGCTGTCATGCAACAGGTCAAGATTAGCCTGACCAGACGCCCCATTTTTCCTGGGATGGTCTACTATTTGAGACTCTCTTATGTGTTCCTACCTACAGTATTCCTTTTTTGTCTATTCATTACAGTTATTTCAAGCATATTTTATCCAAGCTTGCATTGATAGTGGGTATAAAAAACACTGTCATACTTTATTTTGAATGGGTTAACATCAGGAGACTATGAGTAATTACATAATCACATCAGTGTTTGTGCAAATTATGTAGAGTTCTCATAGGTATTTCATCCAGTATGTCATCTCTCATGTATCTCTAGAACTGCTTTACAACCTATAGGCCTTCTCTTTACAGTAAATAGTGTCAGTGATTTCATGACTAAAGACTTCTACTGTTTCTAAATTACTCGTTGTTAAAAATTGATTAGTTTTTTAATAATTATTTATTAAAACAAATAAAAATATTTATAGAAGTCTCTTATGCTCAACAAGATTATATATTTTATCAAAAATACAGTAAAAAAGCATGATATTGTGAAATATTATTACAATTTAATTATCTAATTATTTAACTGTAAACTAATATATTCCTGTGATCAAAACTGAATTTTCAGCATCATTATTCCAGTCTTCAGTGTCACATGATCAAGAAACGTCTGAGAAAATGAGCTGCTTAATATTTTTGTAGACACCACGATACATTTTGTTCAGGATTCTTTGATGAATAGAAATTCAAAAGAACACTTCTTTACTGTCACTTTTGATCAATTTAATTATTTGCTTAATATAGGTATTAATTTCTTTTTAAAAAAAGACATTAAAATGTAACGCAATCAGTTTTGGGAGATTTTGAAAAGAGCTGCCTTATGGGTGTTACCAAGATGGCCACCAATAACTAACTTTTCTTAAAGGAACTTTGACTTGGCTGCGGTTAACTTGGTTGAAACAACGTTTTGTCCCAATTCGCATACTATCCGTCCTAAATAGTATTCGAAAATAGAATTAGTACGTCCCAAATCGTAGTATGTTGAAAAGAGTATTCCAAAGATACCCGGCTGGTCTACTATTTCTATTATATTATTTAGAATTCGAAGTGCAGATCCGTGCAGACTCTGACAGCTAATATTGCCCACAACCCAAGTTCGATTAGAACTACAAACGCGGATAAAGTGTTAAAAAACTACAAACATGGCAGATGTACGAGTCCGGCAGTTAAGCAGAGAGGTTTTGAGGGGCTTGAGTGAATAATTATCAGTATCTAACCTGACGAAAAGATATTTATTCAGTGTTATCCACATTATATCTGCAACAGCATTGCGAACTTTTGTAATATGTTTGACCATTAACTTTTAAATGCATCATTATATTCAAATTGTAAACACATGAGGAGAGTCTCCGCATGAAAGACCCACGAATGGCAGATCAACATGCTACTAGATTTCTCTCTGAAACGGTCGGAAATGAAATGAAATGAAATTGAATGTGGAGGATTTTAACTGTGACAAGATGATTGACAGGGCAGTTTAAATGGTGACAGGATGCATGTAACTAAGCGACAGAGCGTCCGTTAAAGATGACGAAGTAGTATGTCCCAAAGCTTGCATACTCTTCTGCTACACACTCAAAAGTCTTGACTTCACAAAAAGAGTACATACTTTTAGGTCATAGTATAAGTAGGCGAATTGCAATGCAGCATCTGTAACTTGTTCCTACTAAATAGGAATTTTCTCTCTGGAACTTTTCATTCCATCTCTATGGTGACAGTAAGCAGGGAGCATTGACGCTGTTTATTCCACAGGAGAATGTAGTCCCAGATATAACTAGGCCTAACTGACAATTCCCTCTCTGTGATGGCTCTGGCTCTGAGACAAAACTGAATGAGCCACCCACCAGAGTCCAGAACACAGAGATCACATCACTTCCTGTCATCCACCAGTATCAAAGGATTCCCCACTGTGTAGAGACACAAACACAACAAAAGAACACATGCATAAATGTGCCGATATCAGGCCAGAGAGATCCGAGCTTTACTCAAGCGTGCTTGGGATGTTACATTTATTGCCTCTTTCTTTTTACTGTCTATAAACATTTGCTATTTCAGCAGTCTTGATATAAATAGAATGATTCCTTATAGATATTAACCCTTAACGAGATTGGTTGATATTTGAGAACTGTTGACTGTTCCATCCTCCCCCACAGGTTTTCATCTTGGCCTTATAAAAGTTCTCTGTCTTTGTTGTTTTGATTCCTCTTGGTGATTCTCAGTACTTAAACAGCTCACTGAGTTTCCAAAAGCAGTTTTAGAAAATATGGAGAAACCAAGAAACCATGACTTAACTGGAAGTTTTTATAAAATATAAACAATTAATTCAGCTTTAAAGAATATTGGCTACGCTTACAATGGAAGTAAAATGTTAAAATTCTCACTGTTTCAAAAGTATAACCACAAGATGTAAACAAGACGTACTAACCTTTTCTGTGTAAAGTTATATCGGAACGCCTAAAAGACCATAAAAATTACAAGAACAACTTTACAGCTCAAATAATATCAGTTTTTATATGCAAGTTTTACCCAACGATTTCATGTATGTGCTTTTATAAAATTATAAGCTTTGCTTTTCTGCTTTTAAATCTGAAACTTGAACGATGACTGAGGGTGTGTTCACACTTGGCCTGTTTGGTTCGATTAAAACAATCCCTGGTGTGATTGCTCTGTTAGTGCAGTTCATTTGAATAAGTGTGAACGCTGCCATCCTAACCCTGGAGCGCACCAAACAAATGGACCGAAAGATGGATCATGGTCCACTTCCAAATGAACTCTGGGGAGGTTCGAATGAAATATAAATGCAACACGGATCAAAGACATGTAAACGAACCAAAAACAGGACGAAATGTCACAAGATGCGACCCTAAAAAGGACAGAATGCTCAAGCATACCTGTTTTTTCACGTCATAGTCGTGATGTTGCCCATCACAGTTCGGTACAGGCATCAGAACCGCGTCTCCTCGCAGCAGATCTTCGTTTGTGTTTGTGTGTGTGACGGAGGGATTCCTGCCGCTGTTTTGACTCCTTTACACATTTTATAAGCTTTTCACAAGTGTTTTTTTTTTTGGTCCGGACCAAACGAACCAAGTGAACCGAACAAGTGTGAACACACCCAGAAAATTGAAGACACCCAATCTTCAATTTTAAGTGCCTCATTGTTAGAAAAGAAACTGCTTGTTGCAGTTATTGTGGCAATCAGCATTATTATTAGTTGAGCTTAACTTGAATTAGATGCAGTATACAGTATTCCTTTAATGATCACCTCTAGGCCAGCATAATTTCTCTGATCTTATGTCTCATTTATCTAGTGTTTGCACTTCTGAGCACATTAATTAGTCATCAGGCACAGTCAGACCATCTGAACAGTGTGTATAGGGCAGGGTGGGGGGGTGTTTGGACTGGGGTGAGAGACATTGATCACACGCTGATGGACAACAGGAGTTGAGACAGTCCCTGTGGGCCCCTCTGACCACCTGACCAACTCTCCAAATCTAATACTAATATGATTGGACTGTAAAAGCAGCAGCATTGAGGGAGATGTAAAGTCGTTCAGGGGCCACTGCGCTTTGCTTGCTTTGGCTGAAAAGTGGAGGTTTTGTTTTTGTGGTCAGTGAGATTCTGCTTTGGTCTCCTCAGGAGACATTTGGCCCTCTGAGAGAGAGATCTGCTTTTCGGATTTCATCCTTCATTTCAGTTGACTTAAAAGGAATTGTGTCCAGCTATAGTACATTCGAATGTTGTGATTTTTTTTTAGATCAGCCGCAGGGAGAATGTTCACAACTAGATTTCCTGTTATGAGGAAGTTTGCTGGTTTTTCACTATAGCTCTATTGAAAACAACATATTTAAACCAGCCTAAGTTACTTAGCTGGTCCTAGCTGGTTTAAGATGGTCTCACAACCTAAGCCAAGTTGGTGTTTAGTTGGTTTAGACCAGCTGAAAACTGCTGAAACCCCTTTAAAACCAACCAGAAGACCATTCTGACCAGGCTATGAGACTAAGGCCCGGTTTCACAGACATGCCTTAGTTAAATTAGGACATTTAAACCCGTTAAGTTGGCAAAACTCAAAAAATTTGAGGCCATCAGTTGCCTCAATTTTTAAGTTAAGAAATTCACAGTTTAAGTAAGCAGAACTGGCAGATTTTTATTTTGTTCTTATACATTTTAATTGTTCTTAACTTGAAATGTTTAAGTACACTAATTCATACATTTAACTTAAATGTTCATGTAACCTCAATGTGAACATTTTTATTAGTCTAAACTTAGCTAACTATAACAAGCTAATTCAGAAAATACTAACTTGCTAACATGTTAACAATAGCATGGTATAGCACTTGCTGAATGAATTATTAACATACTCTTCTACATTAGAGTATGTATCTACATTAGCATAACAAAACATTAATCACTACTAAATCTCCCACTTAACATTAATCTTGGACAGAAACATTATATAACACTTAATTTTAACATTTACACTCCCTTTTGAGTGCAAAGCATTTTGGGAAATGGAAATCCCCCAGCCCAGTTTCAGTTAAACTTAAGTGCATCTAAATTAAAATTTCATAAAACTCAAAACAATGAAACAGTTAAGTTTACTTAAAATATATCAGTTCTGTGAACTTAAAAGAAAAAGAAAGTGCTAAATACTCATAAATGTTAATTTGACTGATCTAATTTGTTTAAATTGAAGTTTTTCCTACTCAAACCAATTAATTATTTTGAGCGTTAGGGTTTACAGTGTAGCTTTTACACACGTGCCTTAGAAAAAACATTACTGGTGTGCATCTTGAGACAAAACAATGGCACTGACATATTTTAAGAAATGTCAGTGCAATTTGTTTTCAGTTAAAACAGCTCAAACATGCATTTAAGTCTGGGACTAGCCTTGTCTGTGAAATCGGCATAAGACCAGCAAACCAGCTTAGTGTTTCACAAAAGTGTTGGCTAAACTATCACTTTAAATGAGTAAGAAAGGATGGTTAAGCTGATAGAAATAACGAGATAAAGCAAGAGTTACCACACATACTGTCGACGCTTGAAATGGCAGCATGTCTCAGCATGTGTTAATTACAGTCACCATAATACTTTGATCAAATTCTTGTTTTCTTGTTGTGCAATAGAAGCTGCCGTAGGTGTGCTTGAATGCTGAGTAACCATCAACAAAGATGTACAAGAGTGCAGAGCCCCTATACCAGCTTGATGAAGCCTTATACGCTATAGAAACAGAAGAAAAAAAGTGGGATGAGAGCAGGTACAGGCCTGTTGAAAGTGGGTAAAAATTGTAGAATCAAAGGAAAAAATGGAGAAGTGCAGTTGAGAATGTAAAAGAGCTTAACATTAACTATTCAGACAGTTATATAAAAAAGTCTGCAGACTGACCTGCTGAATGATGGGCTAAGAAGAACATCAGAATAGAACAGGTCATGTGACACTTTTTTCCACTGAAATAGTACAGATATTCCTGTAAATCTTTTGCCCGCTGTCAGCGCTTTAATAAGATTTCTCAATCAAGCATTAATCATTAAATTCTCAATTGTGGAGTTCAAACCCAAATTCACATCGTCCACAAAGTATCCAAAAGGTACATTTATAATAATATATAACCATTCAAGAATCAAACAAGAATCCTTGAAGAACCAAAAAAGATTATAAAAAAAGTTTATAATCAATAATATTTGTTCATTCGCTTATTTATTTCAGTCTGATATTATTTGATTGTAAAATGACTCTTTTGTATGATCCATTAGGATTGGTTCCAAATTGTGATATAATTATGATATAACAGCATCTCTAAAGGTTTTATAAAATCCTTGAATGTTAAAACCAGCCTTTCAGTTTCATATTGGAGCAAAAAAGTGTTTAGACCGGGTGTTCCAGAAGCAGCTGTAAATGTCAAACATAAAAGGTAAAGAGAAACTGAGAGTCATGCGTAATAATCTCTTATCTTAGTCGTGACTCTGAAGTAATAAAAGACACACATCATGACTAGGCCACAAATATGTCTTTCCGAACAAAGGACGGTCTGAGATAGGTGTGCACTTTGTGCAGTTTAGCTTGTCTATTAAGTTGTCAGCATAGCTGTGATAGCAGAACCTCGGCTAATGCATATTCTGGTGATTTTGTCTTTGTTAAACGATTAGTTCACTTCAGAATTAAAATGTCCTGATAATTTACTCACCCGCATTTCATCCAAGATGTTCATGTCTTTCTTTCTTCAGTCGAAAATAAATTAAGGTTTTTTAGGAAAACATTCCAGGATTTTTCTCCATATAGTGGACTTCAACGGGAGCCAACAGGTTGAAGATCCAAATTGCAGTTTCAATGCAGCTTCAAAGGGCTCTAAACGATCCCAGCTGAGGAATAAGGGTCTTATTTAGTGAAACGATCGGTCATTTTCTAAAAAAAATAAAAATGTATACTTTTTAACCACAAATGCTCGCCTTGCACTAGTAGCGTCCACGACTTCATGCATTACATAATCACGTTGGAAAGGTCACGCGTGACGTAGGCGGAAGTACCAGTGTTTACACAGCGAACGTGCAAAGACAATGGGTGCTTCTCAATTCTTATTTGTGCATCCTCGTTTCCTTTCCTCGCTTCATTTCCTCGCGTCTTAGCTCCACCCCTTCAGGATGCGAAGGAAGGACGTGAGGACGGAGGAATTGAATCAAGTGAGGCTGCGTTCCACTCCACTTTTAGACACGCACTTGCGAACTGCCCTAAGCATTTCCCCTCGGGGGAATCCCTGCCGCCATTTTGAAGTGTGTTCCACTTCGTGAAGTGGACGAGGGAAGTTTACATAGACAGACTATATGTTCATATGTACACTTCAGGCAGCTTCATATACCACAATGCAACACGATTGTGACGTCACCGCATATCGCGTTTAATTTACCCCACCACAAACAACTCTATGATATATGACTTATTTTTAAAAAAATTGTAAAAATTTTTAAAACAACCCAAACACACCTATATACATATAGAATGCTGCATTAAACAATTTTGTAAGGGAAAAAATAAATAATAAATCAACTCCATAGTGGATTTCAAGTGATCAAGGGTTTAGGGCGTTCCAATTCTGCCCATTGCAAAGGGTTCCGCCAGTTGTGGGCACTCATGCAAGGTGAGCAATGACGCACATCAGAGTGAATGAGATGGAGGGAAGTTAGCGAATGGTGGGCATAATAAAAATGCAGCCCGAAATGATATATCCTCGCTCCCTTTAGCGTCACTTCAAAGTGTCGTCAATTAATGATGATCTCAACGCTGGATTTAGCTTGCACGTCGGGATTCTTGAACATTAGAGATAATTATTTATATTGTAATAGTTTCAACCTCCACAAAATACCTTATTTGTCCGTATTTGTTTTATATTACAAGTTATTATTAACAATGAATTATTCCCGGTTATTAACTGCTTTTTATTTGTTGTAGTATTACAGTTTGTTTAATTTTCTTTCATTTCACAGTTGTTGTAACTTGACATACGTTTGTCTCGTACATGTAATCAATAATGATAATTATAATAATAATAATTAATAAACTGTCTCAAGATGTGAAGGGGGAGGACAATTTATACGCTTGCGTTATAAGCAACTAGATTCTATTTACACTGTGAAAATAACATCTTTTCTTAGCGATAGACGATATTTACAAAGTGCAAATAGCTGTAGATGCTATTTACTAAGTGAAATAGCATAAGAAGTGAAAATAATGATATATTCTGTTTACACCATGTAAAAGTAGCAGTTCTTTGCAATATGTGTAAATAGTAATTAGATGCTATTTATACTTTATTTTGACAGATACATACTATTTGCCCATCAGTATTGTTGTACATTAACAGGATGCAATAATAACATAGTGTAAATTATTATATTTATTAAAATTATTAAATGGATGCAGCCTTAATGGGACAATAAAAGCCCTCCCTACACCTACCGCTAACCCTACCCAATAAATACGTTTATTATTATTAAACATTTCGTTAGGCAATTTATTTCCACTTTTAGAAAATGTTATTAATTTTTATTGAAAGTAAATGCCTTTCCGATGTGATATGTGATGGGAAAAGGGAGAAGAGCGAGCTCGGCAAAAGGCGATTTTGAACCCGGGTCGATCACGTCAAAACCTTGTTCCACGAGCCTTACGCTCTACTGACTACGCCACTGAAGACTTTTAAAATGCGTGTCTTTTTTTTAATCTTGTTAGGTCCAACCAGGCATTGTTAGGCGGAGCTGGTGTGAGTAGCACTTGCCAACAAGGCACGCTATTTGCACTTGGTGTAATTAGACACTCCGAATTTTAATTCTGAAGTGAACTAATCCTTTAAAGGGGAAGTCTGTGCCATTAGGGATTGGTAGTGTTTTTAAACAGGTTTCCCCAAGGTCAGGTAAATGGATAGTCTCGTCCCCAAACTCACATTATTGGTTGAGTCAATGGTTTTATTTTGGATTGGTCGGACTGACAAAGAGTGAAATGATTTGATAGCGACCCAAAGCCTTAGTCTTTCAAAGGAAATGGTCACAGTGATTTTGTTAATCCTGGAACAACATTCCTATCTCTACCCCTAAACCTAACCCTACCCATAACTTATCCCTAAAACCGGTGGGAAATCCTAGGTGAATAACACTGATGTAGAAGCACCTACCCCTGGTTGTAAGCCTTGAACTTGATATAAACTGTAAACTTGTCCTTTAAATCTGATTGGTTGATTGGAATGTTGAACATGTTGTACTTGGTGAAATCATGTTTACTGTACCTAGTCGACTTACATTGAGCTAGGATAGGAGGAAGTATTACATTTGAATATCAGGCACTTAGAACACTTAGAGCATATTGTGTTATTCTCTTTTCTATTTAAATCTAGAACATGAAAATCTAAAATTATGGGTGCAGTGTTACTAGGGACAGACAAAATGAAGCCAAATTCCTTTGGATATTTCCACGAGAAAGGTTCAGGACACTTTGTCCATTTTACAAGCATCTGAGTTTGAGACCGCTTCATGAACTTCTGTCATTTCTGACTCACTTGCGGCTCTAATAGGCTACTGAACACTTACACATGCCAACAAACACACACACGAGCAGTTGTTAAAGAGGAGTATTGAGAGCCTGTTGTCATGCTGACACATTGCATCTGTTCTGAGGGTCTAATGTGGGTTTCTTCTTCTGAAGGAGGCATATTGTCCCAGAATGACTTTACGATGGGCCACATGTCAGACACTTCACCAACTTTCTTTGACACATGCACTATCAGCAGAGTTTTTGGGAACTGATTTTTCAGTCTTGATGGAAAACCGACACACAGGTCTTGCATACCCACACACACTTGTCATGTGCAATATGTGAATCATCATGCATAGTCTCTGAATCACACATCCATGTATCTCATAGCAAAGGCTAATGAATGGGTGGCAATAGGGACCCCCGGGTTATCTCAGCACAGGCGGATGCATGCTCACATCTGTGGCTAAACGTAAATATGTGGTGGGCTCCCAAACTGACTCATTCACTTAAAGAGCTTCAGTGTAATGTTACAGAAATATGTAGGAGGTTACTGTATATGACTCACATGAACAAGTCAAACAGTACTGCCAGTGTAGGTCAATGCAAATAGTCACAAGAGGGAGCATGATTGCAAATTTGTGATGTGGAGGGAATTTATTTCTTTTAATCTTCTGTGAATACGGTGAATACTTTTTGCCAATAGTCAGTGAAAGAGGGTGCTTAACCTCCTAAAGAAAATGTTAGTCGTCATCCTCAAAAGGCAAATCAAAAGTTTCATCTTAAACATTATACTGAATATTCATATACATATTAAACTATAATATTCTATAATTGGAGATACATTTTGCATTTCAAAAAGGTAAAAAAATTACCTTATTGAAAACATATTACATTTTAATAATTCAGTGCTTGCCAAACACAAGTTACTTCCTTTTTTACTTTTAACGAAAAATAGTATTGTTTGTCAACTCTGTTATTGTAAATTCTGTTACATACTATCAACATTGTTACTCTATCTTGGTAACAGAGTTTGACGGTAACAGAATTTACCATTTTAAACTTTTTAGCCAAAAACTCCACTTGCTAGTATAAATACTAAAAGCACATGGCACTAATGAAATCATGATTAAAAGACTTTTAAACAACCCACTGTGTGATCAGTGATAAATTCTGTTTTCCTTTTGCTACTGTGGTAACAATTTTGATGTTTTACAAAATAACTCTTTGTGTAAGAACATTTTAGATTAAAATATTTTCTCAGAGAGAGCACACACACCTTTCAGTGCTTCAGATCTTATCAGTGAGGGAAAGTGACATCATTTCCTGTATCTTACATTTGTTGTAGGAGATAATTCACCCAATGTACCAAAGTGTGGTACGGTAACAGAATTGACGCAAGATTTATGGACACATTTTTATAAGATAATTTTTTTTTTTTTTTTTTTTTTTTTTAAATGTAATGTAGAATTAGGAAAATTACTATTTAGGGCTTTTATAAATAAATGAAATATTACCAAAAGAAAAGTAAAACAAAATATTTTGATTACAAAGTGATGCATGGTGGGTAAAAATACACTGACTAACTCAGACAACAAGAAATCATGATTTTCAGCTTTATACTATAAGACATTTTTTACAGAAAATATTGTATTGTTATGGCCTGTAACATCTTGTGATCCATTAAAATAATAAAAAATATAACCATTTGAAAAAAAGCTGAAAAAAATAATGACTTTGGACACCAAATGTACCTGCAATTATAGAATCACCCATATATATATACACACACATAAATGTATATATATATCCCTATGACCACCTATATATATATATAAACATAAAACCAGTATTATAATCCATATGTTAGATAAACTATAACATAAAAATTAACCCAGCACAGAACATAGCTTGTTTTAAACGCATCAAACATCAGTACCTCATATCCACAACACCCCACCCCCCAATATGTCTTTTTCATATCCCACCTCAGAGCTTGTGACCTTTTTGACTGAACCCAACAATTAAAATCATGCAATGTCATAATTTTGACAATCTATTGAACTGGTGTTGCATTTTTAATTATAACTCATTTTAATATTGAAAAAAGTTGCATATTTTGCACGCAAGATTATTAGTGCATAATTTCACCCCACTGAAATGTGTGTGTGTGTGTATATGTGTATATATATATGTATATGTATATATATATATGTATATGTATACGTATGTATGTATGTTAAAGATTTTGTTAGCATATTGCATAGTTGTGCTTGGAGTCAATAGTTGTATTTGTGATAATGCAATGAAACATGCCAAATTGTGTGGATATAATTTTTGCCCAGGCTGTCATACAAAGAAATTATGAAGACATGATAGAACCAATGAAATACTAATAACTGATTGTAGTCTATGTATGCTTTTTCCTGTGAGCTTTTTTTTAGTGCATGGTAAAACAAAACCTGTAGCTATAGTTTTTGGCAAATATTTTTGTCAGATAAATACTTTAACCAAGTAAGGTGTTTTATTCTTCCCTCATATTTAAAAAAAAACCCCAATGACCCTAGAAGTTTGATTAAACCATCAACATGTAATGGAAATATTAGATTTTATGTGTATGTGTGTGTATATATATATATATATATATATATATATATATACATACACACACACACACACACACACACACACACACACACACATATATATATATATACTAGAAGTTTGATTAAACCATCAACATGTAATGAAAATATTAGATTTTTTATATATATATATATATACACACACATATATAAACATTACATGTTGATGGTTTAATCAAACTTCTAGGGTCATTAAAAGAAATTTTCCCTCCAGACATCACTTTTGGCCACTACTGTGTATTTATTTCATGTCCAATTTTGGAAAGACTTCTGATAAACACATTGCAAGAACAATATACAGGAAAAAAAAAATGTTATCTGAAGGCAGAACAGCTGATTATATAGCTGGACCGGCAAGGTCATATCCTCTTGTCAAAGCTGTAAAGGGCATGTCAGCTCGTGTTGTAAAGTGAATTGCAACATTTGCAGAAATGAGTGTCAAAATGTGTAATCAAGATCAGTTGCCAGGATAGATCTGCACGTATGTGCCTCCTGATATTATGGAGTATTATAAGCACAGAAATTCCCCCAGTTGTGGGCAGTTATTTTATGTTTGTTGGTGGTAATCCAGCAGTTGATGTGTAGTTGCTTGAATTGTAAATGTAGTTGTCCGACTGACCAGCAGGTGGTGAGGGAAATAAGTACCTCTGAAATGACCTCTGTGTATAGCTACAGAAATAAAGAAAGAGAGGTGGTATGGTGTGAGACGGATAACATAGTGATCCATAATGAATTAACCAACAGGAAAAGTGTGGCATGGAAAGATAAGTGACACAAGCAGTCAAAAAACCTCCAGGAAAGGGGTTTAACCAAAAGTAGCTGTCTGTGTGTGTGTTGTGTCTGGGTGTGTGGGAGGGAGAAAGAGGGACAGAAAGTAAAAGAAGGAGGGAAAAGCAGGAGGGGTGGGTCGGAGGGCTTGTCCTGGCTCTATATAGAGAGGGAAAATCCGAGAGTGACTAGAGGCCAGACAGGAGGCTGAAGAGAGTGAGTGTGCGACCTGTAGCTGAAACAGACCTGCTCACATTTTCTTCACTGGATATAACCAGAAGGAGGATTTTATTTCACTAAACAAGGTGGGGGATTTTTGTTTTGTTTCTCCAGCTATTTAAATCCTGTGCTTTCTGTGTAACCTCCTCCCTCCCTTTCTAGTGTGTCAGACAGGTGCGTAGTTAAGAGCAGCAGACAGACACAGACAGTACGGCTCTATACAACAATCATTATTCTCTTTATGTGTTCCAATGATGTTGTTTAATAAAGTAAAAGTAAAAGTTATGAAATTAAAAGCATTGCTACTGATTTTACTTCTACTGTTATTGAATCTGGAATATTCTACATCAGTCTTTATCCTTTTTCAAGCCAATTAAGTGTTGCATTTAAAGCCTGACCTGTGATTTATACATTTTTTCTTTAGTATTTGTTTGGGTAACACTGTATTTTACAGTGTTGTTGTTACATGTTACATTTACTATAGTAATTACTATAAATTGTGCATAATTACATGCAACTAACCATAACAAAACCCTAATCCTAACCCGGTAACACTTTATTGTCCTTGTTACATATGTTACATGTATTTACCATAGTAATAACTATAAATTATGCATAATTACATGCAACTAACCCTCAACCAAATCCTAATCCTACCCTAACCCTATAGTAAGTACATGTTAATTATTGTTACTCAGTACTTAAATGTATAATTACACTGTAACACGGACACCTTAAAATAAAGTGAAACCTTTGTGTTTAGTCGCATATTAATGTGACATGACATTCTGTGGTTACACTTTATTTTAAGGTGTCATTGTTACAGTGTAATTATACATTTAAGAACTGAGTAATATTAATTAACAACATGTACTTACTATAGGGTTAGGGTAGGATTAGGGTTTGGTTGAGGGTTAGTTGCATGTAATTATGCATAATTTATATAAGTACATGTAACAAGGGCACTGTAAAATAAAGTGTTGCCGCACTGAGTAATATTAAGTAACTACATGTACTTACTATATGGTTAGGATTAGGGTTTGGTTGAGTTGCATGTAATTATGCATAATTTATAGTTATTACTTTAGTAACTACATGTAACATGTAACAAGGACACTGTTAAATAAAGTGTTACTCATTCTACTAACTATAAGTAAATTTGCAACTACATGTCAGCTGACGCTCTTAGTGTTAGTAGACTGTTAGGTCAGGGTAAGGTTAGTAGAAAGAGTTGATATGTAGTTGTAAAGTTACTTATAGTCAATAGAATGTCTAAAGAGGACCATCAAAATAAAATGTTACCCAAATTTACCTTACAGGTGTTCATTTAGTATTACAATACATGTAAATCAGAAGTAGGTGGTGTCTGATTCAAGCTACAATAGAAGCGTTTAACTCCTTTGACAGCTCATGAACCTGTCACAGCTGGTATGCACAGAAACCGCCAGAAAGTGTCCTCCATCTGCTATCTCTCTGTTATTTAATACTGTATAAAAAAGCTTCTTGACCTGCTCTCAAAGTCCATGACTTTTCCATGATGGTATAATTTAAATTTCAACCTGTTAATTTTATAAATGGAGCTTAATATTAGTAAACCTTTATTTTTTTAAAAAGTTAAACTTAATGTGAAGATCCGGCAGACGAGACTGAGAGGAGTTAATAATGGTTGTATTTGTATTTGTAGTTTTAGTCTGCTCTGTTTGTTGTGTTGAACCACCTGTACATGAATGTGAGCTTGGAGATATGACTATAATGCTATATTCTGTTTATCAGCTCATTGGTTGAATGGTGTGATCAAGAGCACTGATGTAAGTCTTGATGAAAGGGAGTGATGTATCATTTGTCAGACAGCAGACTCTCTGTGTAGTAACAGCGTTTTACTGTCTGCTGCACGTCAGGCTGTTTGTGATATAAAAGTCAACACGTCTCTACACGCTACACTCCCGTTGTGAGGAGACAGGTGAGCATCAGGCGGCTTTCAAAAGCCGAAATATCCACATCACTGTAGATACATCATTACTGATGTTTACTGGAGTGATTGCCATGACAGCGGGGTCAAACGAGCATTTCTTTCTCTCAGTGAGAGTGTCTTTGAAATGCCACTGTGACACTGCTGCCATATGTTTCAGTGTGTGTTGAGGCTGAGCTCTAAAGGCGCAGTCATGCAGAAAACTGCACAGCGTGGACTTTGTTTCCGGGGCTGTTCTTTGTCTGTATAGGGGACATTGTGCCTCGTGGGCTGATTGGGTAATTAATGATGCTTTTTCTGTAATTTGCTTGCCACCCCCTCGTCTTTGTCAAGGCTCTCCTCTTTTTAACCCGAGACCACAACGGCAGCTTGAGCGCAATTATGTGTGATCTCAAGACATTGTTCTCGGGGAGGAGGATCAGTGAAAGTGAGGAGCAGTAATTTGATCAATTAAATGAAGAGGAAGAGGAGGAAGGCTGCCCCAAACAATGACCTTTAAAAGGCTTTAAAAAAAGGTTATTTAACTCTAAAATCATTTATGTTTTTGAATGAAGTCTCTTATGCTCACCAAGGCTGCATTAATTTGATTAAAAATACAGTAAAAATAGTAATATTGTGAAATATTATTACAATTTAAAAGAACGGTTTTCTATATTAATAAATGTAAACGTAATTTATTCCTGTGATCAAAGCTGAATTTTCAGCATCATTACTCCACTCTTCAGTGTCACATGATCAGAAATCATTCTAAGTGATATTTATAATATTGCAAATTGTTTCAAATAAATGCTGTTCATTGAATTTTTCATCATCAAAGAATCCTGTAAAATGTATCAGTTTCCACAAAAATATTAACCAGCAAAAACTGTTTTCAGCATTGACAATAATTGTTTCAGCTTTGCATCACACAGAATCCATCCATCCATCATATCTATCTATCGTTCTGTCTTTTGTTCTTTTGTTCTATCATTGTATCTTTTGCTTTATTGTTGTATCTGTCTGTCTGTCTATCGTTCCATCACTCCAACGTCCTATCGTTCCAATGTTCCATCATTCCAACGTTCCATCCATCCATCCATCTTGTATCTATTTGTCTGTATGTCTATCGTTCCATCGTTCCATTGTACCAATGTTCTATCTATCTATGCATTTTTAAATTATATATATATAATATGCATATGCCTCATGAGGCCCATTTTGTGTGTAAATAAACATGAAAATGTGCTATTTGACATCAAAAAGGACAGCCTTAATAAGACAGCCTTACCCTGTTTGTGCGACTGCTTGGTTTTGACTACAGGAAGTAGCTGTTTCCGTAACAATGATAAGTTTTGTCTCCATTACTTTGATAGTGACTTTATTTCCACCATGTTAGCTACTGTGTCCTTTTTTTGCCCTATGAAGATAAACGGGTCCATTTTTCTTTTTAAACCACTCGTTTTTAAACTGACATTGATTTAAACCGACATTTTAATACAAGCTGAACTTACAAGCGACTAAACAAAAGTGAAAAGTTATAGTAGCTACTATTGGCCTTCTATAGTTTAATCTTCATTTCTCCAAAATAATTTCTAAGAGAACCAGGTAACTTAATGGATTAGCATCATGAGCGCAAAATATCAATTATTCTGGCACAATAAATAAGCAATTACATACAGCTTTGGAACATGTTGAATCAAATATGAAGCACATTTCTAGATTCCTGTTTAAATGTAAACACTCCAAGTGGATTATCTGATGTTTTGGTTAATTTATGGGTTTTCACAGACATTTTTTGTTCTGTACTGCTCAGTGGTGGTGCCAAATATGTTGATATGATAACTGCTGCAAAAATCTGTTTTCACATAGCTCAAATATTATAAACATGATAAAATGTCTCAAGTTAGATCAAATATAGACAATGCCGTCAGTGGGCAATGACCTGTGTGCTCTCCATGAAAAGGATGAGTTTAGTGTAAGACAGTATTTACATAGCAGTAGTCTGGACAGTTTAGCAAGTAAATAAAGACTGATGGACGTCTACAGTAACTTGAGGTCTGAGTCACATGACCGCACCTTACCTATATAGACACACCTCAACATATGGATCATCCCACAGAAACTCAAGTAGAAGTTTCAATAGAAGCTTCAAGTCAAAAGTGGAAAATAATTTCTCAGCAGAAATGGCTCATGATATTCTAACTGCTTCTGTCTGTGCTCATGTACCGCTGTGCTCTTATTGTGTTTGCAGGATGAGTTCATTATTAAAATAAGAACAAGAGGAACGTCTGTTTATCAGTGCTGTTTATATTGCAGATTGTTGGCTCAAGGCCTCGAGTTCAGTCTGCTTCAGGAAAGTGGAAAACAAATGATCGCCGTTAGGAATCGCATTGCTCGGCCTAACACTCCATCAAAGTTCTGTTTCCAGTATTTGACGGTTCTGTTTTCGCTCAAATGTTATTTCTGCTGTAATCATATCTATATAGTTGTTATTGGGGTTTTTTTGCAGCATGATGGAGCATAATGTTGCTTTGAATTCAATTCTGATTTGCAAGTTGACCCTAATGGCTGATGTTTTGCTATATTGATTTCTTTATGGCAGATAAGCAATGTTGAAGCTCTTGATGCTGGCCGCCATTGCAGCGCTCCTCCTGCTGTCAGAAGGTGGAATGACGGCGAGGACTCAGTCCCGCAGTAAGAGAGAACTGGCCGGCCCGCTGCACCTCAGGGGGATCCGGGACCCCTTCGGCTCCTACTGCCAGAGGAGAGGAGGCTGCTGCCCCGACCGAAACGACCAGTGCACTGTGCCCTACCTGGACACCATCTGTTACTGTGACCTGTTCTGCAACCGCACCGTGTCTGACTGTTGTCCTGACTTCTGGAGCCATTGCCTGGGAACAAATCCTCCATACCCTCCCAGTAAGTTGAATGACAATGTAATTTCTGACTACCACAGCAAGCCTAACCATGTCCCTTTATGTGCTCTGTAGAATGCATTATTCATTTTCCATGCCTTTCTAAATTCGGATTTAGGCTTCGGGCACATCCATAGTAGTAGCAGTCTTTGTCATATAACTGATATGATAACTGTCAATTACAACTTATTATACACTGCCCAGCCAAACAAAGTCGCTGTTTGGATTTAAATAGGCAATCTTTGGGATCTTGTATTAACAATGCAAGAGTCCAGCACTCTGTAAAGTCTCCTGCAGCACATCCCAAAGACTTTCAATGAATTTAAGGTCTGGCCAATTCATGTGTGAAAATGATCCTTCATGCTCCCTCCCAACCATTCTTTCACAGTCTGAGCTGATGAATCTTGACATTGTCATCCTGGAATATGGCCATGATGTGTCTTCCTACATGGTTGTTTAAGAAATTAAAAGCTACACACTCCATCAATTAGGGTTAGAAGAACTGTTGCCAAACATATAACATGCTAGAAACATAATAATCACTGCAATAATGATCCATTCATAGACTCTTAAGCATTTGCCTATTTAAATCCAAACAGCGACTTTTTTGGGGGCCGGGCAGTGTATATAATGTGCGGGCATCAGGGAGCCACTATTGGACAAAAAAATACGTCCTCAGGACGTAACAATATTGAAATCACTTTCACACTCGCTTTTTACTTTCACTTTCCAATTTGCGGTCACACGTACTCTGTGTATAGGGAGTGGCGGTACTGATCGCACATTTTACAAGATATTTGTCAATGACGCTCAGGATCTGTTGCGCCCCAAACACTGCGACATCGTCCTGTCAGTCATCCCTCCTTATATCTTCACGTGATAAGTAAAATCTGATGTAGCCTACTGTAATAACCATGTCCCTTTAGGGGCTCCGTAGAATGCGTTATTCCTTTTCCGTGCCTTTCCAAATTTGGATATAGGCTTCGGGATGATCTCTAGTAGTAGCAAATTTTTTGTCATATTTCTAATAACTGTCAATCACAACTTATTATATTATTATATAGTGTCACTGTAAAAAAAAAAACTTTCCCTAATTCAATAAAAAAAACTCAAAGGGATAGTTCACCCAAAAAAGAAAATTATCCTATAATTTACTCACCTCAAGCCATTCTAAGTGTATATGACTTTTTTCTTTCAGCCAAACACGATCAGAGTTATATTTAAAAATATCCTGGCTCTTCCAAGCTTTATAATGGGAGTGAATGATACCTTCGATTTTGAAGCCCAAAAAAGTGCATCCATCCATCATAAAAGTAATCCATACGGCTCCAGAGGATTAATAAAGGCCTTCTGAAGCGAAGCAATGATTTTTGTAGGAAAAAATATCCATATTTATAACTTTATAATCTATAATCACTGGCTTCCAGTAACGGCCGTACGCAAGTCTAGTTCCGGGCGGACGAGTGACCTCTGACCTAAGGTACCATTCACTCCCATTATACTACACTTAAAGTCAAACGATTAATCACGATTAATCGCATCCAAAATAAAGGTTTGTGTTTACATAGTATATGTGTGTACTGTGTATAATTATTATGTATACAGTATATAAACACACACACATGTATATATTTAAGAAATATTTATATATATATATAATTTATATTATATCTAAATATAAATATTTTATATATAAATATAACACATTTTTCTTAAATATATACATGCATGTGTGTGTATTTATATATACATAATAATTATAAACAGTACACAAACATATACTATGTAAACACAAACTTTTTTTTTGGATGTGATTAATCGCGATTAATCGTTTGACTTTAAATGTGAGTTTGGCCAGCAGTTTTTGAAATTTCAGTATTTCCCCATTCAGTCCGCCCGGAGACGTTGCAAAACAGTTCATGCTGCTTCTCTCATGAGCATATATAGGGCCAATATCTAGATTTTCAGGCAATAACAACTTAAATTTCAGTGTCTTCCTTAAACAAAGCTATCGTATCTACTCCTGAATATGGTGCGTGAGTCATACAGACAACTTGTGATACTTTTTTTTGTCATTTTGGATTCCTAGACAATCCCATGACATGACAGCATTTTTAAGTGACAATCCCTTTAAAGTTCAATAATGTCTTAGTTTCCTCCATGACAAAAGACATACAATCATGTTCTCCTATAGAAAGGATATGTAGTTTGGGATTAGTCATGTTGATCAAAATGGGAAGCCAAATCAAATCCATTGGTATGCTTAGAGAACAATTTTGGCCCTCAGCCAATGTTTGAAGTCTGCGCCGCTAAGAAAAGGTTAGTTATTTCCTAGAAACATGATGGAACATTCTTCCCTGTTAATGTTTTCCGGCCGTTCTTGCTTCATGGTACTCACTGTAGTAGTGTAGTGCCACTGAGGTGTTAAATTTTCAGTCATGAACCTAATAATGGGAAGAGAACACTGGCATTCTCATGAAAAGAGCAGAACGGGAGCGGAAGGCAGGGAGCAATGAATGGAGATCAGCTGAAAGAATGCCTGTAATGTACAAGGAGGGAAGGGGGTGGAAAAGGCGACTGCAGACAGGGAGGGATCTGAACAGGTATGTGTGTGATGTGTGTTTGCTAAAGGTGGGGCAGTCATGTCTATAGGGCAGGTATGACTTCACGGATCACAGCTCAGCATTATTCAGACCGAGAGTGTTGCTAAATCTCAGTAAATGTTTTCTCTGGAAAGCCACTTTCATTTACAGTAAAAATAACATCTGATAGTTCATGCTTCCTATTCTTTCAAGAACTTTGGGCAGTTAGCTAAAGCATAACTTTTTAAAACAACACTAACCTTTTAAATCTTTCAAATTTTAAAAATGTCTACCTATAATTTTACAGATGAACAAAAGTGTGCAATTTAGGTCTGGCAAATGGCAACACCAAACAGAATTGCAAAATTAATAATAAAAACATGCTACAAGAGCACACAGTCCCAAACTCCTCTGAACTTTGCTGTTAAAGACAGCAAACAGGAAATGTCATATATCACACTTTTGAGAGCCCTCTAGAAAATTGGGCACTTTATTTGCAAAGTTTATAGTTAATTAATAGTTTATAAACTGTAGTTAATACATTAATAGACTATATACAAAAAGTGAGTTCTTCATTCATTGTTACTGTAATTAACAAAAACAAGAAACGTTTTGCGTTTTCAACATGTTAGACATACGAATAAGAGTGAATGTGTGAGTACTTTAAAACATAAATATATGCCCCTTAACTGTCACCCCCCTTTTTGAGAATAGACGTGAAAATGCAGTATCCAAACTTAAATGTTTGTAATTCAAGAATACTTTGGAATATAGACCTAAGTTTGGTCTTTTAAAGAGGACACTCAGCAGATTATTGCTGAAGTGAAAGCACTTCAAAATTAAAGTATGAAAAAGTTATGGAAGTTTAAATTTACTGTAAATCAAATGTACTGTACAAAATATTTTATATGAAATGTATATTTTACAAAATAATTTTTACTGTAAAATTACTATAAAATCAAAGCCATATGTATAACCAAGTTGATATCACAAAAATTGTTCCCATGATATTTGCTTTAGGCGCTGTACCAAAAATAGCCACCGGGTGACACCCACATTCCATGCGTTCTCCTGTAAAAAATTAATGAATTTCTGTCCAAATATCACTTCTGTCACAAAACAGTCACCAAATATGGAACATTGAGACACAGACCTTTCCGACGATATGTGTTTTGTCAAGATTAGAAAAGGTTTTGATTATAAAGTAGTTAAAATAAATTTTGTAATATGAAACCTGACACCGCCCACTAGGGGAGGAGCCCGCTAAAAGAATTGAGTACCATTTCCAGGGTAACACAATGTCCAGTTTCAAAACGTTCAATCAATTAATTCCCTTAAAAAAGACCACCCCCCCCCCCCCCCCCCAACATTCAAGACATGTCAAGTCCAGTCACCTTTATTTATATAGCGCTTTATACAATACAGATTGTTTCAAAGCAACTTTACAGTGATAACAGGAAAATTATGCATTTCGGCTGAAGTCAGTTCAGTGTTGATTCAGTTCATTTCATCTATAAAGCAGTTCTGCAAAAAATGATGCCATCGTCCAGCTCAGTTCAGTTGTCATACAACAGCGTCAGATACAGTCAGATCAATAATATTGTTGAACATGATTGTTATTGACATTGAGATTGTATGCACGTGTCTAAATGTGATAGTAGCCGTCCGGCATATGCATACGCTTCTCTTAAGTGTATACATACTTACTGTAGTTTGTAGTTGTACTTGGTGTATTAGGAGGAGAGGAAAGATGGCCTGCCCACTTCCAGCCAGGCAATGTGGCAATCTCTGATTAAGCCCATCAAGGCATGACGACAGCGAAAGCAAAAGAAAGCCAAGGAAACATTCCTCTGTGGGCACCACAGACTACATCAGACATAAATGAAAGAAAGAACTTTTAATCCAAATGTTTAGTATGTACATAGTATGTGTGTAGTAGTTAGCCACTGTTCTTCCTCTTATCATGATTCATAATCATTGTTGTTTGTTGATTTCAGGTTCTTGTGAAAGGAATGGCCAAAGGTTTCACTCAGGAGCAACATACAAAGAGAACTGTAATTTATGGTGAGTTTGAAATCTAGTCAAAAGTATATGCATATCATCTCTCTCTTTCTCTCTTTCTCTGTTTCTTTCTTTCCTTCTTTCTCTCTTTCTCCAGCCAGTATTTTCATAGCACAGACAACATAGCTTTTTCAAGGGCACCGTGGATCTCTCAATCCAAGGCCATTGTTGGCTGCATCAACACACATGTTGTCAGGATTTATCCACAGACGAGAGAGTCTTGACTGGTCTTCAGAGGGGCAGGATAGTAGGTCCCCTCTGGTCCTGAAAAGATTACACATTCCTGAGCTCCCAGAGATCCATACATGTGCTTCACCTTCAGTGCTCTTGAGATCCGGACAGTGTGAACAGTACAAACACACCGCAGGATCATGTACAGCACATATACATGCATAATATTTACCGCGTGTCTCTCTCCCTACATAGACCCCTCGCTAATAGGATTAGCTCTCCTCATAGAATCTAATCCGTCGCACCAGTCACAGTCGAAGCACATTCCCTTTCACTGTTTTTGAGGCGTCAGTGGACACAAACCTTCTTGGTTAATGACCTATATGTGGGAATACTTCATTTTGTTTGCTACAGAATATAAATTAGTAAACAATCTACTTTGGCTGTAAAATAACCCTTCTGTTTATTGGTGAGGAATTGTATGTTTGTTTTGCATGAAGAGGCAGTTATTCGCACTGAAGCTGACTGACTGAGCTCTTCATGTGTGCTACAAAACCTCCAGCTGAGATCTGCTGTGAAAATTACGGATAATTGGTGAACGATTCCATACATCTCTCTAGTAACATGCTGCTTAAATTTAAAACACTTGCTTGTCAGCTACCCATACATGCAAAATAAAATAAAATCATAAAATTATAATTAAATTAAATTAAATAATTGTTAAAGGCACATTGTGACACCGTACACTGTAAAAACAATAACTTGATTATTGGAGTACATATTACAAGAAAATACTATTCCAGTCTTTCTACTTGAAAATTTAATGTTTAATTCAATGTGTTATTTGACATTTCTTTGTAATTATTTGTGAAATTTGCTAGCAATTTCTGAGTGAAATTAAAATTATTTTAGTTTCAATGTATAAAATCACAATGATGAAAAATAAAACCATATTTGCAAGAAATAAAATCACAATTATTAGACTTTTTAACCTTTTTTTGTTGGTTTCTGTGCTGTCTTCTCATCCAGTTTGGATGGTATCCACCTTATTTTTAAGCACTAAATGTTGTCATCTGCTTCCAGTTATTTAATGCAAAACAGCTCGTTGCTTCTTGATACTGCATTTCTTACCATATTATTTTAATGCATTATCATAATTATACAGTATACAAAGATTATTGCACTTTCTTATTTTTATAGTTATTTACCAATAGCAGCTAAAGAATCAGAAGTTTTGCACATTCGCTAATAATAGCTGACTTCTGCGTTGCAAAAATGAGATGGATAGTGTTTAAAAGCGTCTTACCTTCCATTGTCATAAAGTGCTGTTTCACTATATTTTGCCTTGTTTGCGAGAAACTAGTGATAGTTAGACAAAACAGGAAAGCAGGAATTCCTTACCCCAATGCCAAAGCTTTTTCACACAGCAGTGATATGGGTATTGTCTCTGGGAATATGTGGTGTGGTGTCTTCTCCAGTGTTGCTTGTTTTTGGTGTGGCGTGTGCACATGGTCGTCACATATTGCATATATCTGTTTGTGGCAGGGGTGAAGTTTACCTGTTCTCCCCAACACTGTCTGTATATATTACGGCATAAATATGGGAGCCGTCAGTCCTTGCAATGCCCTAGCCCTATAGTACATACAGGGTCAGGTTGATAAAACGTAATATTGTAAAATGAGATGAATTTGACTTGAAAATGTAATCTTGAGTTAACCTTGATGTTTTAATAGTTTTACCGGGCAACAAGACAAGCAAATCTTTTTCTTTTCTTTTTTTGCCATGAAGGAATTTTAATGTGAGGATTTCTTTCACAGCCTCAGCAAAATGCTCATGTTTTGTGTTCTGCCTGCAGATGTGTTTTTGTTTGTATGTCTGACTCAGTCTCTTGTTGATGTGATATGATTTTATCTGGTAGTTTGGCGTGACGGTACTTTCTGTGATCACACCAACCACAGACTTCTTGGCATTGCCATGTTATCTCCCCTCTTTTCAGTTCTTATTTTATCAGGATTTTTTTCAAGATCTGCTTCCTGTGGTGGTAGAGATTGATGAAATTCTGGCTGCTGTCCCAGTGGCGTTGTTGCTCCCTCTGGTTCACGTTCACTGAGATTTCCTGAGTTCAAGCCTCACTGGACTGGGCCTTAGTTGTAGCATGTAGCGGCCGCAGACGCAGCGGCTCCTGTAGGATCTGCCCGTCAGTCAGTGATGGGATGAGCGCTGCTGGTGCCGCAGCATAACCGCATCTCTCTTGCTCTTTCTCTCTCACATACACCTGGCTGTAATGTCCCATTAGTCTCTGTTGGCATCTGTGTAAATGTTACAGCCGTAAGTATTGCAATCTTTGTAGTTTCTAGAGTTATGAGAGGAACGTGAAATATTTATAATTTGTCAGTAATCCAAAGCCTTTTATTCAAGGCAACCTGCAGCTCACAACCTCACAATTTATGAGCTATGTTAGAGGGTTAGTTCACACAAAAATTCACCCTCATGTCGTTCCAAACCCGTGAGACTTTCGTTCATCTTCGGAACATAAATTAAGATCTTTTTGATGAAATCTGTCCCTCCATTGACAGCGCAACTACCACTTTGACGCTTCAAAAAGTTCATAAAGAGATCGTAAAACTAATCCATATGAATTGAGCGGTTTAGTCCAAATTTTCTAAAGAGTCACGATCGATTTATATGATGAACAGATTTAATTTAGGCTTTTATTCACGTATAAACTTTCATTAATGCACACATCAATTATGATAAATGGAAGCTCAAGCATGTTCGCTTGACATGTGAGAAACAATGAGGTTCATTCTCGTGTTACGCAGCACGTTTGAGCTTCAGCGAGAACCAATGAGGTTCATTCTTGTGTTACGCATCACGTTTGAGCTTCAGCAAAAACCAATGAGGTTCATTCTCGTGTTACGCAGCACGTCTGAGCTTCAGCAAGAACCAATGAGGTTCATTCTCGTGTTACGCAGCACGTTTGAGCTTCTGCAAGAACCAATGAGGTTCATTCTCGTGTTACGCAGCACGTCTGAGCTTCAGCAAGAACCAGTGAGGTTCATTCTCGTGTTACGCAGCACGTCTGAGCTTCAGCAAGAACCAATGAGGTTCATTCTCGTGTTACGCAGCACGTCTGAGCTTCAGCAAGAACCAGTGAGGTTCATTCTCGTGTTACGCAGCAAGTTTGAGCTTCAGCAAGAACCAGTGAGGTTCATTCTCGTGTTACGCAGCACGTTTGAGCTTCAGCAAGAACCAGTGAGGTTCATTCTCGTGTTACGCAGCACGTCTGAGCTTCAGCAAGAACCAATGAGGTTCATTCTCGTGTTACGCAGCACGTCTGAGCTTCAGCAAGAACCAATGAGGTTCATTCTCGTGTTACGCAGCACGTTTGAGCTTCAGCAAGAACCAATGAGGTTCATTCTCGTGTTACGCAGCAAGTTTGAGCTTCAGCAAGAACCAGTGAGGTTCATTCTCGTGTTACGCAGCACGTTTGAGCTTCAGCAAGAACCAGTGAGGTTCATTCTCGTGTTACGCAGCACGTCTGAGCTTCAGCAAGAACCAATGAGGTTCATTCTCGTGTTACGCAGCACGTCTGAGCTTCAGCAAGAACCAATGAGGTTCATTCTCGTGTTACGCAGCACGTCTGAGCTTCAGCAAGAACCAGTGAGGTTCATTCTCGTGTTACGCAGCACGTCTGAGCTTCAGCAAGAACCAGTGAGGTTCATTCTCGTGTTACGCAGCACGTCTGAGCTTCAGCAAGAACCAGTGAGGTTCATTCTCGTGTTACGCAGCACGTCTGAGCTTCAGCAAGAACCAATGAGGTTCATTCTCGTGTTACGCAGCACGTCTGAGCTTCAGCAAGAACCAATGAGGTTCATTCTCGTGTTACGCAGCACGTCTGAGCTTCAGCAAGAACCAATGAGGTTCATTCTCGTGTTACGCATCACGTTTGAGCTTCAGCAAGAACCAATGAGGTTCATTCTCGTGTTACGCAGCACGTCTGAGCTTCAGCAAGAACCAATGAGGTTCATTCTCGTGTTACGCAGCACGTTTGAGCTTCTGCAAGAACCAATGAGGTTCATTCTCGTGTTACGCAGCACGTCTGAGCTTCTGCAAGAACCAATGAGGTTAATTCTCGTGTTACGCATCACGTCTGAGCTTCAGCAAGAACCAATGAGGTTAATTCTCATGTTACGCATCACGTTTGAGCTTCAGCAAGAACCAATGAGGTTCATTCTCGTGTTACGCAGCACGTCTGAGCTTCAGCAAGAACCAATGAGGTTCATTCTCGTGTTACGCATCACGTCTGAGCTTCAGCAAGAACCAATGAGGTTAATTCTCATGTTACGCATCACGTTTGAGCTTCAGCAAGAACCAATGAGGTTCATTCTCGTGTTACGCAGCACGTCTGAGCTTCAGCAAGAACCAATGAGGTTCATTCTCGTGTTACGCATCACGTTTGAGCTTCAGCAAGAACCAATGAGGTTCATTCTCGTGTTACGCAGCACGTCTGAGCTTCAGCAAGAACCAATGAGGTTCATTCTCGTGTTACGCATCACGTCTGAGCTTCAGCAAGAACCAATGAGGTTAATTCTCATGTTACGCATCACGTTTGAGCTTCAGCAAGAACCAATGAGGTTCATTCTCGTGTTACGCAGCACGTCTGAGCTTCAGCAAGAACCAATGAGGTTTGTTCTCGCACATCAAGCAGGTTCGTTTGAGCTTCTGTTTATGTTCACTGATCAATGTTTAAATGTGAATAAAAGCCTAAATTCAATCTGTTCATCATATAATTCACATGGATTAGTTTTACGATCTCTTTATGAACTTTTTGAAGTGTCAGTGGTAGTTGCGTAGCTGTCAATGGAGGGATAGAAAGCTCTCAGATTTCATCAAAAAGATCTTCATTTGTGTTCCAAAGATGAACGAAGGTCTTACGGGTTTGGAACAACATGAGGGTGAGTAAATGATGACAGAATTTGAATTTTTGGGTGAACTATCCCATTAAGTTATCTTGCTTTAAGGATTTACATATTTTTACTGGAAAGAAAGAAAAAAATACAGATGAAGATTTTTTTGCAGACGGTTTTATCGATCTAAATCTCTTTTTGCCATGCTGCATCTGTAGATCCTATATGAGGCACCTGCCGGAGCCTATGCATTCAAACTGATGTCATCTTTTAGAGATTACTATGAAATGTAAACACAGAGAAAGCACATAAATATGTTTGCTCTGTAACGGAGGGCATGTCAAAGACCGCCAGGCTTGTATCAGGATGCTGATTTGAGCGAAGCGTGACAGAATGGGAAACTCGGCTTCCTGCTGACAACAGGTCACTTGACACTTTTGCACTCTAAAGACCTTTTGTAAGTTCCAACCAGCATGTGTGCGCTGGTGTGTGAATTTATGTCTCAATCTGAAGTACTGTGTGAAGGTTTAGCGCAAGGACTTTGAATTTGTGTCACCTGACAGAAAGAAGAGAAAGAATCTGCTATGTGCAACTAGGTTTTTACAGAGGAAAATGTGAGTGCAAAACCCATAACTACACTAGGGTTTTCTGGGTGGTTGCTAAGGTGTTTTGATTCTTTATTAGTCCATTGCTGTACAATTACTATGGTGTTGCTTAGGTGTTCAGGATGATTGCTAGGTCATTGCCTACTGGCTCAAGTAAAAAATATATATATTTTTTTTCATAATTTTATTGGCTGCAAGGCAAAATAATAGCAAACCTCTCCATGCCACACACGATCTGAGGCTTCATTCATGTGCATAGTTGGACAGATAACATGCTCAAATTTAAAATGTTATGTTATTTTAAATGCTTCTATTTTTGGAAATCTCCTACAATAGGTTTACATGCATCCAAGGTCAAAAAAACACAAATTTTCTAATAAAATACATTGCAGCATCAGCTCTTTTCTCAGAGTGTCTGAAACGGTTCGATAAAGGATTTGGCCTCTCTAAACCCCTCCTTTCCGAGAGCCTACTCTGCTCTGATTGGTCAGACGGCCCAGTCTGTTGTGATTGGTCTACCACTTACAGTGTGTGTCGGAAACGAAACGCCTATTACTACATCTGAATTTCAGCTCCGGATCTTCCTTAGCACCTGATACACAGTATACATATGAACAGTAAAGATGGCGTCGGTTTTACCGTATCAATTTGAGCTCAAGTCCTCGTCCTTTGGAAGTGCATTAAAGTGGGTTTTCAGCTCAGATAACAGCGTCTTCTCAACATGTCGACATCATGAACCAAACTCTTCTAGTCTCAGCTACAACTACAGTGTTTGAGGGTGGGGCAAAGTAGACGTTGTTCACGGGCAGTGTCATTACGCAAATTTGTTACAAACCTACATAGGTTTGAGCAGGAAGTAAGACTGGAATTACTGATGACTCGTTTCAGGCAGTTCACAATCGGGGAGACAATAACTCCATTTATCATGCACTTTGATTTTTGCAACTTTGCAGACTTTGCATTCACAAACAGCTATATCACACACTACATGAAAGGTAATATCCAAAAAAAGCATATCAGTGCACTTTAATTGTACTCTCCTCCTCGTGACTTATCCCGCTGCTCTCTAGTAAAGTCTCAGCAGCAGCTCCGCTCTTCCTCTTTTAATCCATGTTCCTCTCTCCATGTTCCTCTCATACGTCAGGCCTACTGAACCTCCTCCCCTCGCACAGACTGACTAAAAATGGATATTTCTTCCAGAGCTGAAGCCTTAAAAGGCTCACAGACCTCTCTCACACTTTCTCTTGCTCATTTCTTTCCTCTTGTTTTGTGTCTCAAATGTAGAATATGCCTGAACAAGTTTTTTTTCTGTCTATGGTTTGTCTGACGTCTGTCTACATTTCCTTTCTTTCACTTATATAAACACATCATGTTGTTTATTATTCTAAAAGTTAATCTACAAGTTACTTCAGTCCTCAGAAACGGCACTGTCAGTGGAAGGAACAATGAGGGCTTTTAAAGTCAGAGACTTTCACTTTCCACAAATACGGTCCCATGACTTAACATAAAATTAATCAGCATGAAATGTTTGGTAACACTTTAGTTTAGGGTCCAATTCTTACTATTAACTAGTTGCTTATTAGCATGCATATTACTAGGATATTGGCTAGGATTTATTAGCACTTATAAAAGCACATATTAATGTAATTCTTATTCTGCATGACCATATTCTACATCTCTTAATCCTACCCAACACCTAAATTTAACAACTACCTTACTAACTATTACTAACTATTAATATGGTCACACTTTAGATTAGAGTCCAATTCTCACTATTAATTAACTATGGCTATTAACTACGACTTTTGCCTCAATAAACTCCTAATTACTGCTTATTAATAGTTATACGGTAGTTGTTAAGTTTAGGTGTTGGGTAGGATTGAGGGATGTAGAATATGGTCATGTAGAATAAGGCATTAATATGTGCTTTATAAGTACTAATAAACAGCCAATATCCTAGTAATATACATGCTAATAAGCAACTAGTTAATAGTGAGAATTGGACCCTAAACTAAAGTGTTACCAAAAGAAATATTTCATTTTTTTCAAGGCCTTTTTATGTACCCTATTTCTATGGAAAGTTTACAGAATTACAGTTTTTATTTGTCTCCTGCAGTACATGTGGTCAAAATGGGCGCTGGGAATGTGAAGATTACGCCTGTCTGATAGAGGATGATATGATCCAAGAAATCAACAGGAGAAGCTATGGGTGAGCATCAGGAATCCTGTCTAGTGTGCCATTGCATGCGATATTATATAACTAGTGCACAAATAGACTATTCCTCTCTCCTACTAACTCTCTATTTTTTATCTCTCCAGTTGGAGGGCATCAAACTACAGTCAGTTCTGGGGTATGACCCTGGACGAGGGTCTGCGGTATCGTCTGGGCACACAACGCCCCTCACGGACCGTTATGAACATGAATGAGATCCAGGTGAGAGTCATCTGCAGCCGGTCAGTACCAAGACATCTTCTATCAGTGCAAATGGCATGTGAAAGAGACAGTTAAGTAAAGGGTTAATGTACAGTCCAGCAGTCAGATGCGAAGCGGAAACTTTTTCGGAAACGTATTTTCCACTAAAAATAACTACACATTATTAAAAAAAAATACATTTGCTTGATTTTAGAGATTATATCTTGAATTTATCTTCTTGTTTTTGTTGTTTAACTCACAAACATACTGAAAGCTTTTGAGGTTTACACTTTGAGGTTTACAATTTTGGGTCAGTAAGATTTTTTCACTTTTAAGAAAGAAGTCTCATGCATTTATTTGATCAAAAATACTGTAAAAACAGTAATATTATGAAATATCATTACAGTTTTCTATTTTACTACATTTAAAAAATTTTCATTATGCAAAGCTGAATTTTCAGCATCATTACTCCATTTTTCAGTGTCACATGATCCTTCAGAAATCATTCTAATATGATGATTTGTTGCTCAAGAAACATTACCATCAATGTTGAAAACAGTTTAGCAGCTTAATATTTTTATGGAAACCACACGTTACATTTTTTTCAGGATTCTTTTATGAATAGAAAGTTCAAAAGAACAGCAGTTATTTGAAATAATTTTTTTAACATTATAAATGTCTTACTGTAGCTTTTGATCAATTTAAAATGTTCTTGCTGAATAAAAGTATTCATTTCTTTCAAATACAAAAATCTTACGGACCCCAAACTTTTGAATGGTAGTGTATGGTAAAAAATAAAAATTTACAGATAAGAAGATTAAACTTCAAACATGTGTTCTCTTAATTATTTTATACAAAAAAAATAATAAAAAACAAACAAACTTGTTCAAGAAAAATGCTGATTTAGAAATTGGTTTGCCATGTTGAATATCTATTTATTTCATGGCTGCTTACTAAATAAATAAATAAACATAAAACATTGAAACTGAGTTATTAATTGAGAACAAAGATACCATGGCGTGCTATAAGAGAAATTAAGCTAGCCAGAATGCCACAACTGACCAATCATAATTAATGTAGATAATCTCTTTATTCATGTCATGTTTATGCCCATCGACGGCTCGCTGATTATCCCTTCTCACGCTCTGTCTTCAATATAATACAGTATGCCGCTAGGAAATCATCAAAGCAAGAATAAGAGAATAATTCGTAAATCAGATGTCGTTTGATCTTTACTATGCATCAGCTGGTTGCAGTACATTATGGTACAGTGAATGCATCCTGGATGTGTCCGTCTGGACGTGTGCTATTTGATGTGGCTCACTGAGGCTTTCAGTGTCTCTCTGCGTATTTATGCTGCCTTCACATGCTATCGGAAATGTCCTACTTCCCACTTCTGAAGTCGTGATTACAAGCTTGTTGCATTCAAGTGCTTTGTTGTTGGAAAGAACAGAAATCATGGAGGACACCAGGTTTATTCTTACCTATTTATTGGGAAAATCTTATTAAAGACAAAATGTTATTTAGCGTCCCATTCATTGACAACCATATAAACATTCACCGCATTCATCTAGTCAGCTTGCTGACAATTCTGGAATTTCGGTCAAATACAGGCTGTTTTTGCTGTGGACAAGACAAGACAAGACGATCTAGCTGTTGTGGAAACTATACCGTGGGAACTTGGGTATCAAAATTATCCCCAAACGTCCCAGTGGTAAATATGACTTGAGAGGGCGTTCATGTGCAATTTTTAACTAGGGATCTCGTATTTACAATAATTCCGATAGCACATGAAGGCAGCATAAATCATCCAAAACAAGGGCCAGAGCAAGTACTCTACACTGTGTAGACATTTTTATATTCAAAAGTAGTATAATAATAAAATAATAGTAATACTTCGGTGGATATTCCGTATCATATCAATTAAAGTGTCTCAACTGGAAAAAAATGCTGCGGCGCATAAACATTGTCAATGGCCCGCAGCTAGGCATTTACTGAAGAGTGGCTGGCATTTTCAGCTGGCACAAAACACTTTAATGGACACACAGCCTTAGAGAATGCTGGAAATGGCTTGATGCTGTTGGTGGGTGCAATTTATTTACCCTCACTAGATAGGGGCCCATACCCATATCTTCCTCCCCTTCCTCTTTTCTCTTTCCTCTCCAGCCCACATCCTCCAACACGTCTCCACCTGTCTCTATAGAGTCGAGTCTGGGCCGTTTGTAAAGCCTCTATCTGCCTAAAACCCACTTAGCACACACACTGATGAGTGGGCTGAGTGCCACACACACACACTCACACACTTATTTTTTCATTGGTGTATTGTCTTTGCTCGGTGCTATTGCTCAAGTTCCCCATCGGGTCAAGTGTTGCTGCGAGCCGTGGCCCTTTAACCACCACAATTTACCACTGCAGCGGCGGTCACTTGACAAGCACCTGCATTCCAGGGATCATATCTGGTAGTTGTCAGGGAGAATCATGACGATATCACCGGCTGGAATGTAGGAGGACGGCAACAAGCAGCTGTGCTTTACCAAAGAGGGAGAGGCGCACAGGAGCCTTTATGAGATAAAGTGCTAATGCATTCCTCATTCAGGACTTATGAATCTCTGGGATGCAAAATATGACACAAAGAATTCTGGGGTCTTATAGATTTGGGAGATGTAAGACAAGCATGAATATTTCTCTGCATTACAGAGTTAAAGTTTAGGGTTATATGTATGTATGCACCTGGTATTAACATTAGTTTTGGTCAGTTCGATCATAAGTGGATGGCTAATTACACGTGTAAACAGGGTCCAATACATTTGGGAGGAACGGTGACTTTTCTCTATTTTTTTTTATACTTGATCAACATCAATACACTAGATGTAATGAGTGCATAAAGTCATAAATAAGCTCAGAGACCCTCCCTTCGATGAAATATGATCATAAGTGGTCATAGGAGATCTATTTACCGTTCAAAAGTTTGGGGTCAGTAAGGTTTTTTAAATACTTTTATTCAGCAAGGATGCATTAATTTTACCAAAAACGACAGTAAAGACATTTATAATGTCACAAAAGATTTCTATTTCAAATAAATTAACTTTCTATTCATCAAAGTATCCTGAAAAAAAAAAAAACAAATGTATTAAAGTTTCCACAAAAATATGAAGCAGGACAACTGTTTTCAACATTGATAATTATCAGAAATGTTTCTTGAGCAGCAAATTATCATATTAGAATGATTTCTGAAGGATCATGTGACACTGAAGACTGGAATAATGATGCTGAAAATTCAGCTTTGACGTCAGGAATAAATTACATTTTTAAATATATTAAAATGGAAAACAGTCATTTTAAATTGTAATAATATTTCACAATATTCCTGTATTGTAAATACCATATGTCTCAGCTGACCACTTGTTCACCTGAGACAGATATTAATACCAGGTATAAAGTGAGCCTTTGTAATGATAAAGGATATTTTGGGATGCTTACTTTGACTTTTTTTATTATTGATTGAACAGAGAAGAAAGTTAGTTCCTGGATTTTCCATTGGAATAATTCCAAAACCCCACAAAATTAACAAATCATCGTTATATAACCACACATAGGCTGTGCAGTATTTTGCTCCTGCAAACCTTGGACTTTGGAGACTCAGACTGCCTCTCATCCATCCACTGGCCCTGTGAAAGAGAAAACATATGGAAATAATTGTATTATGCCACCAAAATCATTCATAATCACACCATGGGTGCATTTATGGAAATCTTTATACTGTGTTATTCGTGTCTTCTATGCCAGATTGTACCATTAAGTCACAAAAAGACGCTTCATGTGAAGAAAAAAAAAACATTCAATCTTGCTTTATGTTCTGCAGATGAATATGAATGGAAAGGATCATCTGCCAAGTTACTTCAGTGCAGCAGACAAATGGCCAGGGAAAATCCATGAGCCATTGGACCAGGGGAACTGCAATGCATCCTGGGCTTTCTCAACTGCAGGTGAGTCAGAGAAGACATGACACAGACCACAGCAGAAGAACACTGCAGAGTACAGTATTGTGTGTATGTTATATAATAACGCTAATGCAGTTCTTCCGTCCTGTCGCTCATATGTGATTCACTCCTAGCTGTTGCGTCAGACCGGATCTCTATTCAGTCAATGGGTCACATGACCCCTCAGCTCTCACCTCAGAATCTGATTTCCTGTGACAAGCGTCATCAGGACGGCTGCGCCGGTGGGCGTATCGATGGGGCCTGGTGGTACCTAAGGCGAAGAGGGTAATTCACTGCATGTTTTACACACAACATCAAATAGAAGACCAAATCTCAGTAGTTCATCTTACTAATCAAATGGTACACATTTGACAAATAATACTTTAACTTACATATTTTGGTGTTTTCAATAGCAGTAATACTATGAAATGTTTCTTGAGCAGCAAATCAGCATATTAGAATGATTTCTGAAGGATCATGTGACACTGGAGTAATGATGCTGAAAATTCAGCTTTGATCACAGGAATAAATTACATTAATGTTTTTACTGTATTTTTATCAAATAAATGCACCCTTGGTAGACATAAGACATAGACATAACTTTTTTTAAAGATTTTAATTAATAGTAAAATTCCATAAAAAATAAATATTACATATTTTAATTGAATAATTGAACAATCCTTAATCAATTATTCAATTAAAATATGTAAGGATTATTTCAGTTAAATTTGATGGAATTTTACTGAAAGAAATAAGACTATTACTGTATGTTTTAACATTAAAAAAATCATACTGACCTTAAACGGTAGTGAATGTGTAAAACAATCCCTGTCAGATGTTAGCAGCACATTCAGCAAATATTTTGAAACATTTTTTGATCTAGAATATATGTGAATTTGCTCTTTTTAAGACGTATTAAGATTTATTTATGTTTATCAGATAATTATACTTGGGCAGACAATCACTTAAAAAAAATTGTAATCACCTTAATTACACAATATGCTGATGAGTAAGATTAATAACAGTAAATTTCATAGGTCACGCTTTAGATTAGGGTCCAATTCTCACTATTGACTAACTATTAACTACTACTTTTTCCTCAATAAACTCCTAATTACTGCTTATTAATAGTTAGTAAGGTAGTTGTTAAGTTTAGGTGTTGGGCAGGATTGAGGGATGTAGAATATGGTCATGCAGAATAAGGCATTAATATGTGCTTTATGAGTACTAATAAACAGCCAATATTCTAGTAATATGCTTGCTAATAAGCAACTAGTTAATAGTGAGACTTGGACCCTAAACTAAAGTGTTACCATTACATATATCAATATTGGCTGACAAAAGCCCCTAAATGAAGAATTAAACACATTGCTTTATTACAAAAAGGGGATTTAAAGGTCAATATATTGAATGTTTTATTTCCATTTCACAAATGTATCTCTAAATTATATTGCTAAAAATTATTAATATTGTTTAATGATTGTTAAATTGACATAATTATGCTGCGTTCACGCCATGTCATAATTACCGTAGTCTCAAGATGACAACACGACGTTGCATTCGGAGCAGTTCACGTCCTCGGACTGGGAATTATGCGTTTCTATGGCACCACTATCAACGGCTAAATGAATCTGCATTGGTCATGTGGTACAAATAGGAGCTCTCACAAAATTCCCACCTTACAAGCTGTAATTACGAGCTCTACGAGGACGTGAACGCTTTTTACTATGGAATGCCACGACTGCCAAAATTAAAAATAAATAAATACATAAATAAATATACAAAGAAATGTAAAAAAAAAAAGCAAAAATAAATAAATAAATATATAAATAAATATACATAGAAAAACAAAAAAACAAAAATGAATAATTATTTATACATTTATTTCCTTATTTATGTATATATTTATTTTTTCCACATTTATTTATTTATTCTTTTATTTATTTATACATTTATTCATTTCTATTTTTATTAATTTAATAAAATAGTATGCACATATTTAGAAAATGACAATAAAGTCTTATTACGTGATACTGTAATAATTTTTTTATAAATGTATGTAAACATTTATATTTTATGTAATTTTTTTTGTTTTAAAGAGGACCTATAATGCCCTTTTAAGAGTCTTGATTTTCTTTTTAGTGTCTACTAGAACAGGTTTTCATGCTTGAATGTTCAAAAAACACTATATTTTATACATATTTTATGGCCAAAATAATATGGCCAAAATCTTATATCACGGGTTAAGTCATATCACCCTAATGGTACTGTGTGACATGGATAGGCTACTCTTTATTCCGGACATAGAACATCGTCTGGTCTGGATTTGTAAAACGTCCTGGGCTAACAAACATGAACAGCAACATCTTCAACAGATCTGATAACAGGGACTGAAATGGAAGCGCTTGATATTTTCCATTAACGGTCAGAACACACGGAAAGGAAGCAGCGCACATACAGGCTACAGTGAAGTCGACGCAAGCATATTGATCAATGCATTTGAAACGAGACCACAAATTCACTTCACATTCATATTTCCGGTTCCCTGGAACCGACGCCCATATTTAGGCGTCGGTTACAGTAGAACATTTTGTCGTGTCACTTCACGTGTGGACAGTCACAGCATCGCTGAGTATAATGGGGTTTTCTTGGTGTGGTCTTATTATTAATCACACGTCTTAGGCTAAGTTATCAACTGGAAATATCCAGAATTAGATAAATCAAATGTGCCCATGGAAACGGAGCTGGTGAAACACACACGCCATGCATTAAACATACACAGATGCATCATCCTCTATCAAACAGCACCTGTCGCGTGCCCTCATATTTTTGAGGAGACATAACTTTTTTATTTTCGGTACTGTCAGTTTACAGTTAGCCCATTAGGCTAATTTATGTGTATCTTTATGCCTACCATGCATATTACACCAACGCCAAGCTTTGATAGGTGCACTGAGTGTACGGGTTTACTTTACAGGAATTTAACTTTATAGACCTATTTCATATAGTCTATTTGATTTTATTTTGGCCAGTATGACGATGATAATAACAATAGCCTAATAATAATAGAAAGAAAGAAAGAAAAAGAAAAGATAAGTGATTTCAAAGACTGGGATGGGATGGAAACAAAAATGTTTTCTTTGTTTTCTTGTATTTTTCTCACCTGTTCTTTTGACATTATTGATAATGAACTTCATGCTGTATAGGGAATATAACACCCCTGCGTTATGCCTAAAGCCTAAAGGGTGCGATTTGTAAATAATAATAATAATAAAAATTAAAAAGTTATGTAGCCTGTAGCCTATACTAGCCTATATATTTTTTTTTACTGTTTTTGGCAGTTGTTAGGCTACAGAAAAAATTTAACAATAAATAATTTGATTTGATCTTTGAAGTAGTGTATTAGATAGAGATAGCTTCGATATTTGATCAGTATGATGATACTTGGTTACAATGACACTAATAACTCTATTCTGGAAAGAATAACGAGATACAAATCTGTAAATATTCAATCGACTTTTCTGAAATTCAAAACAAAATATTAATGCATTCGTAATTTCCATTTCTGAATAGTTGCTATGGTCACGCAGGTTTGTGCATTAAACTCATGGCCCTGAGAAATAGCCTATCAACAATTATGTTGTTCCCCCGAACATGACCCCTCTCTGCCACCTTTTTGAACATTTGGCCATGTATTTATTTATTTATTATTATTATTTTTAAATAATGCATAGGCCTAAATAGAAATTATCATAGAAGCAAATCTACAGCTGAACCGCTACAACACGTCGTGTTGTTTTCGATTCGGCGTATTTGAAGGAATCAAACGAATGGATTGAACTCACTCGTTAAGACAGTGACTTGCTGCCACCTGTTGTCTGTCATATTTCTGTCTTTAAAATGTAAAACACTTATCTCATAATATTTTTATGAGGGCACACGACAGGTGCTGTTTGATAGAGGATGATACATCTGTGTATGTTTAATGCATGGCGTGTGTGTTTCACCAGCTCCGTTTCCATGGGCACATTTGATTTATCTAATTCTGGATATTTCCAGTTGATAACTTAGCCTAAGACGTGTGATTAATAATAAGACCACACCAAGAATAACCCATTATACTCAGCGATGCTGTGACTGTCCACACGTGAAGTGACGCGACGCAACAAAATGTTCTACTGTAACCGACGGCTCGTTCTATTTTGGATCTTTGAAATATGCGTTGTATTTTAAGCGTTTGTCACATGTTGTGCATGTACAAATAGGAAATATGAATGTGAAGTGAATTTGTGGTCTCGTTTCAAATGATGTTGCTGTTCATGTTTGTTAGCCCAGGACATTTTACAAATCCAGACCAGACGATGTTCTACGGCCATGTCCGGAATAAAGAGTAGCCTATCCATGTCACACAGTACCATTAGGGCGATATGATTTAACCCGTGATATAAGATTTTGGCCATATACCTATCCAAGTCATTCATCACAGACAGTATCAACGTCAGTACAGTGGTGTCACAAGGTGTCACTGTGGCCTCAACGCTTCGCCCTCTCCTACTCTGAGCTCGATTGCTATGTCTGAGGTAAACCACGCCCTCCTCATTACCCTACCGACAAAGAAATGTAAAAATGAATAAATGTAAAAATGAATAAATGTAGAAATAAATAAATGTAGAAATACATAAATATAAAAATAAATAAATGTAGAAATACATAAATGTATAAATAAATAAATGTAGAAATGAATAAATGTGGAAATAAATAAAAATAGAAATGAATAAATGTATAAATAAATAAAAGAATAAATAAATAAATGTGGAAAAAATAAATATATATACATAAATAAGGAAATAAATGTATAAAAAATTATTTATTTTAGTTTTTTTGCTTTTCTATGTATATTTATTTATTTATTTTTGCTTTTTTACATTTCTTTGTATATTTATTTATTTATTTATGTATTTATTTATTTTTAATTTTGGCAGTCGTGGCATTCCATATTTTACAAGTTGAAATCTCGTAATTACGGTAATTTCAACATGACGTGAACGCACCTTTAGACCTAATTAGAATTTGATGCCAATCTTTATGGTTTAAGTATGTGTCTCTATCTTTTTCTGTCAGGGTAGTGACTGAGGAGTGTTACCCCTTCTCCACGCCCCAGCACACCCCTGCTGAAGTAGCTCGCTGTATGATGCAAACTCGAGCGGTGGGCCGGGGAAAGAGGCAGGCCACAGCGCACTGCCCCAACAGCCACAGCTACCACAATGATGTCTACCAGTCGACCCCACCGTACAGACTGTCCTCCAATGTAAGTCAGCTGACCCCTGGAATCAAGACACTGCCCTGCAGAAAATAGGGGTTGAACGAGTTCAGATTTTTTAAGTCAACATTTATGTGATTAAAGTCAAGCATAGTAGTCGCTGATGACGTCCTTAATTAACAAATAATCCTGAACCTTGAGCTGAGACTGAACGCGGGTTTATCAGTTCTTTTATCTTTGGGTCGTTATATTTCTCACAGATTTCTGCTCGTTCTAAATCAGATGCAGATAAAGCAGCACAGTAAAGATTACATTTATATGAATGCATTAATGCATGTGAATTATTACTACCTGACAGCTTCTCTCTACTAGTAAAGCTGTGGGTTTTAGTTACTAAGAAATATATGCTAGAACTTATCATTTTCTAAGCCGATCAATTTTAAGCATCCAGATGCTATAATCAAACATATCTTGTGGAGCGCTCTCGGAGTATGCACTTATTTGTCATTCTAACTGTTGGAAACGGAGTGTAAAAGTCTTCAAAGATTTCTTATCCTGTTTCGCCCTCTATAGGCCATGATCAGCGACTAGTCCACGCCAAGCTTAAAGCGCCATGGCAGAGCATTAAAGTTGACTACTCTGTGCAACCCCTAGCAGAAAATCAGTTTTTTAGAAAATGACAATAAAGTCTTATTACGTGATACTAATTTTTTTTGACCTATAATGCCCTTTTAAGAGTCTTGATTTTCTTTTTAGTGTCTACTAGAACAGGTTTTCATGCTTGAATGTTCAAAAAAAACACTATTTTTCACATATTCTCCATTGTTGCGGCTCCTCTCTTCCCAGTCTGTCAGTAACGCTCTGTTTAGTTCCTGTCTCTATGAAGCCCCTCCTTCTGAAAAACACAATGTGCTCTAGTTGGTCGACTGGAGTAGTGTGCTGTGATTAGTCAATTGCATTGAGCGTGTTTGGAAAATGTCACGCTCCTTACTATAATTGCGAGTTTTAACACACTCAACCAGGCCCTGCCCCTTTATTTTGTGTATGCCTCATTATTTAAATGAGGAATATTGTGACGTGTTCATTCCTGGTAGAAAACTCAAGACTACAATGGAGGCGTTTCAGGAGTTCAGAAACACTGACACTGATATGAGTGACTGTACTTTGCAGACCTTATTCATGCTCAAACAGCAACATTACACACTAAAGAAAGCTGAATATGTAAAAAAAACAACATAATAGGTTCTCTTTAATTATGTTTAGTGGAAAACAAGTTTTATGACATCTAACATGTTCTGACATTACACTCTCATTAAAACACAGACCTCTGCCTGCATAATACCAATGGTTAAAGCATCAGTGATTTACTGTTTTTTCACTCACACCCAGCATCTGCGTGCATTTCTGCTCTCAAATTCTTCATCAATCAAACTCAAAGCCAAAGGGAAGAATAACTCACAACTGTCTAGAGAGGCATTACATTAGTAGTCATGTCATGGTTGAATGTATTCTCTCCCTGAGCTATATCTTACCACCCATTTGTCTCTCTTTATGCATAGTCTACGTTATATACATGTCTCCAGGCGTGTTTTCGGTTGTATATTGTTCACAGATGTGACGAAGAAATGCGGTGAACAATTAAACAATTTCTTCCAAAATATATGGAAGGATGACTGTTTATCATGTGCATTACCCAAGCATCTTAAGACTGCTCATATTTAAAACATTAATTTCATAACATTATTAACTGTCACCTTTTCATGGTGCAGTATATACAGTATGCAGCATTATTTTCACTACTGATCTCACTTGACATGTTGATTCTGCTTTTCCACTCACAGGAGAATGAGATTATGAAAGAGATTATGGATAATGGCCCCGTGCAAGGTATGGATTTCTCCAGAAGCGTGTGTCTGTGTGTGTGCTTGTGTAATACTGTGAGCCAGAGGATAAGAATAGTAAAAAGCACATGCCTAATAACTGTTAATGCAGTCAGCAACGATCAATCTATGTCATATTAGTCACCATGGATATTGTAGATGCCCAGAGCATTTATCTTGGACAAAAGGCCTAAACTCATCATATATACAGTGAGTTCTTGAGAAAAGTCCCCTACGGTAATATGATGAGGGTGTGTGTCTGTGTGTTCTTGTGTTGTTCAGAGCAGATCCTGTACCAGTGTTCTGTTGTATTGTTCCCGACAGGAGGGAACCCTGGATTTACGCCAGCTTTCGTTTCTAATCTTTGCAAAAATTCTGCCTAACCTCTGGCTTATATTGAGAAACAGGAGATGAAAAGGTCTACATGTGCAGGAGTGTGTGTGTGTTTTCATTAGGCTCTGTTTACTGCTGAGGATCTCCTAGTAATGTCTGGAAAAACCCAAAGTGTAAGAGGGTGCAGGTAGTTCCCATAATGCAGTGTCTTCCAGAATATTGAGTCTTACTGGTTTTACTTCACATGCCACCAGGGCCGTCCTCAAGAGGGTTGCGGCAGGTACCCACCCATAAAAGTTTTGTCCCTGTGAAGTTGAGCTCATTTCAATTAGTAGCAGCAACTTTGATCTCACTTTTATCTGCAAGGGAACAAAATGTTTGGGTGAGCTTGTGGGGTATTACAAAATTGGGCTTTAAAAGCAACCATAGGTTTTCTGTAGTATGACTGAGAGTGATAAGAATGAATAACATATGGTCTGTACTACTGTAATTTGCATTGTATTTTAAAACTTAAAGATGCATAATGGGTGTGTGTTACGTTTGTTTTTCCCTTTCTAGCCATTATGGAGGTCCACGAGGATTTCTTTGTGTACAAGAGTGGAATTTACAGACATACAGATGTCAATTACCACAAACCGTCACAGTACCGCAAACACGCAACGCACTCTGTCAGGATAACAGGGTAAGTCCCGGCATTGCATAACTTTTCATCTCTAATGGTGGAAGCAAGAGGAATGAGTTTTTATTTTTAGCATTTTTCATTTTCTGATACTGTTTTCAGTTGCTTCTGTTGATATTTATGGAAAGAAAATGAAGAAATAATTTAACAGTTAATAATATTTTTCAGCATCTTGACCAAAAATTTATGTACCTCTTGATGGAAATAAATGTTGTGATGTTATTTCCATCAAGAGGTGCATTCATTTTTGGTCAAGATCTTGTATTGACAATGCAAGAGTCCAGCACTCTGTAAAGTCTCCTCCAGCACATCCCAAAGGCTTTCAATGAATTTAAGGTCTGGCCAATTCATGTGTGAAAATGATCCTTCATGCTCCCTCCCAACCATTCTTTCACAGTCTGAGCGGATGAATCTTGACATTGTCATCCTGGAATATGGCCATGATGTGTCTTCCTACAGTTGTTTAAGAAATTAAAAGCTACACACGCATCAATTAGGGTTAGAAGAACTGTTGCCAAACATATAACATGCTAGAAACATAATAATCACTGCAATAATGATCCATTCATAGACTCTTAAGCATTTGCCTATTTAAATCCAAACATTGACTTTTTTTTTTTTGGCCGAGCAGTGTCTTATATAATTTATCTAACCCTATTGCATATTGTTCAACCTACTGTCTAATTTCCACATTCGTCACCATCATGGCCCTGAACTGACTTGCCTTGAAGGGACTTTGAAAATATTTAAGACAAACTCTTTGAGAGACATCAAGGCCCCACTTGTCTGCCTTGCAGACATGTTTTTTTGTTGCTAGCAGACAAAACACCTGGATGATTGGCTTTGTCTGGTTTTGTTCATTCATACGTAACACACCCTAATAGCACTGCACAGTGATTCTCAACTAGCCTCCTCCTCAATAGAGAGTCCACTGCAATTGTTTTCTCATAAACTAGACAACAACATAGTGTCGGCCCAAATCCGGGCCACATCTGGTACATATGGATTCCATGCGTACCAGATGTGGGCTGGATCTGGGCCGACACTATGTTGCTGTCTGGGCAATTACCAGTAATTTACTCTTGAAGGAAGCAACTGGTTAAAGAACACATGGTTTCTTGATTTGCATGAATGTGCTTCATATGGCCAGATTTACTAAACAGGGCAAATTAGTGTGAGAGCGCAATTCCAAAATAAGTGCTGATGGGGATGGTTCTGCATGTGATCTACTGACGACGTGCAAATTAAAGAACACAGACGCAGCCGGATCTTTTCCATAATGACCAACGCAATCTACCAGTTAGTGTCTAGTTTAAGACGTGCTTTTTTGGCCGTTAAATAATAGCGCAAACACACTAGTAAATTGACAAGCGCAAACCTTAGTAAATCACCTTGCATGATTTATTTAAATACTCTCATCCCACAAATGTTGCATCTGAAACGGAAACTCCTACAAATGCATATGCAATAAGGTCAGCCGCAAAAATAACTGTCCACGTCTTTTCAGCGCTAATTTTTCACTGCGTGTCTTTAGTAAATCCTGACAGTTTTTTAATGGCAAAACAGGGTTTGCGCTGTTGGTAAATCTGGCCCTTAGTCTTTCCCAGACAGTGATAGTTTAGTTCCAGAGTGCACTCGGGTCAGTCCCCAGGTATTTCTCTGGTAACCTCGTCTGACCTGCCGCTGGTGTCTGTGAGTGTGATATGCTTCACTGGTGACGGTGATATCGAGCGCGAGTCTGTCTGAACCCCGGCTTTTCTCCCGGCCTCCTGTCATTCGCTGACGCTGCGGTTCTCGTGCTGCTCTAGACGTTCAGAGGACGCTGTATAGGCCTATGGAGTTAACATACAGGGGGCAGCGGCAGTGTTTTTACGGGGAAAATCCCACCGTGGTGCATTCGGCTAAGCCTGGGGCCTGGGAAAGTTTGTGGAAAGCTCATTGATGTCCAGCGTAATGGAAATGGCATTGTTCAATGCACAGAGAGGCCTAAACCCAGCACAGGTCAGAAGCTGGTTGGAAGCAGTGGTATGTCTGTTATTGTCCAAAGCCAAGGACAGAAAACGTGGTGAGATAAGAGTGTAGCAGAGGTCTGAGCTGCACTTTTCCTGGCTTTGCCAAACACACAGCCATTAGTTCTGGCCCTTCAACTCTCCCATGTAGTTTATATGAGCGCACAGTGTTTTTTTAGGTGATTTTGTTTGTTATTTGTTTGAGTGTACTGAATTCCGATCTGTTGGCATGGAAGGCAGATTAAGTATTATTTTGGAACAGAATATGTTCCCGGGTCTGATGGAAAACTTCCCTTAGAATAGGCAAGGACTAAACTATATTTGCTCCAGACATTCCACATATACAAATAAATGGCCCCTTGACACATGTAGTGATTGACGAGCTGAATATTCTGAGAGGAAAAGACACTGAAAGGTCAACGGCTCCCTCAGTGAGAGCCGAAACCCCAAGGAACCAGGACGGGTGGAGAAGCAAAAGGAAGTTCTTGGCATGGTGAAGGTTCAACCCATCGGGTTATTGTTGACTTGAGCAGATGTAAGGGGGCGGGTGTGTGCTGCTTCCTGATGCTCACGTCCTTCCTCTGAGAGTGGACACAATTCACCTTATCAGGAGAACATGTCCACAGCACCGTTTGCTGGATGTATTTTGATTTTCAAAGGATTCTCCAATTTTTTATGTTATTTGTTTTCGGTTCCAGAAAGCAAGGTTAACTTACCGTCACGTATACCTTGCTTACTCGAGGTATGCTGGTTCCAAAAACGTGTCAGGGAGTAAGTTCAGACAACCCAGACATTTTCATCGACGAGTCACCATGGAAACGGACAAGTGCGCCATACTACTTCCTCCTTCTTTTGTTTAATGGTGATTTACATAACTTACTTGGTGCACATCGCCACCTATTTGGTGGCTGTGCAATCATTTTTTCAATCTTTTCGTTTAATAAGTAATCTTTATTCACTGACAATAAGGATTATATTGTTTGTTTGATGCTAATTAATTGAATGCAGATCCATGTGTGAGATGACAATAAAATAAATAATAATTATATTTGATTTAAACATTTAAACATGACCTTGTTATAATAGTGCTTTAGAATTAATATATAATATTGTATATTATATAACTGTAACTATATAACAAATTTAGTTATATTAATATAGCTGTATTAATTATATAACACACATCTGAATAAGCAAACTAACCCTGGAACATGAGCTGCTCCAGAGCAGGTTATGTCCACAGAGTGAGTTGCTATGGCTGAAAGTTACCTCCGTTTTTGAAACCGAAAGTTGAGGTTATCCGCTTACGTACTCTTAAATATACCCGGGTATGTCACATAACCTGCTTTCTGGAATACCCCCAGGTGTGATTATTCCTCGCTGCTATAATAAATATAATATATATATATATATAAATATATGTATATGTGTGTGTTATTTTGAATTTAGCTTGTTTTTCTTACCCCATTTTTCTTCATTTACCTCACCACATTTTGTAAGATTTATACTACATGAAATAAAACAACTTGGCAGTGTGGTAAGAAAAATAAACAAAATAAATTATAAAAATAAATAAAAAGATTATATTATATTAATTATATTTAAATTTTTAGAGTTGAAAGCTCTCTGGTGTGATAAAAATATATTTTAATACATATTTTCACCTGTTTTCCGATAAAAACACTTATAATATAAAAAAATACATAAAAATATAAATGTACACACATATTAATTTATCATATATAATTTATCTTGAATTTAAGTGCATTTTTCTTATCCCATTTTCTTCATAAGCTGAACAAGATAAAACATTTTTACTAATGTGGCAAGAAAAATAAAATAAAAATAATTATATAAATAAATATAAACATTATATCATATTTAAAATTCAAAATATTAAAAGTCAAATATGTAATTATATTTTACTGACTAAAATTCTTATTAAGAAATTGATTGTATTTGATTAAAAAAACCTGCATTTGTAACTTGGATTCGTACATTTTTTTTTCTTAATACTAATGTTTAGTGAATGCACAATATCCACATTGATTGATTTTTATTGCACTTTTTCAGATGGGGAGAGGAGAGAGACTACAATGGCAGACCACACAAATACTGGGTGAGAACTGATATCCATCTGATTTGAAGTTTTATTTTCTGTTCAACAGCAGCTTTTACACATTTTTACACATTTTAAACCACAGATTGGAGCCAATTCATGGGGGAAGAACTGGGGCGAGGACGGTTACTTCCGCATCGCTCGCGGTGTAAACGAGTGCGAGATTGAGGCGTTTGTGGTCGGCGTGTGGGGCAGAGTCACCATGGAAGACATGCACAACCATCATCACGGACGGCGCAAGTAGAGATCTGCAGCTCTGCAGTGGGCTCTCTGTACGCCTCACTGTATGATTTAAACCACAGTCAATCAGGTCTTTTGCAGGTTTGTTAGAGTCTGATTTCCACCAAACCCCAGTGCCTTCTGAATATCTCTTCACACAATATGCATAAAAAGTGGTGTCCACTGCCCCCCTCTGTCCAAATACACATCTCCACTAAAGTTTTGGTTCCTTTGTGGGTGACTAGTAGGAGGAATGTAAAACTCAAATTTGTGTATATGGCAAATATCGTCTTATTGGTGGAAACCGGCTTGTTACACTCCTTGACTTGACCTCAAATAACAGCCACAGACGCGCTCAGGACTCAGTATTCCAAAGACACACTTCACAGGCACACACTCACTCAGCATCATAATATAACTATTTCAAATGTCTAATATAGTGATATTAGGATGTGGTATGTTTTGTGTTTTTCCTTACTTTTGGGAATCATCACGTACTAAGGCAGCACTCCATACATTCTGCTAAAGCGATAGAGGGATGGAAGAACACCAGGATGGGGGAAGAAGTAGGTTTTAGGACCAATAATTTATTCTAAAAATACCCTAGATTAGATTTATGACAGTTCTCAGCATTCCATTGAGATTAAGTTTGTTTAAATATTGCTTTTAAGATGTAAAGAACCACTCCAGTCTATCTTTCAAAACTCTGTTTAGAATATAACTATAGAAGCTTGTTTACGCCACGAAGTAAAAAAATAAAAAAAGGTAATTGCGACTTTTTTTCTCACAATTCAGAGTTTATAATTTGCAATCGCAAATTTATATCTACAACTGCGAGAAATAAAGTCAGAAGTTTGAGTTGTAACATACTTTATTTCTCTCAATTGGGAGTTTATATCTCACAATTGTGAGAAATAGTCAGAAGTGCGATTTATAACCTTGCAATTCTGAAAAAAAAGTGTCCGAATTGTGAGATAAATAGTCACAATTTCCTCGTTTATTTTTTATCATGTGACTGAACCAAGCTTCCATATATAACAGGAAACTACAGAGCCCAGCACGTGACATGCTGGAATATATATATATATATATATAGTGGCCACAATTTACTAATTTGTTCCCTTGATTTAAGCAAATAGTGCGCACAATATAATAATTTGTTCCCTTGTTTTACTAAATTGTGTGCACGATATAATCATTTGTTCCCCTGAATTAGTAAATTGTGACGACGTTGTACTAAAATGTTCCCTTGTTTTGATTTAACTAAAACAAGGGAACGAATTATTACAACGTGGCCATGATTTAGTAAAATGAGGGAACAAATTAGTAAATTGTGGCCACGATTTACTAAAACATGCTGACGTATTAGTAAGTCGTGGGAACAAATTAATTTGTGGCCACAAAATACATATTTTTCCCCGTATACCATGTGCAAGGCTCCGTAGAAAATAAAACCAAAAGAAATGTTTGGGGTCTTTTTTACATGCTATGAGACCAAAAAATTACCACCAGTTACTGCCATTTTTAATGTCCATTTAATCCTCAAGAATTCACTGTCTGGAAGTGGTTTGGTCATGAAACCCGGAGCTTATAGTGACATCAAGGGCAAAAACAATCACCAAGACCTTTGGTTGAAACGATTATAATGCATTGGCTATATTGTGCTGGAAAAATATATAAAATACCACAGATTCAGTGTAAGAATTAAACCGGCTCTCTCGAGTCTTAAGCTATTGTACTCTGTAAACTGATTGTACACAAACATTGACATAAACCTTATTTTTTTGTTCTTGTGTCTGTTTTGTTGAATTATTTAATTGACTACTATGACCATTAGTATTTAAAGGAAAAAGGCAAAATCTTAAATATGAGATTTTCAAAATGTAAAGGCGAAAATAGGACAAACGTGAACATGGTTTTGGGTACAATGCTGAATTACTGTCTCGCTACTGTATGTAAAAATCAGGCAAAAACGCAATATTACAAGACATCATAGAGCATGTTTGCTTCTCAATTATCCATCTACACATGTATGGAGATTAGTGTGTTAATAAGCGTGAGACAGATATTGCTGCTTGGGCATAAAACAGCAGACTATATTATCATGCATGCGCCAGAGCTCCGAGCAAACCCATCTGCTGACTTTATCATTATCAATGTCATTATTATGGTGACATGACTAATTCAAAAGCCTTATGACAGGCATTTGATTCAGCAACACTCTCACAGACAGGAAGACAGGGGTCTTTCAGTATAAATTCAGCAACAGATGCTATATTCTGTCCATTAGGATTCGGTTAAATGTGTTCTCTATTAGTCATGCAAGAAGTTTCCATTTAGATAAAGCCTTTATATACAGTCCATCATATGAGCTCATGTCATGAATATTCAATATCTTAATTTTACATTACGGTTCATATTATACACTGATTTGAGCCCAAGCGGGATCGTTCTCATTTAGACACATTCTTCAGTTTGTTCTTCCAGTTCTGTAATTGTGAATGAATACTGTGTTATTTAAGAACAAAGTCTGTCTGTAAATAATGCATCGCTGGTTACTACTGTGCAATGTTACCATGTTGTTTCTCGTATTGTCTGTATACACAATGCAAACCACTGTAGTGTTCACCTGCGTGATGCAATAAAAGTCCTACAGCCCACTTAATCATATTCACACCTGTTTTTTTCCCCTGCACATTAACACTGTTTTGTATTATAAAAGCTGTTTTCACCTTACCTTTAAAGGGATAGTTCAGCCAAAAATGAAAATTCTGTCATAATTTACTCATCCTCAAGTTGTTCAAAACCAAGATCCAAAGATATTTTGAAGAATGTTGGTAACCAGACAGTTGACGGTAGCCATTGGAAGAAAGAAACTCATACAGGTTTGGAACAACTTGAGGGTGAGTAAATGATGACAGAATTTTCATTTTTGGTGGAGCTATCCCTTTAAATCCCCAAATGGTCTCTTCTCCATATCATAACATTTTTTTAACAAGTGAGTCTATAGGTAAGTATAGATATCAAATGTGTGAGGGAGTCATAACACTGTTTTCAACTAAAAACGGATTTATGATTGTGTAAAACGGCCCCTAAGATTGATTAGTTTGTTCGTTCGTTGATTCACTATGTATGAAGAATAAAGGCCGATAACTATAAAGATAACGATTAAGATATAGTTCTAAATATCGTTCTCAATACTAAAGAATTGCAGAGTTCACACCACAGCTATAACAATAACGGCACAGAGAAACATATCTTTGGAATCACTTTCGATTAAAAACGTAGCCAATCAGAATCCATCCTGCTGTAACGAGCTCGCGCGCAGACAAGCACGCGCTTAAAATACTATATTATAGTATAGCTGGTGTGGACGCTAATATAGTTATCTTTATAGTTATGTGAACGCAGGACAATGTTTTTAACTAAAAACGGAAAACTTTTTTTAACGGCTCTGGTAACGGTAGCAGCAGTGACACGTTGACTTTACCAATCAGCGATTGGCTCGTTTATTTAGAAGGCGGTACTTCTAATGCTGCATTCCAGACAAGGTTGGACGAGGAATATCCCAAATTAAATGTCCCACTTCAGACCTCAGTGAGTTCCAGGCAATCAGACTTCACATTTACATGTTGACCACATGATGTCTCCGAGACATAACGAGAGCATATTGTGTTTTTGTGTCAATTATGGCAAAAACAGAATAAAAATAACAATCGCTTTGAAAAAGCGCTGAGGTTGGGGTTGATCGATGTACCAAGAGTTCACAGGTTGAATGTCCAACGTTCCAGACGTTATTTCCAAAAACGAGGTGGGAAAAATCCGAATTCCGAGCTGTCTGGAACGCAGCATTATTCCACCATAGTGGTGCAGGTATGGCATCACTTTGTAGGCCAAAACGCAGAAGCGAGTTAGCATTTTTAGCACTTCTGGTTCCCTCGGAAGTCAATGGGTTTTTTGAATGGGATTTTGGTTAAACGGCTGAAATAAGGTCTGTGGTGAACACAAGCTCAAGACACTTTCACGTTTTATTCTACGACATAAAATACATCAGTATTACCCACTCGTGATTTTTTTTTAAGCTGTTACGTGTCTTGAAAAAGGCGGTTGCTAATGCTGCCTTCAGGTGCTATCGGATATTTCCTACTTCCCACTTCTGAAGTCGTGATTGCGAGCTCTTTGCATTCAAATTTTGACTTGAGAGGGCGTTCATGTCCAATTTTTAACTAGGAAACTAGTATTTACGATAATTCCGATAGCACGTAGTGACTGCATAAAAAGTGGCTAAATGTGACTACAGAGGCTGTGGAGGAGATTAAACGTCATCACGCCGAAAAGGTAAATTCAGTCCGCTTTTGCATACTCATTATGCTCATATAAACTAGTCTAACTCAGACTTTCTGGGGAAAAGTTTTTTTTTTTTAAGATAAAAACTGTCAGAAGCTTAGTGATAGTGACGTTGAAGTCGTGGGACCGTGGTGTAGTCCGTTTATAGCCTACCTGTAGCTTTTTACCTCTGGCGACTGCATTTAGGCTTCAAAATTCATAAATGTTGTGTTCATCTGTGAAAATGATCTTGATGGACAAAACGTGTAAGTATCATAAACTTTTGTTGATCACAGGGCTTGTTTTGTGCGATAGCCCAAAAGCCTATGAGGGAACTAGTGTGATGCTAACTGGCAGAATAAGTCCCGCCTTCTAAATAAAACAGCCAATCGCCAATGGGTAAAGTCATCGCGTCACTTCAGCTTCGGTTAGAAGTTCCATTTATTTATAAACGGAAACTGTTCTCCCTTCCCAATCGGAATATTCAAAACTTTAAATAGTGTTTACGAATCCGCATTGTTGTCAATCAGTGCGACAAATTTATAGCAAAAACCTACAATATTACAAATTAAAACAGAACCAGAATAAACCAAGCACGGCAGCCATGAGAATGTTCCATATGTTTAATTCCAAAATAATGATGACAAAACTGAAAATATTTACAGCACATATCGCGTAAACACTTATGGTTTCTGTACAAAGAAATATACACATGCAAAAAGTATAAAATAATCCAAATAAAACAAGTCTAAAATGATAATACATACATTAAAATACAATGAGATCAGAACTAAAATTAGACATTCAATGAAACACTTTAAAAAAAAAATGTATCCAGTCCAAGTTCCCACGCTGTAAAGGCATCTGTACAACTTTACAATGACAAATAAATTAGGGGACATTATATGGGTCTATACAGATGAATCAACAATGTTCCTTCCAACAGGGAAAGAGTCACTGCCCACCACTCAAACATTTCAATACGCTTCAAAATCTCAAAGATAACAGTTGACTGATGTATGATGTGAGGATCACTGGAAATGAGAACAACAGGCCAATGGCGCATACAGACGGCATACCAACGTCATTCCAGTGACAATTTCAATAGTTGAGAGCTTCTTACGACTAATCTGTCACCAAAAACTATCCAAGGCTTTAAAACTAAAAAGGCTTGCGTTTGCATTAAATCTATCTATATGACGAGATAAATATCATAATTTAAAGGCTTCACATTTTGTCCATGATATCTTGCTATGCGAAATTATTTCCATGTCAAGAACTGCCTAGTCTAAATGGGAGGTGCATTTCAGAAACACTCCAAAGATGCGCAGAAAAGCCAAACGTAAAATCTGTGAAACGTCAATAACATGGACACAGAGGAAAATAAATGAACAGTTGTGAAGCTATGAGTAACTCATGTAAACAACCAGTCACAGCTATGCAGCGTATAACTTAAGAGTTAAATGTGTGTAGGGGACCAAAAAGAACAACAAAAACTAATTCTCATAAAGCATGGAGAGCTTTGGCATACCAATATGTATATCAACAGAAAAGTGACTAGCGTAAGTGCCATGTAGACAACAACCCTTTAGGATGACAGGGTTTTAATACTTACTGAAAAAGACCGGATTAAATAAACAACAGCAGAACTGCAGTACCAAGTACGTGCTATTCTAGGTTTTTATTAAAGGTTTAACAGATGTCTTCATAAACAGTTGCATAAACCATTGAAGCTGCAACATTGCACGTGGTAAGAACCAGAAACAACGTGAGTGCATTTACAGTATTCAGTCATTCTGTCCGAAGTCGATCGGCTCAGACGCCCTATGGCTATGTATCGCCACCCTTGTGACATTGCATTTAAAAAGAAAGAAAGAAAAAGGGCAGACACATAGTATAGAATAAGGCGTACACATCTGTAGATTGCACAACACAATTTGTTCTAGTCGTAGTAAATAAAAAACAAGAGGTTGAACTTGCAGCCTGTAAAAATTCCGCAGCTAAATGTAGCGCAATCATCGTTGAAATAAGCAACTAATTACACAAGTGTCCACTTAAAACGCTTCTCTACTCGTTTGCTCACGATTTGCGTGTTGCGTTCATTCAGACTGAGTTGATGTCACTGTTTTTATTAAAAGATGTACCTGAAAATGTGTCATACGTGTATTATGCGCGGTTCATTTTTCTCTAAAGGTTCATTAAGAAATGTTCCGAGTCGAACACTGTAAAAGCACAAAAACAGCCGCTTGCTCTCTGGCTCAGGCAAAACAGAAAGAGAAAAAGTTGTTCTCCTCGCTATTAAATTGCATTTGCATCGCTTTCTTCAAAAACCACGCTTGTGCAGGATTTGTTCTACACAAAACATTAGTCCACTCATGTAGATTTGTTGATCATTCAGCAAATCAAAGAAATATTTTATATATATATATATATATATATATTTATTTATTTATATTTATATTCCATTGTTTTAATCTCTGCTTACAAGTCTTAATTGAATTGGAAACAAGGCAGCAGCAAACTGGGAAAAGACTATCAATCTTAAATATCGTCTGCTGACGAAGGCTCTGATTGGCAGATATGGTAGTCAGCACACATTTTGATAGGCTCAGGACTGAAGTCTTCTTAATTGGCATCAGAAAGAGGATGAGATCATGATTCTCGGTCAGATCCTGGGCTGTAGCCTGCTGTGCAGGAAGGCCCTCATGCCTCCGAGAGGCCGCAGGTCGTTCTGGTGTTTGCGCCGATCGATGAAGGAAATGAGTCTAGAGGTATCGATGCATTCGGCCGAGCGACGGCCACCTCCGGGCCGCAGCCAGGGTTCCTGCAGGCAGGCGGCAGCCGGGGGCCGCTTGGAAGGTTCGGTCCTGAGAAGCAGGCACACGAAATCCCGTGCCGCCTGGCTCACGCCCTGGAAGTAGTCGTCGGGGAAGCTGAAGTCTAGGCGGCAGATGTTGAGGCACGTCTCCTCCACGCTCTCGTCCAAGAACGGAGACGCGCCGCTCAGCATCACGTACGTCACCACCCCCAGACTCCACAGGTCAGAGGAGAGAGAGACGGGATCCCCGAGAACCAGCTCAGGGGCCGTAAACTCTGGGCTTCCCAGCAGAGGGTGAACATAGGGAGTCGAGCTCAGCTGCACTGCGTCGCCGAAGTCCGTCAGCTTCACCATCGGCTGGGAGGGGCTCTGGTCCACCACAAGGTTTTCAGGCTGATCAGAAAGAGGGAAATTAGCATCACTTTGAAATTTAATTTTATTAATATCATAATATTAATTAGCATGCTATTTAAAACAAATAAAATATAAATAACTAATTAGTAAATAAAATAATTTTAGCATATTTAATAGTAGTAATTCAAAGTGCTTTACATAAAAATGATACAAAAATAGTAATCATTAAAAAGAAATACTAAATACACACACACACACACAAGCTGTTTGTGGTCAGTAAGAATTTTGCAGTCTCTTATCCGCATTATAATGCATTTTTCATGCATTTTCTTTCATGAAAAATACAGTAAAAACAGTATTATTGTGGAATATTATTACAATTTAAAATAATGGTTTTCTATTTTAATATACTTTAAAATATAATTTTTTCCTGTGATCAAAGCTGAATTTTCAGCATCATTACTCCAGTCTTCAGTGTCACATGATCCTTCAGAAATCATTCTAATATGATGATTTATTATCAATGTTGGAAACAGTTGTGCTGCTTAATATTTTTTTGGAACCTGTGATACTTTTTTCAATATTCATTGATGAATAAAAAGTTAAAGAACAGCATTTATTCAAAATAGAAATCTTTTCTAACAATATAAATCTTTACTATCACTTTTTATCAATTTAACACATCCTTGCTGATTAACAGTAGTGTATATTGTTTCAAAAGATTTCTGTTTTAAATAAATGCTGTTCTTTTTTTAACCTTCTATTCATCAATGAATATTGAAAAAAGTGCAATGATGATAAATCATATTAGAATGATTTCTGAAGGATCATGTGACACTGAAGACTGGAGTAATGATGCTGAAAATTCAGCTTTGATCACAGGAAAAAATTACATTTTAAAGTGTATTAAAACAGAAAAACATTATTTTAAATTGTAATAATATTTAACAATATTGCTGTTGTTTCTGCATTTTTGATCAAATAAATGCAGCCTTGATGAGCACAAGAGACTTCTCTCACTCACACACATATAATATAACATGCAAATAAACAAATAAATAAATAAATAAATTATATATATATATATATATATATATACACACACACACTCACCTAAAGGATTATTAGGAACACCATACTAATACTGTGTTTGACCCCCTTTCGCCTTCAGAACTGCCTTAATTCTACGTGGCATTGATTCAACAAGGTGCTGAAAGCATTCTTTAGAAATGTTGGCCCATATTGATAGGATAGCATCTTGCAGTTGATGGAGATTTGTGGGATGCACATCCAGGGCACGAAGCTCCCGTTCCACCACATCCCAAAGATGCTCTATTGGGTTGAGATCTGGTGACTGTGGGGGCCATTTTAGTACAGTGAACTCATTGTCATGTTCAAGAAACCAATTTGAAATGATTCGAGCTTTGTGACATGGTGCATTATCCTGCTGGAAGTAGCCATCAGAGGATGGGTACATGGTGGTCATAAAGGGATGGACATGGTCAGAAACAATGCTCAGGTAGGCCGTGGCATTTAAACGATGCCCAATTGGCACTAAGGGGCCTAAAGTGTGCCAAGAAAACATCCCCCACACCATTACACCACCACCACCACCACCAGCACCAGCATGCACAGTGGTAACAAGGCATGATGGATCCATGTTCTCATTCTGTTTACGCCAAATTCTGACTCTACCATCTGAATGTCTCAACAGAAATCGAGACTCATCAGACCAGGCAACATTTTTCCAGTCTTCAACTGTCCAATTTTGGTGAGCTCGTGCAAATTGTAGCCTCTTTTTCCTATTTGTAGTGGAGATGAGTGGTACCCGGTGGGGTCTTCTGCTGTTGTAGCCCATCCGCCTCAAGGTTGTGCGTGTTGTGGCTTCACAAATGCTTTGCTGCATACCTCGGTTGTAACGAGTGGTTATTTCAGTCAAAGTTGCTCTTCTATCAGCTTGAATCAGTCGGCCCATTCTCCTCTGACCTCTAGCATCAACAAGGCATTTTCGCCCACAGGACTGCCGCATACTGGATGTTTTTCCCTTTTCACACCATTCTTTGTAAACTCTAGAAATGGTTGTGCGTGAAAATCCCAGTAACTGAGCAGATTGTGAAATACTCAGACCGGCCTGTCTGGCACCAACAACCATGCCACGCTCAAAATTGCTTAAATCACCTTTCTTTCCCATTCTGACATTCAGTTTGGAGTTCAGGAGATTGTCTTGACCAGGACCACACCCCTAAATGCATTGAAGCAACTGCCATGTGATTGGTTGATTAGATAATTGCATTAATGAGAAATTGAACAGGTGTTCCTAATAATCCTTTAGGTGAGTGTATATATATATATATATATATATTTTTTTTTTTTTTTACACTGACCTTTAAATCCAGATGAACTATTCTGCAGTTGTGCAGGTACTGCAAAGCTTCTAAAATGTCCCGGAGGTAAAAGGCCACTTTCTCCTCGGTGAGGTTCCCCCAGCTCACAATGTAGTCCAGGAGACGGCCCTGATCAGACCTGTGCAACAACACAATACTGATGCTCAGGAACATATCTGAGTGTGAAATAGTCCACTCTGATAATAAAAAGTGTGTGTGTGTGTGTGCTCTCACATCTCAAGGACCAGTGCATAGCTGCTGGAGGTCTCAAAGGTGTCCAGTATTCTGACTAGGTGAGGGTGCTGGAGTCTCTGTAGGACGCTGAACTCATGGGTCACCTGGTCTCGCTTCATGAGTTTCTTATTTATGAACTTGACCGCCACGGTCCGCTTTGACCCTCTCTGGTCACAGCGTTTTACTACAGAGAATCTTCCCCTAAGAGAAAGAAACAACATTATCATAATTACGATGTCGCCACAGTCGCTTCTGACAAAAATAAAACAGTACTCTACCCTTAATTTGTGACAAACTTGCAGTTAATATGCAGCCAATTTGTGTTAATATTCTTTAAAAGTGTGCCACCATATTTTTTTCTAAAGGATTCCCTTACAATGTTTGGTAACATTTTATTTTAAGGTGACGTAGTTACATGTTACTACATGTACTTACTATATTAATAACAGTAAATTATGCATAATTACAAGTAACTAACCCTAAACGTAAATTTAATTAATATTACTTTACCTTATTACGTCACCTTAAAATAAAGTGTAACCCAATGTTTTTATATATAAATCCATTTGACATCAAAATTGTGTATAAATTGCCATGAGGCTCACCTGCCCAGCTCTGCTACCTCAGTGTAGAAGGACTCAAAGTTGTCTTTCCACATGACCCGGATTCCATCGCTGGTAGTTCCTGTGAAAGACAGTCAAGTTAAGTTAAGTTCAAAGCCTTGCTTAGCTAAATCTTTGAAACACTAGGTAGAGACTTTGCAAGGCCAGTTTAAATTCTTACCCAACACTCTGAGACTGGCTGATGATGTCACACTGCCTATGTCATTCGTAGCAATGCAGGTGTACATGCCATCATCCTCTGAGGTCACACCTATGATACGCAGCGTGGCCTCGCCAGTCTCACTGTGATGCAGAGTGAAGGAAATAAACCATTAGATTAACAAAAACACAACGCAATGAAATCTGTTCTTGCCTTCAGGAGAAATATCTAATATCTTTATTATCCTAAAGGGACATGGTGATGAAAGAAAAATATAAGAAAAAAAATTATACATCAAAAAATGATTTGCATGTATGTTCACAAAACTTTTGAGTTCTTTGCAAGTGAATGCAAAGTTTCCCAGGGGGACGCAAAAGTTTTGTGAGCGAACGCAAAAGCATTGAAATATATTTTTCCCATCACCATGTCCCTTTAGGGGCTCCATTAACAAATTTCCCCCTTTTAAAAACATAAATCTAACAAGTAATAGATAAATTAAAATGAGATATATAAACAAAGCAATATATACATTTATATTAACAAAATAATAACATAATATATGCATATCTCCAATGTTGCACTTTTTAGCAGAAACAAATTCTTTTTCCGTTTGTCTGCACCTGTAGATTATGCTGAAGTGGCCGTTGTTGGTGAGTGTTTTCTGATCGGGTCCCTTCCATGTGACTGTGGCTTTGGGGCGGCCACACACTTTACACCTCAGAGTGACACACTCCCCTTTATCACAGGTCACATCACTCAGCGGGATGAGGATCTCCGGGGGAACTGGAAGAAGAAAAAAACATCCATGTCAACCCCTTATTACTTATTTATAATTCTAAGCAAACAGAACATTTCACTTAAGAGACATTTTGAACTTACCATCATAGATATAATTGGGATTTAGAAGCTGCAAAATAGAGAAGAAAGTTGAGTATGCATCTTTCTGCAGGATTTCCAGAAAATGACAAGACAAAGATTTGTGCTTGTTTTCATCAGTGTTACCTTTACAGAGACCTTGTTGGTTAGTCCCTCTCTGGATTTCCTGTATCCGTTTTCCAGCTTGGCCTCCTTTTTATTTTCCTTCTCTCTTTTCTCTGACTTCTTACGAATACGGAGGGATGTATGCCATGATGATGATTTCCTACTGGAAAGCAACACGTTAAAAATAAAGGTTATAACATGTTGAATGTCTAGTTTATGAAAGGGGACCTATTATGCCCTTTCACAAAGTTTTGTTTTTGGGCTCTACTAGAAAAGGTTTTCATGCAGGAATGTTCAAAAACATTATTTTTCCCATATTTGACATTCTCCTCTCTTCCCAGTCTGTCAGTAACGCTCTGTTTAGCTCCTGTCTCTATGAAGCCCCTCCTTCTGAAAAGCATAATTGGCATAATTGGTCGGCTGGATCCGTGTGTTGTGAAATGTCACGCCTCTTACCATAGCTGCAAGTTTCAACACACTACTAACTAACTCAACCAGGCCTTATTTCATGTATGCCTTTGGTGGGAATTATTTAAATGAGGAATTTTGTGATGCGTTTGGTCCCAAAAGAAAACTCCTTTTGGAGGGACTTTGTGCTTTGTAAATTTGCAGACTTTTTTCATTCTCAAACAGCAAAATTACACACTAAAGAAAGTCGAACATGTAAAAAAGCATAATGGGACCCCTTAAACCCAAAGAACAGATGATTAGTGTGTTTGATTTTATTGTCGATTATGAAACACTCAGCATGTGTTATGTAAATGGTCAGAGGCGAGCTCTTACTTAATGGTCCCCTCTGATACGTCAGGGATAATGGCGGAGGTGTGGCCCAGCACGTATCCGGGGATCCAGCCCTCGGCGGCTGGGCATTGGTCTGTAGCGGCGCGGAACACCAAGAACATGTTCTGCTGATTGGAGGCCAGGATCTGCACCACCTCCCCTTGACCTACATTTATCTCATCCTCTTTCAGAGCCACATAGTCCTGAGTCACCAACATGGTGGAGATATTACTGCTGCTGCTGCTTTCACTCTGTGGACACACACACACAGACGGGTCTTAGCACCAGAGACACTTTACAACTTCAATACAAATGTCCTGTACTGAACAACATCATGGGTTTACCCGTGTCAAAGGACAATATTAACCCTCATGTTCAATTTAAATGTGTAAAAAAATAGTAGTAATTTAGGAAAAAAAGCCTTATATTTTTCCTTCAAATTCTTGTAATATGTTCCACTGACCAATCCAAAAGCAAGTAGGCATTATTGAAGCTGTATCCTTATGTTTTATCATAGAGCAGCCATTTTTAAAGGTTATTATTTCTGGTAACAATGTTGTTTGTTTACGGTCAATTCTGACATAGCAACAACACTGTAGAAAAATACAATACAAATTATTTTAAGTAGACTGTAAATAATGCAAAAATTCTTAATTTTCATCTGTTTTTAATGTTATATAAATGCTTAAATGTTTTTGGGTCTCTAGATGTAATGCAATATTTGTTATGGAGGACATTTGAAGCATTTTATCAAGTTGAAATTTTATTTCTAATCAGTTAAGATTATGTCTTCATTTCAGGTCTGAGGTCTGACCCCATACAGAACATGAGGGCTAGTAAATTCAGAATAAATGTATGTTTTTGGTGTTTGATAATGACAAAACATTCCATAATAACTCCCATGCTCAATAATAATATTTACAATGTTTGTTTGACATGTAACCTTGCAAGTGCACTGCATCGAAAACATGCATTATTAAACTAGAACAGTCAAAGAAAAGGTAAGAAACAGAAAAGAAATTGAGATAAGAACTCATGTTAGTTACAGTAGCCTGTTAAAAAGATCTAAAACTAAGACACATAATAGGCAGAATCAAAACACCCACAGATGTTTCCAGCATTAGTTTCATAAGATTAACATTGTTAAGGTGCAGTCACAGCTAAATTTTGTAGTGATGTATGAAGAACTTTAAACCCTTTGCAAAATCTGCATGGGGAAATCTTTCGCCCTGACGCAAAAATCCCAATTGTGATTCCTATCGAAATGACTGGATTACACCTGCAAAAATTTGCATAACAGTAAATGTGACTGCACCTTTAGTCCTTAAGAAAAGCTGATCCTCAGAAGGAAAAACATCTTGTAAAGACCTCACGAAGAAAGTAGCTTGAGGTTAATATTTTTATTTTTAAAAAAGGAGAAACCTAGTTCTTGTTTTACAACTCCATAAACAGTTAGTATCTGGCCAGAAGCAGAACTGTTAGATTTCTGAGATGCAGAGGAAAGGTTCTGTTGGAAGTCCACAGAGTAGAAACCAGGTTAAGAGAGGCAGAAATCAGACAGAATAATCCAGGTGGGTTAGAGAGTCATTCATGAGGGAAGACAGGAGCAGAGTTGAGCTCAAGCGCTGCGGTCGACCGGGGCAGGAGTGTGTCTCTTACCCCGTTGCTATGAGTGGACTGGACAGATTGCTCACTGGCAGAAGAGCAGGTACTCATGCGGTCTGCGTCCTTACTGTGGGTGGAATGCCGATGACTTTGGTTCTGATTTTGCCGCCCCAGGGTGTCGCACGCTTCCCCGGGGAAGGTGAAGGAACCAGGCCTGCTGGCGGGAGAGGCGGGAACGGAGCTCCAGAACGAGCTGGAGCTGCCGCCCGTCTTTGGCCCAGGACTGCAGGGTGGGATGGAGTCTTTGAAAGCCGGCGTGGCTAACGGGGAGGCCATCGGCGAGACCGTTCCAGGTCTGGGTTTGACCAGAGCTAGCGGGGCCACGGTGGCTCGAGGGATTTGGGCCGGAGAGGCTCCATCCCTGCTTTCTTTGGAAGCGCTTTCTGTAGGGTCCGTCTGTTTGGGGTGAGGGCTCGCAGGAACCTTCACCTTTGGATCGGGCTCTGTGGTGCAAGAGGGTGAGGGACCCCTGGAGTGAGGTCTCGGGGACATACCTGATAATTTGTCGGGGCCGTCAGGCTCATGGGCTCCGGGCCCCAGGGCGGGAGAGTGATGACGGAGTGGCTGAGGCAAGCGTGAGGGCTGGGGGATACGGGAGGGACGGGAGCGGGAACCCGACCCAGCCGGGGCCCCTCCGCCTCCTCCAGGGGCCATCACCTGACCCCCGCTACCTCCAGCCTGTACACTGCTGCCTGAGACACCGGGTCCCTCGACATGGTTCCTCTGGTAGTCTATAGGAGATGTGAGCGCTACAGGAGGAAAGACATCTAGTGAGGACAGAGATTTCACTGATTGATTTGCACACAAGCATAACATCTCAGATTATCCAGATTTTAGGAGGGTGTAACAGGCAAAGCAAACCAAGGTTCTGTATGAGATTTTGGTAAAACTTTATCATGAAGATCAAATCGTTAGCATTAGTTACTGCTTTAGGCATCATGACCTTAAAATGAACCAAACATATAACACTATTTATTATTATTGTAGGTTAATGTTATTGTCTGCATATACCAGCGGTCGGGAACCTAGCCAAAAATCATGTGGCTCGTCAGGTCGCTCACCCTTTACCAACAAATGATCGATAAAAAGTGAGACACATCAACAAAGATCCACACTCTGCAGAAAAAACAGCCAATTACAATTCCTACCGTAGTTAATGAAAAGTTTATATTAATAATATTCAGTTTTACTGGCCAAAATGCGTGTTCAGTGCTGTTCATGAGTGTCACAACAGCAATCAATGGCAAAACACTTTTAATTCCAACTTATTTATTGTTTGTTGCATATTTGTTTGTTTTTAGTTGTCTATGAACCTAATAATTACTATTGTTGAAATTTTATAGAATTTTTTTTTTTTTTTTTTTATAATAATCTTTTTTTCTTTCTTTTTTTTTTTTTTACCATGGCTCTTTTGGAAAAATGCATTAACCAAAAATGAAAAAATATCTCTTTGGTCAAAAAAAGGTTCCCGACCCCTGACATTTCAAGTTCTTTAAATGAACATTAGTTAATGTATTATGAATGAAAAATAATTAACAATGAACAATAGTATGTTTAGAAATTAATGTTTGAAAATGAAGCAATTAATAATATCAGTATTGTAATTTTAAAGTTGTGTTAAAGGATTAATTTATCAATGCTCGATTTTTTCCATTTTAATTTTACAGTGAAAATATTATTACAATAGTAATATATTTTATTATTATTTTTTATTTATTATTATTATTAATAATAATAATAATAAATATTTTAACAGGCATATTGATATATATTAACAATATGAATTTATGAATAATATTTGGAATAAATGTACGTTGAACATCATTTATGACGACCTAAAGACCTACTTTTATACTCGTAAGTGTTGCTGGTTGCTGTACCATTGAGGAAATTGCGTTGGCTCTCCAGGATTTGGCTGATCTGCAGCATCCAGACCTGTCGTACTCCAGGATGGCTTGAGTGCAGAATAAAGGCCTCTTTGCTGCCATTAGACGTTCTGGAGGTCAGTGCGAATTTACAGGGGTCTCCGTCCACACTATCCTCCAGCCCCAGACAGCTCACCTACACACACACACACAAACATTATGTTTTTAGATTTTCTAAACAGTTACCTATCAACATATTTGTCATGACAAAATGAGATACCAAGAAACAGATGAGGACGCCTGTACCTTGATGCTGTGTTTATACAGGTAGCCAGGCATTGAGAAGCCCCTCTTTTTATCTAAAGGTTCACTGAAGATGACAATCTGCTCAAAGAGGAAGACTCTTCTCTCCTTCATCCTGTTCAGCAGGCCTCCGTCCGGTTCAGCCACCATGAAGGTGTCCTGCAGGAGGAGACGCCCCTGAGCAATGATCTTTCCCTGTGAAAGACAGATCAGATGAGTTTAAACCATGCGTTCAAATGTGAAACACTTCTTTATAATAATCTACTGATATAAACAAGTTCTTACATCAAATCCCTGGAGTCGACCAACATTCATCATGTCGTTACATCTTTTTGGTACAATGCACATGACCTCAACCGCTTTCTACAACACAAGAACATCATCAGAATAGAACAGAGTAGAATATAATAGAATAATGTTTAAATATAAAATACCTCCAATTCCACTGAATCAATTCCAATTTTTTTGGAAAATTTGAGAAAATCCTGTAAACAAACAAGCAAACGGATACATCCGAATCATGATTAGACTACCAACTGTCATTAGGTCTAAAGCAGTGAGACGCAGTGGAGCGGAGGGACGAACCTTAAGCAGCAGCTGGTACTTCATGATTCTCTGAACAGGTTTAATGAGCAGATCAGTGATCTGAAGCCTGTGACCCAGACGCTGCTTCAGATCCTGCAAGAGAGGTTACTCAGTTTGACACTGGAAGTGTTTCATGATGTTCTATGTGATTTATATTTGGTGGTATACTGATCTTAATGCAAATGTATGTCATAAGGACATACACGCTTTATAAAGGGCAGAAATTACAGATTTCCAGATTTAAGTTACGCACCTCAAAATAGGTGTCGATATACTCTGAGACAATGTGCTCAGATTTAGGTTTGTTCTGGCAGTAAACAATGTATATGTGCAGCCGCCGCTCCTGAAAGGCATGAAGAGTTCATGAGTATGCACAATATTAAATTACAGTACAAGAACAAGTTTGATTGATTGCTTAAAAAGACTTAAAAAGAGGCGTACATGTTTGAGGAACAGAGGGCCCAGCCGGTCAGGGTCCTCAAGGCACTTCTCAAGCTCTCCCAGGAAGAAACTGAAACATTAAGGACAAACATTAACTTCCACAAAATTATCAGTCAAAGCTGACAAAGACAAATATGGTTTATTGGCTGTCATTAAAAAAAAACCTATTATGCTCTTTTACAAAGTCTTGATTTTGTTTTTGGGCTCTACTATAATTAAAATAATAAATATTAAAATTAATTAAAAAATTAAAAATTAAAATTAAAAATAATAAAAATTATTTTTCACATATTCTCCATTGTTGCAGCTCCTCTCTTCCCAGTCTGTCAGTAACTCTCTATTTAGTTCCTGTCTCTATGAAGCCCCTCCTACCGAAAAGCACAATGTGCTCTGATTGGTTGGTTGGACCAGTGTGTTGTGATTGGTCAACCGCTTCAAGCTTGTTTGGGAAATGTCCCGGCCCTTACCATAAATGCCCCGGCCCTTACCATAAATGCCAGTTTCAACACACTACTAACTCAACCAGGCCCCGCCCCTTGATTTAGTGCATGTCTTGGGCGGGAATTATTTAAATGAGGAATATTGTGACGTGTTTGTTCCATGAAGAAAACTCAAGACTACAATGGAGGCGTTTCAGGAGTTCAGAAACAGTGACACTGATATAGAGAATAACAACCTTTGGAGTGACTTTGTGCTTTGTAACTTTTCAGAACTTTTTCATGCTCAAACATCAACATTACACACTAAAGAAAGGCGAAAATGTAAAAAGCATAATAGGTCCTCTTTAATACAATTTGAAAACATAATACATCACAGACAAGGTACATACTCTTTGTGCCAGTCATATATCTGCTGAATATTTCCAAAAACGATCTTGTCTTTTCCTTTCATATCATCTGGAACTCCATCTTCCCTCATCCTGGTCATGTAGCCCTGCCAGACACACAACACAGCGTCACATCTAGTCACATGATCACGTATCTGTATCTATATCTCAGCGTCCTGTCCGCACTCACCTCCACAACCAAACTGAGATCTCTCACATAGTCCCTCTCTGTCTCGATCAGTTCCAGCAGGATATAACTAAAAGGAGAAAAGGAACACCTGTGTTACAGACGCTGACAATGAATGAGGGCAGTAACCGAGAGAGGGAGGAGAGCATGATGACATACTGGCGTCTCTTGAGGAAGCCGGTCTTGCGTTCCTCTATCTCATCGATCGGAGAGGAGGAGGAGAGGAGGGAGTTATCAGATGGGTTGAAAGAGGGGCTGCTGCTGTCCCCTTGTTCCACAGACAAAGAGCTGGGCCTGTCCTCCAAAGCCTGTGTGGATAAGAGACCATCAAAGTCAGACCAAATGGGTAAGCTACTTTAAATATGTTTTTTAGTAAAATTCTTGTATAACACTTGGTTAATAAGTTTAATATTTAACAATAATAGTAATAACACTGTGGTATTATATTATATTATATTATATTATACTATATTATACAACAGTTGTTTCTGGTTCTCAAATCTGATTGGCTGAGAGCCATTTCCAGACGTGCGATATTCTATCAGTATCAGCACTGGAACCGTTTCACCGTTTGTATCACTCCGCTGTTGTTTTGTCACGAATTTTAGTTTAAAAAAATTTTTTTAGGCAAGAATGTAGTTATTTAGACTTCAAATATGTGACTCGTTTATAAACATAGCGCCTATTTTACGATTTTTCCTCGGCGGCCGTTCAGCGCTCATGTGCCCGCTCGAGAACAGCTTCATCTCGGTCAGTCCTTCGGGAATTTGCCGCTGGTGAGTATACGATCTACATGGTTAAACATGATTCATCTGGGGTATATCAAATGAGCAATCTTTGGGTTAAGGGTAAAATTAAGTGTCATAACTTTATATTTAGGCTATATTTAACTTAAATCCTGTACTAGAGCGCTGCTTTTGTACGTTTGACTTAATTGTTTGCTTGTGTTTATTTCCTATTGTCTTTTATAATGGCTATTGTTCATTTAAATATTGTTGTTCAATAAATATGATTTTATATAAATATGCCGTATTTGGTATTGAGAAAGGGTCCATTAGTGATCGTGATATTATTACACCATTAGATGGCGGCAAAGACTGTCTTTATGAGTGACTGGTTGTAAACAAGGAAGTTTGTTTTAGCGCTGTCATGGGAAATCTTTTAAAAGGTCAAAGACAAAGATATCGCTTTCCTCAGCAGACATTCAAACTGATTTTATATAATGGATATGACATTATGGGCATCGACCTGAAGAATGAATACTGTATCAGATGCAGGTAATACACTCATTTAGTCGATCGCTCTCTCATAATACTGTACTCTACATAAAACAATAAGCTTCAATGAAGCGACTCAACGTTCCTTCGTTACTAGTTCTAAAGTGACGGTTTAGAGTTAGTAACGGAGGCTTGGGCTCAACTGTTAAACTTTCAACTTGAGATTTGAATCTATGGCGGAAGGAAGTAGTTCTGCACAAAAGAAGGTTTTTAAAAGACACTCTGTTGTTGTTTCTTATTTATTTACTCACTTGTGCCGTTGAAGTGTTGTATAATCACCATATCACTCGTGCTACACTGCTACTCGTGTGATATTGCTCTTATATTATATTATATACATCTGTGCACTTCTTACCATCTTGCTTTTGACCAGCTCCTCAATGGCACTGACTAGCTCTGCAGCGCTGGGGGTCTCGGAACTGGAGGGTCGGACGGAGAGACGGGAAGAAGTCTGCAGAGATAAAGAGAGTGAAAGAGGGAAAAATGCCAGACTGAATGACACAAAGGAAATATGAGCCATATGGAGCTAAACTGTAATCAGGATTCACTCAGGCATGGACTTAGGCACTAGTTTATTGTCTTTGCCCTCAAAGACCTTTTATGCAATTTTTATTTTATTATAGCAGTTAAAATAGCTTCACTGCATTATGTTGAATACATCTGTAACTAATGGTAATAACATTATTATTATTATTATTTTTATTATGTGTCTGGCATCACACCATTGTGAACATACAAAATCTGCACTCTCAAACAGTCTCTGGTGCAGTTCATCAGTTTTGAAAAGTCGAAAATAATAGAGACAATTTGATTTCAACCAAAGCCAATTATTCCTAAAAAAAGGCCCCATATAATCAAAATGGCTTTTATTCCATGTGATGTGTGATAGCTCTATATGCATTGATAAAAGTACAATTTTAGATATACAGTCCTTGTCTTGCAGTCAAACAGACCAAAATAGGAAATGTGTCAACAGAGGAAAGAAACCTGCTGCATTTCATGGGGTCTTAAATTTATATGATGTTTATAACAAAAAAAAAAAAAAAAAAAAAAAAAAAAATACAGACTTCAGGTCGACAATAGCTTGATGCTCGACACCTGAGACTGGTGGAGGGTTTCTTTAGCTTTAAAAACTGGCAAATCAAAAACATTCATCAAATAGAAATAGAGGGAAATCCAGCAGAAAGTCTCACCCTTGCTGTGCCTTCCAGACTTTCCAATTTGTGTCTGGGTGTGGCCTCAGGTCTGCTTAGCTTTTACAGGCCAATCAGACAGCAGAGTGGATAATGAGGGGATAAGCACAGAGGGGAGGGGGGAGGGGTGTGAATGGGCGGAGTTTGGAGGGTTGGTTAGAGGGGTAAAGAGTGAGGGTGGTCTCTGAGATTCAGAGTCATTGTATAAGGCACATGACCCTCTTTCTACCTAAATCACAGCTCCCTGATGTTGACGTTCGGATACACCTGTGCATGTCTTTCTGACCCGTGTACGCGTTCGAGGAACCCAGTCAGATCAAAAACCAGTGCGTTAGGAGGACAATCAATTAAAGATGGGGCTAAATCATATGTATATAAAAAAAACAACTAAAAATAAGTAAAAAACTAGAAGAGAAAAAAAAAATGAAAAAGGATGAGTAAGGGCATTTTGTGGTTCTAAGTTTAAATCAGACAGATTTAAACAACAGAAAGAGGAAGTCTTGTCTAGATGAAAGTGGAATAACAGAATCAAACCAAAATGAGGAATCTGCTTCTAAAAGAACACTACTTCAGAGGGGAAGCTCTCAGGAAGCGGTCGGCTTCTAAATCTCTACCAAAAAACAGCAAATAAAAGTAGAAAGAAAGGGGGTCTCGGGTCTTTTGATAAGCCGGGGGTTATGGGAAAAGAAAGCAATGAGGAATGATGCGAAAGGAGGGAGGCCAGAAAGGGAGGAGTCAGATGGAGAGATATGGGAACTGAGATAAAACAAAGACAGGACACAAATCAACGTAATGCTATGGCAAACAATACAGCCCAAACAAAACAAAAGAGAAAAACAAATTAGTGTCACAAGCTGTTCTTAAGGCAGCGATGAGACCAGCTACAACTCGAGCATTTCATGCTACTTTGGCCGTTTACAACAGACTACATTCTACCCAAGGAAAAATCTGCCTCTCTATCTCTCTACGACCCCTTTAAGGCTGGCATTAACATGCATTGCGGATACGGATTGTATGTAGACCAGTGGTTCTCAACTTTTTTGTACTTGTCCTGAACTGAAGTAGAATCGTCAAAATTTCCTTAAAATGGTGAGTTTGAAGAGAAAATGTATCAGGCCAAGACTGTAATTATTCCACTGCAATCCCCCTTCCACTAATTTCAGATATTACCAGTATTTCTGTCATAATTATGACAAAACTGCTTGTTTGTTGTAGACATATTAAACTAATTAACCACAAATAATTGTGAATCAAGAAGTCTCTAGAACTGTATGTTATTCATTTTAAAAAATAAACAGTTATTGAGGGAAAAAAAAAGATTTTTTTTTTAGCATTTTAATTTAGATTATTTTAATACATTAATAATAAATTACTAATTTAAATCTTTTTAAGGGTATTTTTCACACCTGTAGAATGTTTGTTTTGTTCTGAAACAAATTTCTTGGCTCAGTTTCCAGGCAACATTTCTAAATGGACCAAAATGTGTTAATACAAGTTACGTACGAGTAAACGCTACTCTCATTGGTCAGAGTGCACTGCTTATGTTCCGGGAGTCCGTTCATAGCGGTCATCTGTCAGGATGGATGGATAGAAAACGGCTCCGCAGGCTTATTGTGGCTTTCTTTGTAACTGTTGTTATATTACCTCATCATTTTGAGCAGGAATCAAGGCTTCGTTTTTGGACAGTTCTGAAATATTCATCCCACCAAATTTCAATTAGGCATTTCACTTTGTCTTTGCTCTAGGTTAACTCACGAGGCATTAGCAAAACAAACACTGCTGCTTTTCATGAAATGTATGTAATTACCCATTATACATTGTGATACAGCTTGGTTCATTGGTCCATTAGGTCACCAAGAAACGAACCACTCCAGAGTTTGTTTTCAAGTGGGATGAGACCACCTCGTTCAGGCGATTATTTTTGGTGCAGATCTGAGCGTGATTGCTGTGTCATCATATATGCCTAAACAACCCGAACTAAGGGAGAAAACGCACCATTTTCCGAAACAAATGCTCCAACGAGCCAGGTATGAAAACAGGTATGGAAGTTTGCTGAAGGGTAAGAACCACTGGTCTAGGCATTATTTAGCCATATTGCATTTACACCATTCCAATGCATTGTGTGATTTCACAGAGATCTGACTGCAAAATTGCAAACAGACAGTTAAAAATTATAAACTTTAATTATATTATATATATAATATAATATATATATTATAAACTTTAATTATAAACCCCTCAGTAATGTTACTAGGTGTTAGAAGGGAAAAAAGTGCTCTCTTAGGGAAAGAAATGAGAAAAACAAGAGTAATCCAATGAAATAATTTTGTAAGTAATCAGAAATGGTTGATTAATTGTGAAGAAACACATTCCCACCCTTATCAAATGTGATCAGAATCCATCCAAGATCATCCAAATGGAAGCCGCACATTAATGCCAGGTGTCATGGGGCCAAGATGACAAGATTCTTTATGATCAAGTTTAATATGATCAGAAAAACGGTTTTACAGTGTTTGCATTGTAGAGCTAGAACTGGAAAAGTGAAAGTAAAGACTGCATATCGCAGGAGGAGATACAAGTGCTGGCACACAGAGGTTTGAACGGGTTTGAGGATCTCTAATGAGGTTTAAAGGTTGGCAGTGAACAAAATAAAAATAAAATAAAAACTGTCCAAACTAGTGATTTATTCGCACCAACCCTCTTCCTCAGTCCCGCCGCTCTGCTCTATCTTGAGCCGGCTCACCTTGTCATCCTGTGCGTCCGGCTGGAGGAGGCTGTGCTGTTGGATGGCCATGGGTGGAGGAAGAGGCACGGTATCAGCTCCTTCCTCTCCCTCTTCCTCTCCACAGCTCTGCATACCTGATGACGACGATTTGGAAAGAGTGCCGCTGCTCAGACCCTCGTTACGCACCCTCTGTGGAGGTTCAGGGACAAAACCATAAATTAGGTTACATAAACAGAAGGTCAGCTTTGAAAAAGTATGAATAATATTTAACTAAACTGAAACAGGCTAAAACATGTATGGTAAAGTACCTACTGAAAATGACTGCATTTACACGTACCCTCATAATGCGATTATATTGAGATTTAGGCAATATTGCAATTCAACTTTACCCCATGTACACAATCCTTCGCAACTATAATCGTAGTAAAATATGTGGCGTATGCCAATTTTAAATCACAGTAAACAGACATTTAAACACGCAACATGAATAACGCAGTATACTGATGGTTGAAAACATCGAAATGACATTTTTGGGCACGTCACCAGAAAAATCAAAGTGTTTTGCATTTGATGCAAGTAGTGGCCAGGAGCACACACCTACTGTACGCGAGTGCATCATTTGTCCTGTGCGTTAAGTGTATGTGAATAATGGCGGTAAAATTAAGCACAATTCTTAGCGAATAAGCATATTAATAAAAACTGCATGTAAACGGGAGTGAAGAGGCTTGCTTGTGTCATCTTACTGCGATTAAGTCCTTACTCTGATGTGCTCCAATAATAGTTTTATTTTTATTAATTATTTTTATTAATATATTGAACTAGCTTTCATTTTAATATTTTTAGTTTTCATGTTAATTTTTAGTTCTGTTATGTGCTTTTGTCATTTTATTAGTTTTTAATAGTTATTAGTTAAATATTGCTATTAGGCTTCATTTATTTTTATTTCAGTTTTAGTTATTTATTTCTTGTTAAGAAATATTTCTTTATTTATATTTAGTTATTTATTTCTTTTAGTGCTTCAACTTAAACTTATTTCAGTTTATTGCCAAGGCAACATTTCTCTCTTTTTTTTTTAGATTTTCAAGTAATATTTATATATTATTTCAGCTTTACTTCAATTACTCACATGAGATCGACCAATAGCCACAACCATCCAATCAGTTCCCCATGGACAAAATTAAGTCACACCCTACATTTTTTCTTGTTCAACGTCCCAATAGGGAAGAAAAGACTTTAATAGTTTTAGTTACCGATAATAACCCTGGTGCACATGTAAATGTAGTCAGTCTATACACAGGAAAACAAAAACAGGAAGTGCACCGACCTCCTCCAGAGTCTCATCCTGTGGCGTGGCAGCGCTGTCGTCCGAGTCTTTCTGCGAGCCTGCGTCTGCGTTCTTTCTGACGTCACGGCTCTTCTTGTGTTTGTGTGCCAGCTTCTTCACGTGGCCGTCGGCTTTACCACTGCTGAGTCTCCTCACAGGGCTGGTCAGCCATTTCCTTAATGTGTTGCCAGGGCGTTTGGGCCCAGGGGAACTCTGGGAGCCCATCACATGACCTGGTTGCAGGGTGGCAGAGGAGCCTGGTAGGATGGCATCGTTACTGCACACAGAGAGCGCGTCTGGAAAAACAAACAAAAAGATGCTGATGATTTTTATCTGAAACAGGCTTGGGATGATTTATGGCAAGTGTTTCAGAAATGTGCCCACCTTTGTGGTTAAAGATGCCCTCCATCTCCATGCTGCTGCGGGAGTGGGCGATACAGAGCATGGCACAGGGCACCAGGCCCTCCAGGGCAGGGGAACGGTCCGTGGTCCTCACCAAGCACCAGTCCGGCTTATCGTGGAGCCTCTCTAGTACCTCCACCGTCTGTCCCCTCCGCAACGTCAGCTCGTTACTGTTACCGGCCATGAAGTCATGGATGACCACTGTCAGCTCACAACCACCTGATAACTAAAGAAAGAGACAAGCAAAGAGCCATGTTTTTAGTCATAATGTTTGTCTTTAGATGAAAATGCCCTTTACATTTTGTCAATATGTTGCCATATCATATTCACTAATTTTAGTCCATTTTACAATGCCTGAAATGGCATATTTTAGTAAAAAAAAAATTGTAACGTGCAAAATGATAAAAATGTGTCTGCTACAGATCAAAAATATTTTTTCCAAGACATTAATGTAGGAAAGGAATCATCAGCACGAACAAAATATATAATGAGAAAAGTGCCCTGAAATCATAGCACATAATGAGTATAATAAAGCAATAACTTTGCATATTTGAATGAATGACTGTTAATTTATTGCATTACTTATAGTGAATTGTTACAGCAATAGCATATTTGCAACGAGTTACACACAGTCCATGTGTGCATTTGCTTTGTGTGTTGTCTGTAAAGATGTATTACATCTGTTTATTATTAATTATATTTAATATTATTAATTATCAACAAAGATTCATTTTTGTTATTGTTAACTACAACAAACATTTTGGGTAATTGGAATGGCTAGAATAAAAATTTATATATTTTTAATTTGTTTAATTTGAAGTACTAAAATTACTAAAATTGAAAATAATAATAATAATAATAATAATAATAATAAAGCTAAATATTTTTTTTTTTAAAAAAGACAAAAGCACATAACAAAAACAAACAAAAATTTAAATGAAAACTGAAAATATAAATATAAAAGCTAATCCAAAATAGAGCTGCACGATTCTGGATGAACTGAGAATCACGATTGTTTTTTAATTTAAAACAGAGATCATGATTCTGAACAGACAACTAAACAAAATAACATGTAATTCATTAGCGGTTCTGACAAAATGTTAATTGCTGCAGGCTGTTTAAAAAGCTTAATTAACCTAAATGAATTATTTTAAAAAACAGGTTGAATGAACGATTCAATGACAAATACATTTTTTAACAGTCACTTAACGGTAACAGTAATGATGTAATCGACACAATCGTTATTTAAACTGTCAAGTTACTTTCAAAAAGTGATGCTCTATGTTGATCGCTTCCGTAGACATCAGTGTATATATCCGAACTATAAACTTTAATCCCAGCACTTCTGTGATAATATGAATATTTGTAACAGAAATAATGACAATGTGTGGCTAAAAAGTGTGATTTTGTCGAAGGTTTAAAAGACGCAGGCGAATCGTTGTCATTTAGGAATAAGATCGCTTTCTCTTGAATGAAGAATGTCATTGTAATCTTCCTTGTAACTCTTCCCTACCACATATTGGAAACTATAGTGTGCTTTCTCCCATAATCTCTACCATGGACTAACAGCCCACAATTAACACCCTTCAGTATAGAGTTGGAACATTAAGTGTACATTTGCCCTCCCCCAAGTTGTAGAAACTTTTGTTGTTATTATTATTATTGTTATTTTTTTATCATTTAGTTTACTTTTGTATTATGTAAAAAGAGAAAAATTGAACAGCAGGAAAAATGTAACTACTTCTGATTTGAAATAAATGCTGTTGTCTATGCTGATACACCAAAAAATAAAGAATTAAAAAAAATTTAAAAAAAAGGAATAAGATCACGTGGGTGTTTGAATACAGATCGTGATCTTTTAACAATTAATTGTGCATCTCAAATTCAAAATATTAATAAATACTATAATAATAATAATAATACTACAATAACACTGCAAACATTTCCGTAATTTTATTTACGAGATCAGCTTGTTTTCATAGGCAGGATGCGTATCCTGACCTTGTCGCTGTCCAGTGTGTTCTGTGAGGTCCTGGAGGCCAGTGAGATGGTGTCTGGCTGACTGCTGCCGTCACCCTGACTGTCCAGATCCTCTCCATCCCTGCACACATAAACACACACAGGAAATTAACTCCTAGTCTAGGACTCCAAGTTCTAAAATTTAAGAAAGAACAAAACAAAAAAAAAACATTACAAAGAATATTGACGTAAGAATAGAGGAGTTTCACTGGCCTGGGGGTGTATCTGCGACCCTTGTGTTTGGATGTGGAGGGTTTGGGGATGTGGATGGGCTCCTTCAACGCCCCCTTCAGGTGCACAGTGCGCTCCTGAATCACTTCACGGATGTGCTTTATCCAGTCCTGTTTGTTCTCGATACCGGACGCCTGTGTTTATGTGTGTGGAGAGAGAAAACACAGGGAAATACACAGCGTTGAGTAAGAGTACACACTTATTTTCTGTTCTATGGTGAACTAAGGGTGGGTTAACTGTGTGGCCGTACTCACCATGGATCCATGTTTGCATCCCTGACTTAGCTTCATTTGAAATATAGAAATATACAAGGTTTTACTGCTTTATAATGTATCATATATCATACTGCATGAGACAGTGGCCAGAAAGACAGGGACAACATTAATAAACATGTTTTGTGATAATTTAGCCAACGTGTTGTGATGAATGGTTTATGCATTACTCATTGGCATTTGAAGTTTATCAGTACAGACAAAATCTAGTTAGTATAACATTAAGTGATTAATAACTATTTTTTAAATCAAAAATGTATATAAACTACTATGTGTGTGTGTATATTGGCTCATATGACAGTAAACCACATATAAACTGACAGTACATAATTGTGCAATTTTGACATTTCACTGAAGAAAGTTTTAAACACAGTTTGAAAGCAGCATGCAGGAAATTAACAGTTACTGTGAGACAGAAGCCATTTGCAATGCACATACGTCACCACCAGTTAAGACTATTCTTGTCTTTGTTTTTTTTGGTTTCCTTGCACTTTTTTACCATGCAGTCAGAACCAGAGGAGCGAGTGCTCAGATCTTCCCCATAATCAGGGTCAAGGATTGATACAGATTCCCTCTTGTTTTTGCTAACAGTCTCTTTATGATCAACCTGAGATCTTCTATTTTAATAAAGTAATGTTAAATAACATCAACATCATCTGTGGCATGCTGTCCATTACTACAGAAAATAATTGACATTCTTCCCTCAGTTTGTAAAAGCAAGCAAAAAAGCAGTTGCCCCATAGACTTCAATTGTAAATGCATTTTTTTTTTAGCTTGCTTTTACAAACTGAGGTAGTAAATTATTTTCAAGTCTTTACACTGAATATGTGGATTTCACAAATATTCACCCTTTTACTTGCTAAAGTGCAAAAGGGACAAGCTACACAGAAATGCGGCGCAGAAAGCTAGAGCAAAACAGTGGCATGCTTTTCAACAGAGCAAGAGAGAGAAAGTCACCTTGAGGACGATCTTGTTGTCTGACGTTGGGGTCCGTCCAATCCAGAGGGCAAATTTACATGGATCTCCTTCTACGTGCTCAGTAACACCCAGTTCAGAGGTCTGCAGTCAGAACAAAGCATTTTAAATTTATGCTGCATAAAAAGAGGTTGTAGTGCTTTAACCTTGCTGTGGAACTTACAAAAAGCTTGCTCTTGTAGATGTACTTGCTCCTGCCATTGGAGTCTTTAACCTCTTTGCTGAAGATCAGTGACATCTCGAAGAGGAACAGGTGACGTTCCCGTCCCTTACGGATCAGGGTCTTGGGATCCCACACCTGGAATGCCTCCTGCAGGATCAGTTCTCCCTGGGACTCGATGTTCTCGTCAAACCCTAAAGACATTCAGTGTAATAAGAAACCATTGCATCCGCCTCATTTGTGTGTTTGCATGTCTATGTGTGTCCGCTGACCTTCTAGCATGCTCAAGTGCATGGCATCGTTGGCTCTCTTGGGAACACTTAGCATGACCTCCAGGCCATCCTTGATTTCCCCTTTGCCTTCCTCGCAACATGTCAGGAGCTCCTACAAACACAAACCAATTACCACTGAGCTTTTAATCAAACCAGTCTGCAAGTTTTCATGATGAATCCCAGATGTTTTTACCTTGAGGAGCAGCTGGTACTTGGTTATTCTTTGAACAGGTTTGATGAGGTATGATGAGATAGAGTTGGCCAGACGATGCCTCTGTTGAATTTCCTGTAACAGGAACATCAATACACTTTTCACAATTGGCCACTGACAGGAAGACACAATGAATGTTCAAAAATAAAGCAATACATTAATCATAACAGAAACATTTCTCACATCAAAATATCCTCCGGCATGCTCAAGAATAAGCTGAGTGGAGTCTGGTTTGTTCTTGCAGTAGTTCACGTACATCTGGAACTTATCAGCCTGCAGAAAGATAGGACATGCATTTTAATGATCTGAAAGAAACAGATACAATTGGTATTTAAACACAATTAACTCTACTCACCCAGGTCACAAAACAGTGGCCCACATCTTCAGGAAGCTGCTCGTACTTCTCAAGCTCTTTGAGGAATATACTGGTGACAGATAGAGACAGAAAGAGGAGCGATACACACACAGTCACTTATGGATGACAGGAAACTCATTTACTGGATGCTGAACAGGAAGATCCTGTTAAAAAGGGACCTATTATACCCCTTTTTACAAGATGTAATATAAGTATCAGGTGTACCCAGAATGTGTCTGTGAAGTTTCAGCTCAAAATACCCCACAGATCATATATTATACCATGTTGTAAATGCCCATTTTTGAGTAGAAGAAAAAACACGCGGTTTTGGTGCATATATCTTTAAATGCAAATGAGCTGTTGCTCCCCGCCCCTCTATCCAGAAGAGGGCGAAGCCTTTACAGCTCATGCCTCAGATACTCTGCCAAAAACTAAAACATCTGTTTGGTTTTGGTTAATCATCTCTATCGCTGTCACGCTCACGCGACATTGCAGTTCATCTGCATGCGTTTTAAAGCCATATCAGTCTAAACTTCTGATATATGGTTTTCTGAGCGCACACACCCGAAGCACACGCACAGAAAGCTGGATGTCAGACGGCGTGTCCCGTGAGTATTAAACTAAGTTCTCTTTCACGTCTTATTGCACTTAAACTGTCAAATACACAAAGGTTATGTCAAAAACACACAAAGTTCACATAAACAAAGTGGGTTATGTCTGTGAACGTAAACAGCAAGTAAAGAAATAGCATGTGTAGATTAGATCTGTGTATTAAAGTGACAGCAGCGTAATATACAGTACCTACTGCTGTTAATATGAATCAAACGCCAAAAGAAAAACAGAAAATCACTCACTGTTCTTGATTGAATAACTTCAGTAGCTTTATTAAGAATGCATTTCTTACTTGAATGCTGCTGTTAAATGATCTGGCGAGGAGATAAACATGGCGGACTGTGTACAGCTCACTCAGGGCGGGGTCTATGCTAATAGGGCGGAGCCTGTCAGCATTTGTGGGCGGGGCCTAAGCATATGTGAGCCACATATGCTAGAATCTGCAAAGGGCTTGTTCTGAGACACTGCTTATGATTTATGGGGATTAAAAAAAAAAAAAGAGGAATGGGTGGATTTTTACCATTATAGGGTGGTTGTGTACACACACATTTATGTTCAAACACCGTGTAAACGTGAATTTTGCATAATAGGTCCCCTTTAAAGCGTTTGCGTTTGTGAACTCACTTGTGATGGAACTCATAGAGGTCCTGCATGTTACCAAAAATGATGTGCTCTTTGTTGACGATCCCTGGCGGGATCTCCTCCACGCCACTGGTCATCTCCCAAAGATATGTCTGGATGAATAAAGATTTAAATCATAGTCTGAATTAATAGATGCATAATTTTTCTCATGTTTTGCTTGAATTTCCATATTATTTCAGGACAAAAGATCCAAAGAGTACCCATGAATAACAATTTTTTTTAATGACTCAGCCAAAACGCACTAATATATAATAAAATACTCACGTCCATGCACTCTCTCAAGTCTCGCACATAAGCTTTCTCTGTCTGGATCAGCTCAGCCATGATGAAGCTATAAAAATGGAAAACAAATAAGAAAATGTAGATCTCTCTCCATCTAAAATCGAAGAATTCTTTGAATATTTCAGTGGCTGCTCGGTCAATGAATAACAGTAAATAAGACATACTCCTTCCTGCGGGCGGACTTGCGCTTCTCTTCATTAAGCTCGTGGGCAGCATCTCTGAGTTTGACCTCTGACCCTGGAGCACTGGCTGGGATGATGTCCAACTGCAGGTCTTTACTCTGGAAATGAAAAACATCTTGGTTTAGTCACACAGACTTCTGACTGCATATTTCTTGCAGGACTATTTTGACTGATTATGTTTACATGCACAAAAATAATCTGATATTAACTGGAATAGGGTCATATTCTGATTATGCGAGTGTCATGTAAACATGATAACCCCCTGCCATAATGTGATCAAGTAAATAATCTGGTTTCTAGAAATCTGATTATGGACAGATGCCACATGTCAGTAGTAATCAGAATTTTGACTCATAAACACCTTATTCTGAATATCCACTAAAACAGGATATTCCTGTATATGTGGCCAAATAAAGGTAATTTTCGATACAGATTAGATACAGGCAGTTGTAAAAAAGTTGTGTTATTGACATTGTTGTTATAAATAAAACTATTAAAAATTTTAACATGTTTGTTAAAATGAAATAAAGCTGAAATAATATAAATATTCGATGAAAAATGTAAAAAACTGAATTAATTAGTTGAAGTACTAAAATTGCTAAAACTAAAATAAATACAGCTAAATTGCAAAAAACTGAACAATTATAAACTGAAAATATAAAAATAAATGCTAATTCAAAAAATTAATAAATACTACAATAGTTTGTAATCCAATGTTTTTGTGTCATTGTTATGGACATTAATGAGAATTGTTTAGAATCGATTACATTGTGTACAATTACAATTAATTAGTGTAATAAAAATGAAAGTCTAATAAATGGCACCTCCAGAAGAGATAATCAGGAACTAAATTTTAATGTATTCTGAATATGCTGATTACATAAAGGAATATTCCAATAGCTGTGAATCTTGTTAAACTATACTTTGAAAAGTCTGAACCAGAATATGGATCTTATGAAGATTTGATTGGAGCATTATTGATGCTTTAATGCATTTTGCAAATAGTTATTATATCTTACTTAATCTGCTAACAGCCTACTTCACAATTGAGACATATAGGCCATTTGATGACTGGCAAAACAAACTATTTGTCCAGATTATGGCTTTAAACCATGTGCACTCATGAGAATGTGGTATGATCAAATATCACACTTTTACGAGAAGAAAACAACATACTGCTTTGTTCGAGTCTGAAGAGATGCCGAGGGCTTTCTCGAGAGATGTGCGATACTTGTCCATGCGAAGGGAGAAGTCTCGATAGCGTTTGTCCACAGCCGTGACCCATTTCTTAATCTCAGCGGCGTGGGAGTGGCCCTTATCGCAGAACCCGTCTGCTAACTGTATCAGCAGCTTCACCCGCTCTTTGGTTTGCTGAGGACACAGGGACAGAATCAGCTTTAGGTAACTGCAGAGTTAAAGGTGCCGCCCATGTGCTTGTCATCGTTGTGGTGCTGTTGTACCTTGGCTGTGATGTGGAAGTCCTCGTGCTCCTTCAGAAGCTCCTGTGTGTGGTGGATGCTGGAGCCCGTGGAGGTGTGTGTGGACAGATAGAACTCACCGGTGTCGTGGATCCACTCCAGAGCCTGGACAATGAGAAAGACACTTTAAAATTCTGATTGTTAAAGTGTCATGAAAGTGTTCACACCTCAGGTCCTCTTTACACCTGGTATTAAGATGCATTTTGGGCGATCGGATGACAAGTGGACGACGCTAAATATCGGTGTAAACGGGGTCTAAAACGTTTTGAGCTTGTCCACTTTTGACCACTTCCAGAGGTAGTTGAAAACGTACTCGAACGGATTGCTTTCGTAGTGTAGACGCTCGTGTGGTCGAATGTGTTCAAACAGCCACAAAAGACCGTCTACTCTCCGCCTACTGACCCAAAGCATAAACATTATGGGAAGAGCACTAGCCAGACAAGATTTAAACTTTGTCGGCTGAAGACCTAAGTTTGGGTTGAAGATGAAAAACGTACCAAGCACAATGTTCTCGCACCATTCCTGATTTCTAACACACACTCACAGCGTTCGGTTGGTCTTGCTGCTTTCAGAGCATAAACGAAAGCTGATGCTCTCCATGTGTTTTTCCGTCGTCTCCGGGCGTGTTCATATGTAAATTGAATGAGCTTATTTTGTCCATTAGATCGAAAGATCTGAAAAAACCCATACATTTACCCGCCCATAGACCCTCCACTCAAACAAATCAGGACAGAAGTGGTTGAAAGTAGACAAAAGAGACTGATTAAAACAGGTGTAAACGGGTATGTGTCTCCCTCGTCTACTAGTGATCCAGTCGACCAAAACGCATCTTAATACCAGCTGTAAACAGTGCCTGAGATTTGAAAAAGACTCAAGAAATGGGCGTGTAAAGCTGTGGAAAAGTGGGAGTGTCGAGGGTGGGAAAAGGGGAGACAACAACCAATAAAACACAAACCTACAACACACTCATTATACCCACAAATTAATATTTAAATGTGAGCGGGGAAAAAAACAAACAAACAACAGAGTTGGGGGCACCTTGATGTATTTTAAAAATGTAACCCTATGACAACAAACTCACAAAAATCTTATTATTAGAGGCTACTAACAACTATCATGAACAAATCAAATATGTTCTGATAAATTATTCTTAAAAATATCAAAAAAAAAATCTGCTTTTTAGAGCTATTGGTCTATATGAAAGATGAGGAAGAAAAGGTATTTTCATTACGTTTACGAGCACTACAATCTGAACAAATCACAGACATTAGTTTAGCACACAAAGAATAAAGGCATAGTTACTTTTTTGTCCACTCTTCTTTGAATTTTTCGGTCTACATCATTGTCTTCTGTGTATCAGAATAATTCATCGTGTCATCGCGTTCATGATCACGCTGTATCAGTGTCCTTATTTGCACATATATATTTCATTTAAAGAAGACATGATGAAATATGTACGCATACACGGTGCTGGCTCATTTTTGGAGCAGGAGAGTATGTGAAAAATGTCCATAAAAACTTGAAACACACTTGCTCCGGTCCGGATATGAACTGTGATTCGTGTTGTGAGTGTTGTAAAACTCATCGCGCCGCTCTGCGCAGAAATCACTCTTATACATGCGCTCTGCTTGGTGTCGTTACGTATTAAATATTGTTACAGTCATATTTTCCATGTGTTGGTAACTCCAGTTCTGACCGCATCATGGGGAAAATGCAAACAAGACTTTTGTGTTACTGTACTGAAGAAATATACACTTATGACACATTTGTCTAAAGGAAAATAGGCAGAGGTGAACGAACAGCGATGAAGCGTCTTTGTGATATTTGAATTCTCTGCTGTAATGCGATCTCATGCATAATACAACGCAGTGATTGGCTCATTCTTATGAATAATGCGGAGAAAAGCTCAGAAACCGATGACGTACAGTGGGGAGAACAAGTATTTGATACACTGCCGATTTTGCAGGTTTTCCTACTTACAAAGCATGTAGAGGTCTGTAATTTTTATCATAGGCACTCTTCAACTGTGAGTGACGGAGTCTAAAACTAAAATCCAGAAAATCACATTGTATGATTTTTAAGTAATTAATTTGCATTTTATTGCACGACATAAGTATTTGATCACCTACCAACCAGTAAGAATTCCGGCTCTCACAGACCTGTTAGTTTTTCTTTAAGAAGCCCTCCTGTTCTCCACTTATTACCTGTATTAACTGCACCTGTTTGAACTCGTTACCTGTATAAAAGACACCTGTCCACACACTCAATCAAACAGACTCCAACCTCTTCACAATGACCAAGACCAAAGAGCTGTGTAAGGACATCAGGGATAAAATTGTAGACCTGCACAAGGCTGGGATGGGCTACAGGACAATAGGCAAGCAGCTTGGTGAGAAGGCAACAACTGTTGACGCAATTATTAGAAAATGGAAGAATTTCAAGATGACGGTCAATCTCCCTCGGTCTGGGGCACCACGCAAGATCTCACCTCGTGGGGCATCAATGATCATGAGGAAGGTGAGGGATCAGCCCAGAACTACACGGCAGGACCTGGTCAATGACCTGAAGAGAGCTGGGACCACAGTCTCAAAGAAAACCATTAGTAACACACTACACCGTCATGGATTAAAATCCTGCAGCGCACGCAAGGTCCCCCTGCTCAAGCCAGCGCATGTCCAGGCCCGTCTGAAGTTTGCCAATGACCATCTGGATGATCCAGAGGAGGAATAGGAGAAGGTCATGTGGTCTGATGAGACAAAAATAGAGCTTTTTGGTCTAAACTCCACTCGCCGTGTTTGGAGGAAGAAGAAGGATGAGTACAACCCCAAGAACACCATCCCAACCGTGAAGCATGGAGGTGGAAACATCATTCTTTGGGGATGCTTTTCTGCAAAGGGGACAGGACGACTGCACCGTATTGAGGGGAGGCTGGATGGGGCCATGTATCGCGAGATCTTGGCCAACAACCTCCTTCCCTCAGTAAGAGCATTGAAGATGGGTCGTGGCTGGGTCTTCCAGCATGACAATGACCCGAAACACACAGCCAGGGCAACTAAGGAGTGGCTCCGTAAGAAGCATCTCAAGGTCCTGGAGTGGCCTAGCCAGTCTCCAGACCTGAACCCAATAGAAAATCTTTTGAGGGAGCTGAAAGTCCGTATTGCCCAGCGACAGCCCCGAAACCTGAAGGATCTGGAGAAGGTCTGTATGGAGGAGTGGGCCAAAATCCCTGCTGCAGTGTGTGCAAACCTGGTCAAGAACTACAGGAAACGTATGATCTCTGTAATTGCAAACAAAGGTTTCTGTACCAAATATTAAGTTCTGCTTTTCTGATGTATCAAATACTTATGTCATGCAATAAAATGCAAATTAATTACTTAAAAATCATACAATGTGATTTTCTGGATTTAAGAGTACCTATGATAAAAATGACAGACCTCTACATGCTTTGTAAGTGAGCAAACCTGCAAAATCGGCAGTGTATCAAATACTTGTTCTCCCCACTGTAGATGCGTACTCTCCAGCCACGGCAGCCAATCACCACTCCAAATTAACACACTTTTTGTGACGTTGGTTCAACTTTGCTTTTTTGAACCGGAAGAATGAAATAATGAAAAAACAACAACAACAACAACTCTTTTCCCTTAATAATAAAAATGAGTGCTATTGTTGTTTTCACTGATGTGCAACCTGTACATATCTGATAACATCTCAAAAAATGTGTTTTAGGGTTTCATGACCCTTTAACAAGTGCGTCTCAGACAGCAAGGTGAAACAATGCTAAATGCAAAAAATAAATTGTAACTTTTGGTGTCAGAAAGGTGTTTTTAAATGTTTTGAAAAGAAGTCTCTTATTTTTCTGATGATAAATACAGTAAAAAAATTATTAAATATTACAATTAAAAATAGCTGTTTTCTATTGTAATATATTGTAAAATGTAATTTATTCCTGTGATCAAAGCTGAATTTTCAGCATCATTACTCCAGTCTGCAGTGTCACATGATCCTTCAGAAATCATTCTAATATGATGATTTGCTGCTCGAGAAACATTTCTGATTATTGTCAATGTTGAAAACAGTTGTGTTTTATTTATAAAGAACAACATTTATTTGAAATAGAAATCATTCAAACATGTTAATTTTGATACATTTAATGCATCCTTGCTGAATTAAAGCATTCATTTCTTTCAAAAAAGAATTTAAAAAAATCTTACTGACCCAAACTTTTGAACAGTAGTGTATAAGTATGTGCATGATTATGATATTTTAATAAACAGGCCTTTCCCAAATATTTATTGTTCATGTGATTATCCAAGCAAACTCCATGGCTCTATTGTCCAAATTTACAAAACTAAACACGCCAACTAAAAAAAAAAAACGAATTCAAATTTGTTTAAAAAAAAACAAACAAAACAAAAACACTTTTTATGCATTTTCAAAATTGTCAAGTTTCCCTATGCAGTTTATGGTAATAATGAATGTTAATGTTTGATTTTCGTTTACTTTATGTCCTGGTACTTGATGTCCAATGTATAATCTGGTCCTAAAGTAAAACTAGTTGAGAATCACAACAGCATATGCATGACTGAACCAGCAGTGGCTAGTTGCACAAACTTAGTCTTTATGTTAAGACTGACCAACTAGCAGTTAACCAGGGTGTAATAACTTTAAAAAAAAAAATTTGATGATTAACTTGTAAGACTAGCCTGGCATGGCACTGAGTCAGTCTGTCAGTCTCAGGATTGGGCCAAGAAAAAGCGAATAATCAGACTGATCAGACACCAAAAGGAACAGATGGAGAAAGAGAGAGACATCAAACCTGTTTGGCACTGCGTTCAAACACCACATACTGCTGACACTGGTCCAGCCTCCTCTTCCTCATGGTCCAGAAGTGCAGGACCCGGTTCTCCCTCTGCAGCAACTCATTCAGGATATCTACAAAATCACACATGATCATTCTTAACCATGACGCACAGCAGAACCACTGGAGGACGTCACTGAAATCATGCTAAACCTTAGAGCTGCATGATTCTGGATGAAATGAGAATCACCATTTTTTACTTAAAACAAAGATCAGGATTTTCCCACAACTCTGAATAGATTCAATGACTCACTCATAAAGCGATACTTGTTTCACACTTTACGTTTCATTACTGGATGAATCAGTGTTTTTGAATGAATCTCTTGAATGATTGGTTCAACGACTTAGCAGTCACTTGTCGTCACCTACTGGCGTAACAATGTAATTGATACAATCTTTATTTCAAAAGGTGATCTACTTTATTTTGACGAGACATAAGTGCTTATATTCAAACTATTATTGTGGCAGACAGGTAAATCACTGAAAATACATTACAAAGTGCTGCTTTATAAGTCAATATATTCTTTATTTCTTGAATTATATTGTTTGAATTGCCCTGATGGTAGAAAAAAAATAACACTGCAATAATCGCTATTTTCATACCATCAGTGCAATTCAAACAATAAACATATTACTACTGTATAAAATTCATGCACATTAATAAAACATAAAATGTATTTAATGATAGAATTCTACTGGTTGAATTGCACTCATGGTAGGAAAAGAATAACAACAACAACAACAACACCACCAATAATAACTTATGTATTATTACTATTATATGACAGAATTTATGTATATTTAATTAAAACATTTTACATAAATATAACATTATTTTAATTATAAATTAAGTGGGTAATTCAAGCTTAAATTGCTCTGATGGTAGAAAAATTCCTTGTTATTATTAATATTATATGACTGAATGGCTTATTATTTGACAAAATTATATAATAAAATTATAAAAATATATAATTTAATGTACATACCTACAAATTAAATAACTTTTACATCAATAATTTTACTAAATTAATGCTAAATTGACAGCACTAAAGATAAAATCGCTATACCAGTGGATGCACTTTACAGTGTGTGTGTGTGTCATGAAGGTAAAGGGACGATTCTCAGTGGAGTAACGCTGTCATCATTCTCATCTCTGTGCGGCGGAGGCCTGACCCATTTACGCTTTCCTTATCTGAGTCATTGTAAGCACACTCAGAACAGAACAGAGCCGCATTCACAATGCACACAGTCTAAACTGGGCTAAAGTGGGCCAAAGTGGGCCAGCTGCTGAAACTCCGTGAGGGAGTTTTAGGTCGGCCACTAGATGGCGTACCAGTCCAGAGCTATTTCAGAATGCATGCACAATGTACTATCAACAAGCACTATAGCTAAACCCCTATGGGGAAGACAGACTGTGTTTTGTCATGTCTCCAGAGAGGCAGCAGAGGGAAGACTGGTAAATAAGAGGAAAACATGCGGAGAGGCAGCATCTGTAGCCTTGTGGTCTGAAAAGTGGGTTTGAAATGCTAGAGACACCATGTGTTTATTATGTCTCTCTGGAATACTTGATTCTGATTGGTCAGCTGTGGTATTCTACAGTCAAATATTTTTGCATAATGTCCACTTAACTGTGTAACTGATTGTTATCCCAGTGACATCTCTTGTATCAATTCACAGCCTTCTCTCTCACAAAATAAGCTAATTTACACTAAAATCAACATTTCCTGTCCATTTATTAATACATTCGGTACATAGCTGTGTTATAAGCAGGATAATGAACAGTTTGACAGTATATTAATACTTTCTTTTGTTAAAGTCACCATTAAATCAAAATTGGCAATTGAAAATATGAAATACTGCAGTATTTATTATAAATTATTTGTGTGCACATCATTATTTTTTAAATTAATGTGCCTTCATAATCTTTAAATCAACATAACTTCCCCTTTCCTCTCACAGTGACATCTCTTTCTCTTCTCTGATGATGCGTTCACTGGCACGAGGGCGGAGCAACCTGTCACTCACATGAGATTGACCAATAGCAAACCACAACCATCCAATCAATTCCCCACTGACAAAATCAAGTCCCGGCCTTCATTTTTTCCATTCGAGAAGCGTTTCACTTGGATATACGTCACAATAGGGAAGAAAAGACTACCGCAGCTTCCATTTCGCGTAGACTACATTGTTAACATGAACTAAC
>CM077184.1:35687939-35755439 GCA_039654105.1 Coreius guichenoti
AGTGCAGTGTAATATAGCATTTTCATAAACAGTAGGGAGTATAAAGCACATACTGAGCGGTATGCAGTAAGTAGTAAGCAAGTATTCCATCCTGAAAATAGCCTGTGCATTACCTGTTTGACTTCTGCCTGTAGGTGGCGCAGTTGCACACACTGCTCCAGGTGTCTGCGGTGCTGCTCTGCGGCCACGTCCAGCTCTTGTTGCTTCTCATGTAGAAACTCCAGTAGATCCTGAACACGGGTGGCCATGTCCACATCACGGTCACACAGCAACTCGACACCTGGAAAACGAGAAGAAACGCCACACTTAGCTCTCATTTTATTCCATAACAAACATCATGAAGCCGCTGGACTGAAAACTCTTGTTTTGGGACAGTTAACGGTAAATGGAAAAAAGTTTTTTGTAACACTATAAATGTCTTTACTGTCACTTTTGATCAATGTAACGCATCCTTGCTGAAATAAAGTATTAATTTCTTTCAAAATATCGACATTAAGCCTGGTCATAAATCGACATACATTGGTCATTCACTTGTCCGAGTAAAAAAGTTGCTTGTCTGGAAAAAATATATACAATCCAAAAAAATTAAGTAAATATAATTTATTCTGAAGCAATATTCTCATTGTTCTATCAGCTTTGACATTTAAATCTGCATATTTGTGATATTTAAACCGAGGGCATTTTTTTTTTACCTTTAAAAAAGGTATTTTTTCCAAATGTTATTAAATGTATGCTTCATCTTTCATTTTAAATTCTTAAATTTTATCAATAAGTTCAATTAGAATATTAAGACACTATAGGGCTGTTACCAATCAAATTAAATCATTTACACTGAAAAATTACAACCGTATTAAATAATGTTATGAGATTGTTTTAAATATATTTTGAATATACAAATAAGAAATGTTGGGGGAAAAAAAAATGATACTTTTAAACATGAAACTAAACCGCCAGTAGGTGGCGGCTAGTGGCCGTCTTAATGAGCGAGTCAGTGAGTCATTCATTCAAACGATTTGTTCAAACGGCTGATTCATTCAAGAATGAGGCAGTTGTTTATGAGTGTGTTATTGAATCTTTGACTCAACCGATTCGTCCAAAACGCTGAATCATTCAGTAATGAAGCACGGCTGAGTGTTGCTCTGAGATGCGTCAATATTGCGTCTAAAATGTAAGTGACTTAATATTAACTTGTTTATTGAACTGTTGTATGAAATCAGTGTCACATTTTCAATTGTGATGGTATTCAGGAAAACAGCACTCTTGGCTGTGTGATGTTGCTTAACAATATCATGTTATAAATATAAAAAACACATTTTGAATTTTTACACTGTATGTGCTGCGCTAATTTGTATTCGATTTCTCTTCGAGAGGCTGCACGAGCCTCAACAGCGCAACCTTGTTACCATCAGTACATTATACATATTATCCACTATCAATCGCCACTTACACTAAATGTAATAAAATCAGAATAATTCTCACATTTTGGTGATTTCCTAGTTATTTTGTTGTTATTGACGTTTTAATCAGACTACTTGTCCAGTTGGGCAAGAGAAATTCTCTTTCACTTGCCCCGTCAAAAAAATACAAAGTGGTAATGTCGAGCCCTGATATAGCTATAATAAAAAACGATATTTTATATGATTATGTTTGACTCACCGGATGCCTGCACCTCGTTGACGTACTGCAGCAGTTCCTGGCCCTGGTGGATGACATGGAAGGCGAGGTTGTTCATGGTCAGGGCTTTATCCGCATGGTGCTGCAGTCTCTGTTCGGCCAGCGTCAGGTCTTCTGTGTCAAAGTCATTCATCTGCTGCGACAGCTCCTCGTTCCATGAGTCTAGATCTGAGATAATCTGGAAAATAAGATACAACATATGAGCGCAGTCTGAGAGTCTCAGATGCCTTTACTAATGGGCAGACACCGCGAGATCACCCAGGACAAGAAACAGTGACCTGTCCTGCCCTGCTCTTATATGTAAAGCGAAATGTCTTCCTTTATAAACTCTGTGCAAACAAGAGAGAGTAATCACTTTTGTGCACAGATCATCCTTGAAGACTGCTGCTTATTAATTGCAAGCAAATCATATTAGACATCAGGGAGTCATTAACTATATGCTGATGGGAATATTGCCCTAGTTTAAGGAACAGTTCAATCAAAATGAGGATTCTGTCATTAGTTACTCTCCCTCATGTCGTTCCAAACTTGTATGACCTTTTCTTCTGTGGAAAACAATAAGTTTTGGTACTTCAGCTACTTCCCGTATAATAAATGAGGATTCAAAGTTTGGAACGACATGAGGGTGAGTAAATAATGACAGAATACCTTTAGAACACAAAGATCAAATATACAGTGAACTCACGTCAATGGCGTCCCTCTCAAAGATCCTGAGCTGGAGGAAAAGCTCCAGTTTGATCTTCCTCTCCTGGAAGAGCTCTTCCATCTGAGCCTGAGCCTCATCCAGCTGCTGCAGGACGCTCTCGATGTGGTTGATGGAGCTGTTGTGAGGGGTCTTGTTGCTGGAGATGGCCGAGTCTCTGCAGGAAGAGCAAAGGTATATTTGTTCTAGTGTGTGCAAGTGATACAGGAAGAAACATTTACTTCTTACAATACTGTATTTTGGGAAAATCAAAGCTGTAATAAAATGGAATTATTTAAGGAATGTTTGGAATTCTCAAGCCCAAGTCTGATGGAATTTGAGGAATTTTAGTTCCGTTTTCTCCATTTATACCCTGTTTACACAGACACAATGCTTTTATTTGGACTTCCCGACTATTCTCTGCTTTACAGATTGAGTGGGCTCACAACAGGGAACCTTGGGAATCAGTAAGGATCAAAAGTGACTTGCTGTGTACTGAGTAGGTCAGTTGTTAGAGCAGATACATCATGAGTTTAAGTCATGAATCTGTTTGAATGTTTGAGAAGACATTTTCACACATTAACATTTTAACTCTTTCCCTGTCAAACACAGAATTTTCCGTTATTTGTGAGAAAACTCTTCCCCGCCAAACATGGAATTTTATGGGTTTCCACAGTTATACACTAGGGGGCGCTATGACATATCTTCTGAAAGAGTACTGAATTTCCTGATCAAAACACATGCGAAGACGACGCAGACACAAGTGATATCATATGTAATCAGATGCATATGTAAAATAACGCAAATCACCAACATTAAACAGCATATAAATCAAAACTACCTAATGTTACTGAATGAAATGTCGACCCAGAACGAGCTATAGGACTGTGAAGCTTTGGGGGTGTTGATGGACTCCATCTACTCCATCTGTGTTTTGATCATCGTTCTGAATCCGATCTGGATATAAAATGTGATTTTCTCAGCTTTCTGCTCAAAATGTTGCTTTATGAAACGTACCCACATTCAAGTGTTGATAAAAGAATGCATGAAGCTAGAATAAAACGGTTTTTTTTGTTTAAAAGCAGAGGGTCTGTTCTCTCTTTTGATACATTGCATGTTCAGATATTCATAAAATATTCTGGGAGCCATGAAATTATGAAAATGGCAACTTTTTTCAAAAACACTGGTGGGGAAAGAGTTAAAAGTCACCATTTGAGATGTTATTTTATCATCTAAACTAATTTGGTTCTTTATCTTATCTAGGGGTTCCTTTGGTTAAATATACAAAAAGCATACTGTAGCTCTCAAATCAGATTATATTTTTAAATAAAACCCATTTATTTTAGTTAGACAAGAAAATAAAGTGGCTGTAGAAACTTTTGGTAACACTTTACTTAAAGCCTTTATGTATAGTGCATTATAAAAGTATTTTTAATGCATTAATTATGCCTTGTAATGCACCTTATAATGCATTGTATGATCTCATGAATAATTGTAACCACAGTTATAATACATTATAATACTTATATATTCAGACCTGTAGAAAGTATAATGCATTAAAACACACAACAAAACCAATTTCAGAATCTGTAAATATTATGCATTTTAACTTTGGTTACAATTATTTATGAAAAGACGTAATGCATTATAACGTACATTATGAACACCTTTATAATGCATTATACATAAGGGCTTTAAGTAAAGTGTTACTGAAACTTTTGTTTCACTATGTAGCTCTGATCAAAAATGAAGGTATCAGTTTGAATTGTTCTAACGACCTTCTTCCCCAATAAACTGAGTTCAATATTGATTCATGAATCGGTTTGACTGGTTCATTAACAAGGAGTTTTCAAATGGCAATTAGATTGTAAATGACTGTGGCAAGTGTTTATTTTCTGTTGCATTTGTATTCATTTTGAGCTGTTTTATTATCTAATACTAATTTGATTCAGTAACATTTACTTAAAGACTTGATATATAATGCATTCTAAAAGTATTTTAATGCATTAATAATGCCTTGTATTACATATTATAATTCATTGTATGATCTCATGTATAATTGTAACCACAGTTATAATATATTACAATACTTATGTCACACCTTCAGAAAGTATATTGCATCATATAATAATGCATTTTAACTTTGGTTATAGTTATTTATGAAAAGGTATAATGCATTATAACGTACATTATGAATACCTTTACGCATTTGATTCTTCTAAATTTAATTTGATCTTTATCCCATCACAATCACCTTTTGATGTAAATAAATTAATAGCCATCAATTTAGATAATATTTGTAATATATATATATATATTGGGTTTGGGGTTTGAAAAGCAAAATTTTATTTCATTTTGTAGCTCTAACCTCTGTAAATGATCTGCAGAATAACCTAAAACCAACAAAAACTGACAAATATTAGGGCCCGAAAGAAGATGACTTCAGGCTCGAAATTTTAATGTAATAAAACAAAAAGCCAGCACTAATGAGATTCTAAATTCATTAAAAATTGAAATTATATGGTCCTAAATGCATTATCTGCGAATGGGTAAGAGGATTACAAGCCCATTGGAAAGATAATATGTAAAATATGCAACATTATCCTCTTTTCATTAAAAAGGTTAATTATCAGGGACAGCTTTAGTAATAATTGTACAAGGGGAAAAAAGAGAAAGAGGAAGCAACAGTTTTAAACAAGTCTGTAAGGGATAGAAGACAGACAGAAGAGTCCTTTCATCCCGTCTCAAAGGATACAAGTGGGTTAACTCTTTATTAAAAACAAATGGTGTAATAAAGTAAAATCATAGTTATTGGGGTAATAAAGGCCCTCTCTTTTAATTGATGCTTCGGCGCTGGATCTCTGCGGAAAGTCTGTTCCCATAGTGATGTGCTTTTATCATTCTGCAAGGCTAGCGTGACTGAGCGGACTTGTTACAGAATAACAGAATAATTAACGCTTTCATCACCAATCCACAAACTCAACACAACCAGGGTTTCGATATCAGATCAAGCTCAAATAATATCACAGTATTGCGTCTGAAAGTGAGTAAGTGAGTGCGATGCTGAGATCCTGATCTCTCTCGTGAATGAGATAGAGAGCTTGTGTAAGTGTGTAATGTCTCTGTGGTGTGGGCATTCTGTGTGTTGGTGTGAGCTGGGGACCTTTCTGTTTGTACCTCTGGGCTCTCGGGGTTTAAGTATTACCTCTGCATAATTAACTAGGTGGTTATGAAAGCAGGATTATGTAAGACACTAGAGGAAGAGAGAATTACAGAACGAGAACAAGAGAGAAAGTGCACATGGAGGGATAGCCATCCTCAAAATTCGCATGTGTAGAGAGACTAATTTGCAAGCGGAGGAGGAGGAGAAACAAGCAACATGTCTTCATCTGCTTTCACCTTAAAAAAAAAAAAAATAAATAAAATGCTAAATGCTAGTGTGAATGCTAAATTGACATCTGTGATTTCAGAGTTACCAGAACTGCACAAGTTATTATATAAAAATAACTAATATATACACAATACAATATATGTTATAATATAAATTTCATATATAAAACAAAACAAAAATATAATAAATAAAATGTAAATATAATATATAAAAAGGTAAATCATTACATGCACATGAACTTTAATGACATCCCATTCTTAATCCGTAGGGTTTAATATGGAGTTGGCCCACCCTTTGCAGCTATAACAGCCTCAACTCTTCTGGGAAGGCTTTCCACAAGGTTTAGGAGTGTGTTTATGGGAATTTTTGACCATTCTTCTAGAAGCGCATTTGTGAGGTCAGGCACTGATGTTGGACAAGAAGGCCTGGCTCGCAGTCTCCGCTCTAATTCATCCCAAAGGTGATCTATCGGGTTGAGGTCAGGACTCTGTGCAGGCCAGTCAAGTTCCTTCACACCAAACTCGCTCATCCATGTCTTTATGGACCTTGCTTTGTGCACTGGTGCGCAGTCATGTTGGAACAGGAAGGGGCCATCCTCAAACTGTTCCCACAAAGTTGGGAGCATGAAATCGTCCAAAATGTCTTGGTATGCTGAAGCATTAAGAGTTCCTTTCACTGGAACTAAGGGGCCAAGCCCAACCCCTGAAAAACAACCCCACATCATAATCCCCCCTCCACCAAACTTTACACTTGGCACAATGCAGTCAGGCGAGTACCGTTCTCCTGGCAACCGCCAAACCCAGACTCGTCCATCGGATTGCCAGACAGAGAAGCATGATTGGTCACTCCAGAGAACTAGAGTCCAGTGGCGGCGTGCTTTACACCACTGCATCCGGCGCTTTGCATTGCACTTGGTGATGTAAGGCTTAGATGCAGCTGCTCGGCCATGGAAACCCATTCCATGAAGCTCTCTACGCACTGTTCTTGAGCTAATCTGAAGGCCACACAAAGTTTGGAGGTCTGTAGCTATTGACTCTGCAGAAAGTTGGTGACTTCTGCGCACTGTGTGCCTCAGCATGCGCTGACCCCGCTCTGTGATTTTACGTGGCCTACCACTTCATGGCTGAGTTGCTGTTGTTCCCAATTGCTTCCACTTTGTTATAATACCACTAACAGTTGACCATGGAATATTTAGTAGTGAGGAAATTTCACGAATGGACTTATTGCACAGGTGGCAACCTATCACGGTACCACGCTTGAATTCACTGAGTTCCTGAGGCTGACCCATTCTTTCACAAATGTTTGTAGAAGCGTCTGCATGCCTAGTGCTTGATTTATACACCTGTGGCCATGGAAGTGATCGGAACACCTGAATTCAATGATTTGGAGGGGTGTCCCAATACTTTTGGCAATTTAACTTTTTAAAATTTTATTGGTATATAGAATTAATTTGATTTTTTTAAAATCTTCTTACAACCCTTTCCTTTTTCTGTAAAATAGTTAAACCTCTTCTTCTCTGAATCATGTCAATCAGACTCCAAACACATTAAATGTTTTGCCAAAACTCTGAAATCCATGATTATAAAATTGCAATTATAACATAAAGACATGGGTTACATCAAAGCATTCCTCAAGCCCTGAATATTTTTGCAGTGTTGTGCAGCCACCACAGTAGTGCTGGCAGTCAGGGATTCAGAGTTGCACTGATGAAATGTGGCAGAGCCGAACAAGTGAGAGGGGCTGGAAGCGGAGCGGTGAGTCTGCCCTGAGGGGGCTGAGAGACTGCACTCCAAACAGCCTCTGGTTCTCTCTCCTGCTTAACTTTCTGCTGAAGCATCAAGCTTTACTGAATCTCAGCCTTCACGTTCCTCTGCTGCTGCAGTCCTTCCCACATGCAAATTATACATGTGACCGACTGTTAGCACTAACACTGGAGATCAAGCCAAACAATGCAACTTCACAGCTGCACTAATAGTTACTCAGCAAGTTACTATTAGTGAGGTAAAGAGAGGAAAACATTGGAAATGCAAAGTGGATGCTGGTGAAAGGGGACAAATGAGAGCTTGAATCATCCAAAGGTTTGTTCAAGTGAGGATGACTAATGTTTGCTTGAGTACGAACACAATACTTGTTTCAATTCTGATTCAACTTAGCAATTCCATTGGGCCAGTTGCATAAACATGGCAATTATGTTAAGACTGTGTCTTAAAGGGATAACATCAAAGTTGTAGTTGTGAAGCACTCAGATTTCATCAAAAAGATGAACGAAAGTCTTACGGGTTTGGAACGACATGAGGGAGAGTAATTAATGACAGAATTTTCCTTTTTGGGTGAACTATCCCTTCAAGAACTAGTATGACCAACTAGTAGTTAGATATGGGGGTAATGGGGGTCTTACTTTTCGTTATCAAATGAGACTAATCTACGTTTTTATGTAACTGACTTAAAGTTATGAACAGCAGAGGTGTAAAGAGTACCTGAAATCCATACTTGAGTAAAAGTACAGATTCTTTACAGCGAAAATGACTCCATTACAAGTTACAAGTCACTTGATTCCAATACACCTTGAGTAAAAGTCTTAAAGTATCTGATTTTAACAGTACTTAAGTATTTTACTCATACTAAATATAGGTTCAACGATGCACTAGTCCTCGACACCTGGGAGACATACCAGTGAAAATAAGAAACAATTGATTTGTAAGATGAGAAATCATGTTTATTTTCTAAAATCAAAATAAAACTGAACACCTCAATATTGCAATAAATCAAGGTCGACACAACAGCCTCTTAAACGTCTACAAACTCTCAAATCTCAGTTAAGCTCAAGTGCACAAAAAGTCCATAAGTAAACCAATATCCTTCAAAAAGGTCTCGTCAATATAGCGGATAAATAAAATAATGTTAAGTAAAATTAAATAGTCAAAGCCTTCTTGCACTGGATGTGCTGGTTTCAGGCTCATCAGCGGCTGCACTCATGAACTACTAATAGATTCATCAACTACCTGCTAATGCACTCGCATTCATGTAAAGTAGCCTTGTTGACATGTTTGGGTGAGTAAAGGCAAAACTCACAAGATATAGTACCTTCAATGCCCTTAGATGGCGATATCGCTTCTTTATAGCAGAAACAAACTGCTGCAGAAAAAGTTAGGTGCCATGCAAAATGTAATGTGTAAGTGCATTACTCAACACAAATGTATTGGAGTAAAAAGTACATTTACTTGTTTAAAAATGTAGTCAAGTAGAGAGTAAAAGTATCTTTGATACTCAGTACATCTACAAAGTAGCCAAAAAGATACTTAAGTACAGTAACTAATTACATTTACTCAAATACTTCACACCACTGATGAACAGTCTTAAAAAAAAAAAAAAAAAAAAAAAAGGATGACTAACATGTAAGGCAAGTCTTAGCAGTTTATGTAACCAGCCCATTAACGATTCTTCTAGTACTTAAAGAATAATTTATTGTTCTTAAATATATGCAAAGCCAAAAAAATACAACTTTTTGGTAATATTTTGTAATTTATTTCAAATTCAAGGTACCATAATTATGCCAAAAATATCTCCTGAATGTGTATCTTTAATATGTACACCGATGTAAGTGTATCAAGAATACCTTGAGTATCAAGAATACCTAAGAATAACTTGATTAATATTGAGATGGATATAATAAAATGAGTGAATAATCAAGTTATTAGACTGATTCAAACTATTAAATATGAGTTCAACACTGATATTTGAGTATTTCTGACTGATTCGCTGAAAGAACTAGTTATTTGTTCATAAGTACCTCTGGTTGTGTTGTTTGCTAGTAAGGAACTGTTGAGGACAGTGCAACAGAAAGATGTGCTTTCTATTTATGGTCTGTGTATTGGTGGAATCCTCTAAGTCTCAGACTTCAGAGGTACAACTCCTTGGCGTGTGTGTAAGATTTCAAAAGATGACTTTCACACTAGTCAAACAAACCACACTTCAATGGAATCGAGCTTGGGTCCACACCAAAACATGAAAGCAATATAAAAGAGCTGTCGCAGAGAAAGACATGAAAGGAAAGGACAGATGAGAAGATTGTGCACCTGAGTTGTTGAATGAGATCCTCTCCCTCTTTGATGACATTTACAGTGAACTGCAGTGTGGTCTGCTGCTGCTGCCCGAAACGCTTGATCAGGTCCTGAACGGCCTCCACCGACTCTGCGTATACGTCGTCCAACAATTCCTTTTGCAACTCCTCCAGCCATGTCCACAGCTATGCGTAAAAGACATATATGTTAATCACTTTTTTACTTAGCTTAGAAAGCTAAGGTAAGACCTACAATAGTAATAGCTACATTATTATTATTTGTGTTGCATATTAAGATTGAATAGTTTGCAAAATTCCCCTTGTGTAAATAAGTTTTTTCCTTTCTGATCTGATATTGAATGTTAAAGGGGATCTATTTATTTTTGGGCTCTACTAGAATAGGTTTTCATGCTTGAATGTTCAAAAAACACACTGCGTGTCACATTGTTGCAGCTCCTCTCTTCCCAGTCTGTCAGTAACGCTCTGTTTAGTTCCTGTCTCTATGAAGCCCCTCCTTCTGAAAAGCACAATGTGCTCTGATTGGTCGGCTGCACCAGTGTGTTGTGATTGGTCAACCTCTTAAGAGCGTGTTTGGGAAATGTCACGCCTCTTACCATAACTGCGAGTTTCAACACACTACTAACTAACTCAACCAGGCCTCACTCCCTTATTTTGCGTATGCCTTGGCCGGGAATTATTTAAATGAGAAATATTGTGACGTGTTTGTTCCATGAAGAAAACTCAATACTACAATGGAGGCGTTTCAGGGAGTTCAGAAACACTGACACTGATATAGAGAATAACTCCCGCTGGAGGGACTTTGCAGACCTTTTTCATGCTCAAACAGCAACAATACACACTAAAGACAGTTGAACATGTAAAAAAAGCATAATAGGTCCTCTTCAATGTATCAGGTTCTTGATCCAGGCAAATGTGTAAAACTACATGCTTTCAAACTATATTGAAATTATACAACTTCTTTTTATCTGACAGCCTATGAAATATTCAACACTTAAGGCACAAACACACAAAAAAAAAGATAAATAGCAAATAAGCATGCAAAATATATAAATATCTACATCCTTTTACTATACACAAAAAAAAACCAATCACAGTAGTCCCAAAAAAACTGCACATTATGCATAAAAACGGGAACATTGCTCAGAGCAGGCGAGCTGAGGCCTGAGGAGAACCGTTTTAAAGTTTATTGTTGATGGTGATGAATTTGTTACAAAAGCTGTGCTTTGAAGGCTGCTCTCCAGAGGTGATTTAAAGACAAAGAATTTAACTTCCGTGAGAGGATTTGAACACGCTGACAGTTTAGCATATGCTGAACCCGTCCCCAAGAGGTTGTGTCTTTTGATTCAACCCCTATAAAGCACCACCGCAAAAACATGTTACTAAAAGTTACTATTTTTTTTTTGGTAACACTTTAGTTTAGGGTCCAATTCTCACTATTAATTAGTTGCTTATCAGCATGCATATTACTAGGATATTGGCTGTTTAATGCCTTATTCTGCATGATCATATTCTACATCCCTTAATCCTACCCAATACCTAAACTTAACAACTACCTTACTAACTATTAATAAGCAGTAATTAGGAGTTTATTGAGGCAAAAGTCATATTTAATAGTGAGAATTTGACACTAATCTAAAGTGTGACCCAGACGAAACTACTCAACCATCCTGTCCATAACTAGTTCTTACCTCCTTTACATGGGTGTGGAAAGCCACTGACATGTCCAGCAAGACCTTTCGCTGCTCGACACGCCTTACAAAGTCCTGGATCCGGTCCTCCAGCTGATGGGCGGCCTGATAGATCTCCTCCGGGTCACACTCGCCCGTCTGGGCCAACTGCTCCGCAGCTTCAAGCAGCTTATCAGCATTTGTGTATGTATTCTGATAAAGAGAAGACGCATATGGACTATGATGATGCTCATGTCAGATGCTAAGAATATTTAGCTTCAATGCATTTTGGCACTGACTACAGTATTTTCGGAAAATAAGCTGCAACCGGTCAAAATTGTGTTGTTGAAACGAAAACGCATATATATATATATATATATATATATATATATATATATATATATATATATATATATATATATATATATATATATATGCGTTTAAGTCGCATCAGTGTTTAGTATTTCCTTCTGAAGTAACGTAAAATAGCAGTGCATAACATAATTTACAGTGGTTTTCATATAAACTAGTGTTAATTTTGTCAGCTATTTTTTTTATTTAGTCTTAGTCCTATGTCAAATGTCAACCTTGTCCTGTTTTTGTTTAGTCAAGTTTTAGTCGACTAAATGTCTGAGCATGAGCATGACTTTAGTCACATTTTCCTTTAGTCATGTTGCATAATGGTTAAATTGATAATTACGATTATTTTGTACAAACTTATAATCAATTATAATAAATAGAAATTTATTTTTACATTTCATTAGAATTATTGAAATTTCATCTATAAGCACAAATCAAGAGGATGTCAACCCATACGCATGGTTTATTTTACCTCATCTAGTTCCCTGATTTATTATAGGCTATTTATCATATAGGCCTACTGGTAAAACAAGAAGCTTATCTCAAATTAAAACTGTGAAATCCCTAGTAATCCAATAAATCCAAATTACATTAATGTTTTTCTAATAAAACAACTGCAAAAAAGACTTTGTATTGTCACGCAGAGGTTGCATAAGTGCATTTATTCAGCAAACACAATCAGAAATATAGTCGAGAGATCCATGTTTGGATTTATTACAGTTCATCACAGAGAAGGTTTGATTGCAGATTTAGTCGCAGAAAAAAGCGCAAGCGACTCGTGACAGAACACAGACCGACTGAATGGCACTTACTTTTAAAGGGTTAGTTCACCCAAAAATGAAAATTCTGTCATCATTTACTCACCCTCATGTCGTTCCAAACCCGTAAGACCTTCGTTCATCTTCAGAACACAAATGAAGATATTTTTGATGAAATCCGAGAGCCCTCTGACCCCTCCATAGACAGCAATTTAATTACCACTTTCAAGGTCCAGAAAGGTAGTAAAGACATCGTTAAAATCGTCCATGTGACTCCAGTGGTTGAGTACTTTTTGTGCGCAAAAAACAAACAAAAATAACGACTTTATTCAACAATTTCTTCTAGCCTGTGTCAGACTCTTACGCTGTTGACGCTGTGTAAACAGTGCAGTGTTTCCAGAACGCCGGCTTACCATTGGCCGACGCTGTTCGCGTGAGCACCACGACGCATGCGCACGAGTCGTTCTGCCGTAGACCTAGGAAGTGCTGCACTGTTTACACTACGTCAACAGAGTAAGAGTCTGACACAGGCTAGAAGAAATTGTTGAATAAAGTCGTTATTTTTGTTTGTTTTTTGCGCACAAAAAGTACTCATCACTTCAGAACATTAAAGTTGAACCACTGGAGTCACATGGACGATTTTAACGATGTCTTTACTACCTTTCTGGACCTTGAAAGTGGTAATTAAATAGCTGTCTATGGAGGGGTCAGAGAGCTCTTGGATTTCATCAAAAATATCTTAATTTGTGTTCTGAAGATGAACGAACGTCTTACGGGTTTGGAACTTTTTGTAACATTTTTGGGTGAACCCTTTAAGCAGAAAATCTCAAATGGAGATCGCTAAACTGCAGCTTACTTGTTTGTACTTCTCTGCAGTGTGGTTGCCAGATTGCAAATATTAAGTAAAACACTGGGTATAAAACTTGTTCTTTGAACAGTAAAGCTCTGATTAGGCGATTTCAATTCTTGAAATCTGGCAATCGTAAGCATGAAAGCTCGTAGCGGCTTGTTAAAGGTGAAGTATGTAGTTTCTATGACACTAGTGACACCTATGCTAGAAATTATTCGTTTTTCGTGCATATTTGTGTGCAATTATGTGTACTCTATTTTGGATCTCGACATTAATAGCATTATATAAGTTGCACTTATTAAAAAAATGGGTATATGATTATAAAAAAAAAACAAAAACAAAAAAACACTATTTCGATAGCCCACGTTCTACTAACTATAAGTAACTTTGCAACTACATGTCAACTAGCAGTGATTAGAGTATTAGTAGACTGTCTGCTTAATATCTGCTGACACTTTATTTTGATGCTCCCCAATAGACATTCTACTGACTGCTTTGCACCTACATGTCAACTTATTCTACTAACACTAACCTAACTAACTACTAATACTCTAAATGAAAGTTAGTTGACTAGTTGCAAACTTACTTATAGTTAGTAGAATGTCTAAAGTGAGCAATTGAAATAAAGTGTAACCAAAACTTAACTTATAGTCCGGAAAATACGATAGTCCATTAGTAGCGTCTCCATAAAATCAAAAAAATAAAATTACATAAGATTAAATATACCCATGGACTTAATGACTAGTTGTACAAGCCCTAATGTGTGTCATATTGTGTTCAGTTACTTCTTATCAGTTGTGCTTTAGACTTAATTTATGCGTGGAAGAATCCAGGGAAGCCCGCTCAAATAAAATTTTTATAATGGGAGTGAATGGCAAACCTGAGCAACTTCCTCAAAGTCTTCGTGGCGTTTCTGCAGGGCTCGGGCGCGATGCAGAGATTTCCCCACCCCTGTGTGTTTACTGAGGAACGCCTCACCGTGGTTCTCAATCCAGTCAAGAACCTACTCACACAGAGAAAAAAAAAAAAAGAAAAAGAAAATGAATTTGTGAGACAGCGGCAGAGCTTTCCAGTCCTTCTTCAGGTAAGAACGTTTCCTGTCAGATAGGTTTAACGTTAATGGCAGTCAAATCAAGACAGCGTGACAGGTGAGACTGCAGGGTCCATGACTGAAAAAATTATGCATAAAGGTGTCGTTCACAGCCTAGCTCTCCCTCTCATCGCATCCCCAGCACCTGAATAGTGGTTTCCATGGCAACACTTTCCCTCAGCCACAGGATTAACCGTTCTGCATTCTCTCGGTTGAACACCTCGCTGCAGAAAACCACAATCTCTGCACCAATAAACTGGCCCTGAACCTATGAAAACGTACAATAGATAGAAATGCCATATACAATGCTACGGCAGCGGCTTATCCTTGACTGTAAATTACATGCGTCTATTTCTGTTTGCGTGTAAACAATTATAATCCCAGAGAACTTCAGCCAACATGTTGCAGTGGTGTTTTCTCTCCTGTATTAAAGAGGCAGCGGTAAGAGTAATTACATGCTAAACTAAAGCCTACCCAGAAGCATGAATTTGGAAACCTAAAAAAAAAAAAAGTCTGCTGGTAAAATGTTTTGCCGACACACTGCAGAACACTGAGGGATGCCAAAAGTACTGGTCCCAAGTCGATACTGAAATAAAAAAAATTCGGTAACACTTTACAATAAGGTCTCATTTGTTAACATTAGTTAATGTATTAACTAACAATGAGTAATACACTTACTGTTACTGTATTTGTTAATCTTTGTTAACGTTAGTTAATAAAAATACAGCTGTTCATGGTTTGTTCATGTTAGTTCACAGTGCATTAACTAATATGTTAACAAGATTTTAATAAAGTATTAGTATATGTTGAAATTAACATTAACAAAGATAAATAAATGCTTTATAAGTGCAGATCATTATTAGTTCATGTTAACTAATGTAGTTAACTAATGTTAACTAATGAACCTTACTGTAAAGTGTTACCAAAAATTCTTTACAATCGGTAAAACCAAGTACCGACTCAATATGTTACATGCAACTACTTTCAAGAACCTCGTGGTCAAAATGGCTTAAATTTAAACAGATGGGACAAAACGTGTCAAATTATGTGGTATATTATGTGATTAATATTAATCAGAAATAGAAATATTAACAAGATGTACAAAATATTAAAACACTCATTTTACCTATCTTTGCATCTTTTTTCTATTGTTGATATTTATTAAATATTTATTTATTTATTTTATATTTGAGATTTGAATTGTTCACATGTACTGAATAATTACATGGAAAATCTTTAATGTTAATTAAATACATGTCACTGTATTTGATTTATTTTGTTAATAATTATTAAACATTTATCCCTCTTTTAATACACACTGCATACTTTATTAGGTATTATATTAGGTAACGTGTGTGTGTGTCTGTGTGTGTGAGAAATTTAGCCAAAAGTTATCTATTTTATATATATATATATATATATATATATATATGGTGGAAGCTTGTTCTGTTGAGATGGGATTGTTCACTGTGTAGGTATTACCAAAATTATAATAGAAGACTTTGACAAAAAAATTATTATATATTATTATATAAACATTTTATATTCATTATTAACATTTAAATAACTACATTTTTAAATTAAGGAGTGAGTTCAATATGATATTTGTTTTTGCTGTGATATCAAAATTGGTATGAAGAGTCATGAAATTGATTTTCATTTTTGTGTTAGTGACATGACATGGCAGATTATGGAGTTTCTTTCAGTTATTCATGCTGATTCTAATGTCCTTTTTTTTGTATCTCTCTCTCTCATATCCTTCCATCCTATTGTATCATCTCTATGCTTTTTGAATCGTCCCCCAAGGGTGTTATGAAATGCCACGTGCAGTTCTCAGTACCACACTTGCACCCATGTGGATCTTGTGAGGTATTTTAAGGTGAATGAGAGTGTGTGTGTGTGTTTTACCTGCTGAACGTCCTGCTGGAATACACACAGCTGCAGACGTTGGTGCAGCCGGACCTTACGGTGTTGCCAGATGTTCTCCAGCTGCCTCTGGTGGTGCAGAACCTCATGGATGATGTCCAAAACATGGTGAACTGCCTTGGAGTAATTGGCGGATGCCGTCAGCGAATCAGCACTGCCGGGCGTCAAAGGGCGCTGAAGTTTGTCCAATAAGGCTTTCCCGTCTTGGCTCACCTGGAAGAGGGCGGCACAATGATGAGAAAACAATTGTACAAAGCTATTATACTAAAATGAAATTGTATTGTTATATGCAATGTAACTCTTAATAGCACTGAGCGTTTTATAATAAATATAATTAGCTAAAATTGCCACTTTAGACATGCCTGTAATTGCTATAATGTGCTAGTACCATTTGCTTTGGGATCAGTTCTCTGAAACGGTTTTTCAAGAGTGCTGTGCAATTTAGTGATTTGGAGACGCACGGCTCTGTACCTCAGAGTAGGCAGCGGTGATGTGTTCATACAAGCCTTGGTGGTGGTGGATGGCATCCTCCAGGTCCTGTAGCTCAGAGGGCAGATCCACCTCCCCGCACGCTTTACACCATGAGTCCACATTACTCATGTACTGCAGACAGACACAGATATACACACATTCACAACAGAATAATATAATAATTACATGCAATATGTAGCTCACTTTAAAATAAAGGCGAGTTCTAAATTGAATATTCTGGTATGTCATGTCCATATAGACCTCTTGACATCAAAAGAACTGGAGTGAATTAAAACTAATAAGGGCAAATGCAGGACATGATGAGAGACATGCTTCTTATGCTGCACTCTGAATATCAATTCAAATCAAATTGTCTTTCATCTCATCCCACTCTTTCTCAGAGATGAAGAGCAGAGTGAGGCTGAGAGTTCTGGTTCCCCAACTCAAACAGAATCTCATATATGAGGACGGCCCAAACCAGGCTGCCTCCACTCCAGATTGGCAGTTGTGCTGATGCTCAAAAGGAATAAAAATCTCTGGAAAAGAGATTGTTGTTGATACAGCCTCTCTATAAAAACACTGCATGTGTGAGAGGAATATTTTATTCACCTGTCCTCTACTGCAGTCTCTCAAATATCATGCTTTCCCCACATTTTTACATGCATGCTTTTTCCACGTTTAGAAAGAACAAGTGAATATTTACAATGCAAATAAAGGGATTATAAATGCTGATTAAAACAAACTTTTATTACACTTCATTCAAAATTAAAAGTTATCTATAAAATGCTCAGTATAATATTACACACAAAATGTGTGTATTCTACATATTTTTATGTAAAAAGCCCCATTATGCCCTTTTACAAAGTCTTAATTTTGAGCTCTACTAGAATAGGTTCTCATGCTTGAATGTTCAAAAAACACATTATTTGTCACACTCCTCACTTTCCAGTCTGTCAGTAACGCTCTGTTTAGTTCCTGTCTCTATGAAGCCCCTCCTTCTGAAAAGCACAATGTGCTCTGATTGGTCGGCTGGATCAGTGTGTTGTGATTGGTGAAATGCCTGTTTGGGAAATGTCATGCCCCTTACCATAACCGTGAGTTTCAACACACTACTAACTAACTCAACCAAGCCCCGCCCCTTTATTTAGCATATGCCTTGGGCAGGAATTATTTAAATGAGGAATATTGTGACGTGTTTGTTCCATGAAGAAACTCAAGACTACAATGAAGGCGTTTCAGGGAGTTCAGAAACACTGACACTGATATAGAGAATAACTCCCACTGGAGTGACTTTGTAACTTTGCAGACCTTTTTCATTCTCAAACAGCAACAATACACACTAAAGACAGTTGAACATGTAAAAATGCTTGTTTTGTTATTCTACATTAATCAAAGCCAAAGTCTGATTATCATTCAGCATGTGAAGTCATTCTAATTATGAAAAATCACATCTTCTACAGTCTAACCAATTCACAACTTGTACACATCCTGTACACTGAGATGCAGCAGTGTTCTCTCTGACCTGGTCACATTTCTGGTGGAAAGTAGCAGACATCTCCAGCAGGGCGCTCCTCTCGTCCAGCGCAGCAGCGAAGGCCTTCCACTCCTGCTCCAGCTGACCTGAGATCTGTTTGATCTGCTGGGATGCATAGTGGCCCGCCTCCAGCAGACGGTTCCCCACCGACATGATGCGGTTTATGTTCACGTAAACATTCTGCGGGACACGACAACAACAACAAAATTACTACCAGTCACAATGCCAACACATCAATATGAGGTACAGTAGTGGCCAAAAGTGATGCCTGGTCTTGGAAAACTGACATCTTCACCCTTTTTTTCAAATATTATAAAACATTTGTTAAAGTTTCTGTAAGCATATTGCTAGTCATGCTTGGAGTCAATAGTTTTATTCGTTTAAATTGTGGCGACATAATTTTTCATCAGGTTGCCATACAAAGAAATTATGAATGCATGCAAAAACAAGAAAGAACCAACAAAATATTAATAAGTGATTGTTATAGTCAATGTAGCTTTTTGTTTTTATATGCATTTTTTTTTTTGCTTTGTACAATAAAACCTGTAGCTGTAGTTTACCTTTTTTGCAGAATAATTTTGTCAGATAAATACCTTAACCAAGTTTAGTGTTTTGGTCTTCTCTCATATCTCATATTCTCTCATATAAAAAATTTCCCTCATATTTTGATGATATTTTGTTAATCAAACTTGTAGGATCAACAAATATCCCCTCCGCACATCACTTTTGGCCACTACTATATGACTAAAAAGTGTTCAATGAGATCGATACATTAATTATTGACCAATATTACAGTTTTGTTTAAATTTATCGGTAGAGAATGGTTATATATCAACCGATAATGGATTCACATTTAACTGTGAATGCTCATTCGCCCTATTTTTTATTTAAATGACCTTTGTCATCATCCAACATCCATTTAAAGTTGATCTTTAAAAACACTAATTTAATAACATTTGATAACAATGTTAAATGTAATAAGTATCAATTTTTCATACAGCTTCTAAACATGGTTCAGAAGACGCCAGCAGACGCTTAACAGCAGTTTAAGAGCTGTTCTTTTAAGGAAATTAATACTTTTAGTCAGCGTAGATGCATTACATTGATCAAAAGTGACAGTAAAGACATTTATAATTCTATTTCAAATAAAAGCTGTCCTTCTATTCATCAAAAACATTTCACGGTTTCCACAAAAATATTAAGCAACTGTTTTCTACACAATAATAATAAATGTTTCTTTAGCAGCAAATCATCATATTAGAATGATTTCTGAAGGATCATGTGACACTGAAGACTGGAGTTAATTCAGCTTCGATCACAGGAATAAATTACATTTTAAAATATAAAACAGTTATTTTAAAATGTAATAACATTTCACAATATTACTGTTTTACTGATCAAATCAATGCAGCCTCTGAAAGCATAAGAGACTTCTTTCAAAAACATGAAAAAAACCCTCCATACTTCTTAGTAATTAGGGATAACAAAATCAGCAAGGAACCATTATCCACACTGTCCTTGAAGGCTTACAGCATAAGTACATTAATGCTATCATTAAACTTTTACGTCAACATTTGAAGACTCAATATGCCTACATCCTCTTTCTGCCTCTTTAAACAGGAAGTGATCAATACTTCTCCCTACAGTAATGGGGATTTTTAAAGGACGCCCCTAACAGGGCCCACAGCTGGTGGGCGGCCACCCAAACAGGAAGCACTTAGGTGGATCACGGTCTATGCTTCATCTCTGATTATATGATGAGTCACCTTCACTGAATAAAGAATCGGCTCTTACATCGTCAAACGCAAACCATTACGCAACATAAATGGAAGAAAAACATTAGTTTAGTCAGTGAGTGAAAGAAACGGCAGTGTGTGCGTAACGGTTTACGCTGTGGGAACATTACGGGATACAGGATGTAGGTAGTGACAGTAGCTGCGTTTACATGGACCCTAATAATCTGTTTGTAATCAGACTAGTAGCACAGTCGGAATAAAAAAAAAAGTCACATGTGATGTCAATTGGAAGGAATTGGCCAAGTCCGATTGACATTTCATTTGGATTGTTCTAATCCTTTCGATAGAACATGTAAACACTTGATCGGATTGAAAACCAAAACTGGGGTCCGTTCTTCGCACGTTGCTAACTCAGTTAGCTGGATTTGATTGTTGACGATTTGGCATGATCTTGGATTGTTTGGTTCTTCGAAGCTCATCCTGGACTTGCTGTCATAGCAACAGGTCCGTAAGATCAAACCTGCTCGGGAGCAGCTTATTTCATGTAAACAGGATTAGATTGCATCTTGAGGTGATACTTAAAATCTGTCCCAGCCACTTCTACTTTATTACAAGAGTTCATTACTGAACCAGGGGCAATGATAATTTTAAATAATAATAATAATATAAAAATGTATTTGAAAATAATATTATAATGTTGTGTATAATACTATAGACACAGGCACTTGATTGAGAGATTTATTTGTGATGGAATAATTACTTTATAATTTTATTGGAGGTTTACACACATGTTGTACAGTTAATCTGAGCCCTGCATTAATTTGAGTGATGCCGGATATTATGGGAGTGGCACAGGAGATGCAGATAACTTGATCTTGACCCTTAAGAAACTTTAATACTGTCACATAACAAATCTGCTTCAAATTGAATTAAAAATTAAATGAATTGCTAATTAGAACATTGAAATAAAAATGTAAAGGGTGTACAAATACTATAAAATCGTGAATATAAATAATTGGGAATCATGTTTAAAAAAAACAGTGCACATTTCATTTATCTATTATAACTATCATTACGTTGCCAGGCCTTGCTTTGGACTCTCATCCACAGATGCTTTGTATCGTGCGCAGGAAGGGGCAATTTTATGGCTTGATAATTATAAGTATCACAGCAAAAAGCTTCACGTGCTCATCCTCTCCTAATCAGGACCCAAAATAGATAAATATCAAGTCTGCTTTTTAAAACAAAGAAAAGAAGTGACGTCAGGATGATGGTTAGTATGCGCCAACGGTAAAATCTGTATATTTGTGCAGTGTGTGCATGTCAAAAGATTAGGGATGTAACGGTTCTCGTTAAAAAAAAACTAACTGTACCATTCTCCACCCACAGTTCGGCACACACTTGTACTGCAGTTCATCTCAAATCTGATGACGCATCTATAATATGGTTTGTTGAAAATAACGTGTAAAACAGACAGACAGAGTTAGGATAATGTATGTTTCTGTCGATGGATACGCATTCTGGCCTCCACTAAACTTTGTTCAATGCGAGTGCCTAATATAACCGGTCATTTATGCAATCATCACCCGGATGTTGATAGCGAGCGAAGGTGAGACCTGAACAGCACACGTTGCTATCTGTGTTCAAACTAAACTCATTAAAGCCTTGCCAAATAAACAATCAAACGCAAGAAGACGTGAAAGAGAACGTGGAGCGATGTGAGAAGATTTGTGCGAGCACACTTGCACTTGAACGGACAAATTCACACAAAAATTGTCAACATGCCCGCTGTTGGATAGGTCTTGAGTGAACGTAAACAGTCGAGAAAGACAACATGTGTATCAGTGGCAGTGTACTGGATCCGTGCATTATGTCTGAAAGTGACAGCAGCCTAATATTCCTGCTGTCTGTGTTTTTAATGTCAATCATCCAACAAAAGACAAGGAAATCACTCACTGCTACTGACTGAATAGCTTTTGTAACTTTAATAATGCTTAATTTTTATTTAATTTATACAGTGAAGATTATATGCAATGTTGTTTTACATTTGATTAATTTATTCAATTTCTGTACCTGAAAACTACTGTTAGATACCTGATAAACAGTTTATTAGGGCCCGAGCACCGATGGTGTGAGGACCCTATTGAAATTGCTCAGCCTATTATTATTCTTCTCCCAAATGAATCGCATTTTTGATGGCCTAAACATGCTCGAAAACTCATGAAACTTTGCACACGCGTCAGAAGTGGCGAAAATTTACATCTGATATGGGTTTCAGAATTAGGCATGGCAAAATAGCTCGATAGCGCCACCTACAACATTTCAACGAAGTGCCCCTCCCGCTACGTTTCACATACAGGTATGAAATTCGGTACATACATGTAACAGCCCAATACCTACAAAAAAGTCTCCTGGTACGAAATCTGAAAACCAACAGTAAGTGAGATATTTTGAATTTTCTTTGCAAAATTGTAGCAAATTTTGCCATTTCCAGAGGCTGTACTTTAACGAACTCCTCCTAGAGATTTAATCAGATCATCATCATATTTGCACAGTCTAATCTTAAGGCCTTTGCGACGTTAAATTGTGAAGATCTTGAGTTTTCCCTGAAGGGCGTGTCCGTGGCGGCCTCACAAAGTTCGATGTTTCGCCATGACACAGGAAGCTGTTGTAAGTCAGGCATACCATGTCCGATCTGCCCCAAACTTCACATGTTTGATAATAGTCCTGGCCTGAAGACATCTACATGCCAATATTAGTTAGTCATAGCGCCACCTGCTGGCAACAGGAAATGGCATGCTTTACACTGTAATTCACTCCTAGAAACACATTTATATATGCCATCAAGTCCCAAACATGCTAGAAACATATTAAATTAAGCAAAACTTGGCTAAGTGCTAATGTATGCGATTTATGCCACAAAACAGGAAGTTGTTGTAACTCAGGCATACAGTGTCTGATCTGCCCCAAACTTCACACGTTTGACAATAGTCCAGGCATGAAGACATCTACATGCCAATATTTGACAATATTATAGTCAAAGCGCCACCTGCTGGCAGCAGGAAGTGTGGCACATTGAAGTGACTTTGCCATATGTCTCCTATATTTACCCACTTAAATGCATGTCGCCCACTATTCGCTGTTTTCCTGAGGCTACCGGGTGGCGGTGCTCCAGTGTCCGAGGGCCCTTTCATCGCTGCTTGCAGCTTTAATTTTATTTGTATCTTTGCCCTATTGTATTTATTTGCGCTGTTTCTTGTCGTTTGATTATTTGTTCTTATTTTCTTCACATACCGAACCGTACCGAAACCGTGACCCTAAAACTGTGATAAAAACCAAGCCGTGAGTAATTTCAACCGTTACACCCCTACAAATGATCAATTCCGGTTTGAAGCTTGTGACACATAAACACGCACATTAACCCGATCACTTTATTTAGCGTTCATGTAAACACTATGTTCGGAGTGATTTCATTCTGATTGAAACCATGTAAACGTAACATTTCCAAGCTTTTGTGAAAATGTTCCATACATCATTTTTACTGGAGATAATGTAACTCTAGTAGAAATCTTCTCACCATGCAGTTCATGGCAAAGTGGTTGTGCTGGGTCTGCAGCTCCATGGCGTGGGGGTGGTTGTTGCCGATCTCAGTGTACCCAGCCAGAAACAGCCCTTTGTTGTGCATGATCCAGTCGAACATCTGCAGGGATCACACACACGTCAGGCACACATTTGACTAGAAGCAGGTTTATTAGTGTATGTGTGTGTTTGTAATGCAAGATACCCCATTGGGTGCATATCTGAACACGTGCATCGTTGTGTTCATACAGCTGAATTGGTTAAAAATAGAAAATCATAAAAATGACCCATTTCTCAGGAGCAAAGAATAGCTGCTGGTTTCCTAGCAACATGCAAATCTTCCACCCACTATTAGAAACATTGAGACGAATTAGTGAGAACTTCTGTAAATATATGCACAGATCCAGATAGAATTCAAACATGCTTCAATTTAGGAGGCCGGGGCCACTAGGGGGCGGAAGGACGATTTTAAGAAAAGATTATTATTCATACATTAAAATAATATAACTATAATCTAGATTAAAATGTTAAAAATGGCTTTGAATATTGTGTTGGCCAACAGGAGGCCTTCGAGTCAAAGTTTGAGAGCCACTGATTTAGAGGATATTCCACGATCAACACAAGTTAGCTGTATTGACAACATTTGTGGCATAATATCAATTATGAAAATAATCTCTGAAACGAAATGAAATAAAATGGCATAAAATATAAATTAAATAAAATAATAAATTATTATATAAAATAAATCTATAATAATATATTACATAAAATAAATAAATAAATAATAATAAAAATGCAACATTATATAATATTTAAAATCTATAATAATATAAAATATTGTACAAAATAAAATTATAAAAATTTTTTAAAAATAAAGTTATTTGTCAACGATGTAATTCCTGTGTTTTTGATTTGCCTCTATATAAAAAGTTTTTCTCTTGTATCTATGTGTGTATCATGTGAAAGTTACACGAGCTAGAAAACATTAGTAAGTGATTCTAAATATATAAATGTAAATTCTTTTTGACTACTTGACTTTATGACTATTTGCCGTGCCCTATTCGTTTCCATTGTAAGTGTCTTACTTTTTTGGTCACGCCCCCCTTTAAACCTTTAAAAAAAAAAAAAATCTGGCATCCCCATCCCCCTCCCCCCACCACCACCACCTCTGACTACCAAGTAATTTCACTAAAAATTACAAAAATTAAAGATTTTATTAATTGAAAAGCGTGCAATGAAAAACACCTGCAATAGTTTCATTTTGTAATGTTGTTGAATCATTGAAAAATATAATAGTAAGAAAGAATAATAGATCAGAATATAATTCAGTTATGATATTTGATATTTCAGTGATGCTTTGTATGAACAATATATAATCAGTGACTGCAGTGAGCTCTTTTGACTCACGAGCTCAGCTTCTTGTATCCTCTCGTGGTAAGCATCATTATGGCATAAATACTGTAAAATATGCAAACAATGAAACCAATAATATAGCATGCAAGGCTGTAATTCTTCATGTTTCTTGGGTGTGCATGTGCGGATCTCACCTTTTCAGCATCCTGCTCGAAAAGCCTGAGTTGGAAGCACTGGTCCAACTGCAGCTTGCGGACGTGCCAGGCCTGGTGCAGGTTCTGCCGGGTGCTGTGCAGTTTCTCTAGTAGGGCTGAAATGCGGGGCACCAGGCCCTGGGTGTCAGCGTTGGGCTGTCCTTGCCCTTCCCTCTGCCCGGGCGGCACAGGCACAGTTCGGTTAGCGTAGCTCTCGCTGCTTTGAATCCTCTGCAGCAGCCTCTGGCCCTCGCTGTCCACCTCCTCCATGGGAGCCTTCATCACCCTCTTCTTCAGGGCTGCGTGCTCCTCTATCATGCGCCGGGCTCCCTCCAGGTCCTGCGGGAAGTCCTTGCGTGTGACCGTCTCTTGCATCTCCTCCAGACGGGCGAGCAGGTGCCGAGCGTTGCCTGTGAAGTCTTCGAAGGCCACGCGGATCTCAATCCACTCTTCATGATTGTAGTCCAGGCTGCCCTCAAAGTCGGGCGTCAACTGGGACGGGTCCACCACCTTAGATAAGCCCTCCAGGGAAACCATTGTGGTCTGAAGTGGGCATGATGGAGGAATGAAAAGAACAGAAAATGGACATTAAGGCTAGAGAGAAAGGATTGGGGTGGAATATGAAAATAAATCAATATGCAAAACACCACAATGCACAATATGACTTCCTAATGCCCTAAATCCTATGTGAATTGATGCAGCCGTTCCAGGCTCTGTTAATGATCAGCAAGGTGGAACAGCTATTTTTAACCGGGGGCATAAATCTAATTTCATACAGCCACTCAGGGACCGCCTGAGGTCCAAACTACCTAGAGACAGACAGACTCCCAGCATGAAGCCCGAGGGCGTCAGAAAGGGCGATATCACCACCACCAGCAATGCAGTAATACAAACCAGCAGCTCTGACCAACTGAAGAGCCTCGGGTAATATGTAAATTTGAATACAAATGTATATGCATGCCATTTATACAAAATGTATATTTGCAAAATATTTAAAATAATAAACTTTGGCTCTCATGCGTTAAATGTCCAGTGACAAATCTACGTGGAAACTGCAGCAAAACTCAACCACATCCAATCAGAACATATTTGATGTTTAATATAAATGTTTGTTTGTTTCTCAGTGGGTGGGGCAACCCAGCAAAAACGTCCATTCACACCAAGAACTACAACTATAAAATTAAATAACACTAATAATGTTACAAAAAAATCATTCTGAAAGTGAATTCATTGGTATTGTTCCCCTGTGCCGTTAAACCAATCTATAAAATGTCCTTGTTTGTTAAATTCTAATTCTTCAGTATTTGCATTGGCTGCGTTTCCACTGTCGGCCCAAATGCGGGCGTGCCAGGGCCAGTCGCGTTTCCACTGTCACTTCCGGGGCTTGATCGGGCCTCGTCGGGGCTTCCTCTGGGCCAACGGCCAGGGTTTTTTGGCCCACCAAATATCTTGGTCCAAAGCGGGCCAGCTCGGGCTTGAGGAGTGGTTATGAACAAAGGCGGAGTTTATCTGAGACTGGAGACGGCAGCGTCGCGGATGATTTCATATACCAGCTAACATCAGCATTAAAGACTTTTAAAATCCTTTTAGCTCAAAACTCACTTTCAGACAGCAGTGAATGTTTGAAATAACTTCTGTTTGTGATCCGATGTGGATTCTGATCACCGTATAAGGCAGAAATATTTATATGTGATGCAAAAGACTATGCGCGCCAACCGTTACAGTAAACATGATAAATACGACCGCTTGAAGAAATCAGACAAATCATATAGGCTATCACAATCTGTCAGTATGTCTCGTCTCTTTATGCTAGACTGTCCGATATCCATATTTAGCTCCGTTTTTTTTGGGAGCTTCCTCGGTTTCTCTGACTGAAAATATAACTGTATTGGGACTGTCACTGGTTGTATTTTTGGTGGAAAATTTGTAGAAATAATCACTTTCTAAATGTGATGTAAACTGTCCTGTGACTACAAATAAGCAGAAACAGACATAAAAATAAATATCACTTTTCTGTGACTAATGTGCAATATCGACACAAATTAATTCATTATGATAAATGTATCCCTTATTATTCTAAAACTGTGGTAAACATTGATGCTTGGGTTTTAAATCTTTAAGCGAACGTCAAAACTGCAAACAAACGGCCACTTTTATCATGTTGGTTTTGCGATCTCGCTAGTTTCAGTGATTTCTTTCTGATTAGTTTTCTGATCAAACTTCCATTTGTTGGTGAAATGATGGGTGTGTGATGATGTTCCAGAGAGGTGTGTTATGGGCGGGTTTTAGTGAAGCGCTGCGGAGCTTCAGGCCCGACGGTGGAAACGTGGTTTTGGGCTCAGTGCTAGAGGCTATTAGCCCAGCCCAGCCCGTTGAAAGTCCTGGCTCACACTGGCCCGACAGTGGAAAAGCAGCTACTGATTACTGAAGAACATTTTATACATTATACATTTTACCTTAATTGTTTACATGCATACTTTGTACTGTTTCTAAATATTTACACTGCGTAAAAAAAAAAAAAAAGGTGCTGCCTCTTTAAGAATATCGTGAGTCTCACGGCTGAGCGCACATAAATGAGGGTTTCTTTGCCACATTAATTTGTGTGAATATTAGTGAAATGTTTTTACTTTGTTTTTGATTCACAATTGAGAACTGACTATAAAGAACAAAATATATATTAAAAAAGACATTTTCAATGAAAGGCGTGGATTTCATCATTAGTCTCAAATTAACCAAACCGAACCAAAACACTTGTGAGGTTCAATCAAAAGCCCTGATGCGCATCATGGCTGGTTAGGAAAAAAAACAGGGATTAACATGGAAAAGATATAATTTCACACCTGGTTAGGAAAATTTGCGCCGAAATAGGCTTGCGAAAGAGATTTGATGTGTTATTGAAGTATTATGTTATACTATTATGGTATTTATTAATTAGCTAATTTTAGTTAGTTTTATTATGTCATTTTTAATGTTGGTCATTGTATTCATTTTAAAAATATTTCTATTTAGCTTTCAAATTTAGTAATTTTAGCACTTCAACTTATTTTATTTCAGCTTTTTGCCAATTAACGAAAAACCATTTTTATTAGTTTTAGATTTAGTTAATAACAACACTGATGTGAGTGCAACTGTGCCATTAAGACAGACTCAACTCAAAAAAATGTCCACTCTTCCATTCATTCATTTCTGATCATATTAGTCTGTTCTACCTAAGAGGACAAAAAATATTCTGTTATTCTTTCAACAGATGAATAGATGGGAAGAAGAAATCAAATGTGCGCGAGTGGGCTTCATCAAAGCCGTGAAAGAGGAGAGAGCGGAGGTGTGTGTCTCTTTTGTGAATTCAAGGTAACAGCAGTCTAAACCTATTTATCAATTCACGTCAATTCCTACAGGCATCGACAGCCTTTCACAGACGAGCACGCTGCCCATTAGTCCATTAACCACAATGAGAATAATGCAAGTTATGGAGTGCATTTGCTTTTTTTGCCTTCTGCTCATATTTTGTTGTTCATTAATTGTGAGAAATGTGGCCTGTCATGAGCAGTGGGCGAGATGAGAGCTTGCAGCCGTTCCCATGACAAATTCCTTGACCCTGCCCACCAGAAACATTTCATCATGTGTTGTGCTCAACACTTGTTTGGACTTACATGGACCACCAGATGGCAGGGAGTGCTTCTGATCCTCCCACTGAAATTCATGCACAATTTCTCAGTGTTGTGAGGTAAAAAAAAAAAAAAAAAAGTGTTCAAAAATAAGGCAAAAAGGGGCGATTGGGGGATTTATATGCGAGTGATACCAGCATGTTGACTTGTGATTGGCCAAAGGACATAAACGGCAGGGGAATATCTCACTTTCATTTAGCTTTTCTAAACCAATGTTATTTTTGTATTATTTATATGCTATTATAGTATTTATAAATATTTTAAATTAGCTTTTATTTTTACATTTTCACTTTTCACTTTAATTTAAGTTTTCCGTAATAGTCATTTTTTATTAGTTTTTTTTCATATTTATATTTAACTTTCTTTTTTATATTTCTAACTTTCTAACTTTTTAAATTTAACTTTTTATTTCCGTTCTAGTCATTTTAGTAAGTCAATTTACTAGTAATTCAGATTATTTTATTTCAGGTGCCAAGGCAAAATTTTAGGGATGTAATGATAATTTTTTACGTTTAGTCAATTAATCTATCGATTATTTTTATGATTAGTTGGATAATCCATCGGTTGATTTTTCGATTGGTCGGTTAATCTATCGATTAATTTTACTGCTTGTCAGTTAGTCTATTGTTCACTTTTACGATTAGTCGGTTAATCTAACAGTTATATTTACAGTTAGTCAATTAATCTATATATTATTTTTACGATTAGTCGGTTAATTATCAATTGCTTTTGCGATTTGTTGGTTAATCTATGGTTTACATTTTTTCGATTAGTCAGTTAATCCATTGAATTTTCTTTCTTCAATTAGTCAACTAATCTATTGATTATTTTTACGCTTAGTTGGTTAATCTATTGGTTACTTTTGCGTTTAGTCAGATAATCTATCGATTATTTTTACTATTTAACTATTTGTTATTTTCAGATCAGTCAATTAATCCTTTAGGTAACCTACCAATAAATAATAATCGTAATTTCAGCCATTGATCTTTTAACGTTTTATGCAAAAATTCTCTCATAAAATACTTACTTTACAAATACAAAAATCCCAACATAATAAAAAATAAAGTGCCAAGAATTAAAAGGCATCTATCAGTAATACAAATGTGATTTGACAGCATTTGCTTACAGGTGTGAGTCTTGAAATATTTTGTTAATTCGGCAGATTAAAGTATCTGCTTAAATACATATCTGTATGAACGAACAGCGGGAAGTTTTATCACAATTGACAGCGTCCAATCGAGGAGTGAGTTCATCCATGATTTTAAATGACCAACAAGGACTTTAAAAGCTTTGTAACCGAGTGCAGTACGTTTGAGCCGCGCAGCTTGCACCCACAGCAGCTTCGGTGGATCATCGGATGAATGCAAATCATTTCTCTGTCTCTTTAGTAAACTAAACCCGTCATGATTACACAGTTCAGTGTGGCTCTCACATTATATGATGCGGCAGACAACTAGTTGTCCAGTGCGGTTCTGTACATTCAGTGCGGTTCTGTTCATTAAGCACAGGTTTGTCAAGAATGTGGTTGAGAGTCCTGAAATGTGCAGGTCAGTTATATTATGCATCGCGCTCGTAAAAAACAAAAAGTTGCATGAACGCAACCGTATTAAACGCCATTGCCATACTAGCCATTAGCATCTGCTCTAGAGTCTTGTTTTGTGTGAAACATTATGGGATTAGGGATGAATGTAAACATTGCAATGCGTTGGCGCACTCCACGCAAATCGACGTATTCTCAATCTAATCTATTGACACGTCGTTCCAGCCCTACAACATTTCAGATTTTCTAATCGAATGTGTTATTTCAATTTTAAATCAACCAAGATGACTTTTTAATAGCTTTAGTTAACTACAACGACACCACTGTAAACTTTATTACTGAAGAAGTTTGAGATAAAATTTTTACACACTGATAGCGACAAAGATTCTTTTTTTAAGAGAGCAAATTTAATTGACAACAAATCGCTGGTGAACCGCTTAGCCAACAACTCAACAAAGATGAGAAAAGTTTAACTTTATGCAAATGAGCAGCAAAGTGATGCGGCGACTACCAAGAGGAGTAAAGGTAGCAGAGCTTATTCATTACATGATGCAGTTTACATACAAATGCCTTCCCCAGCAGAATGTTCAGTATTCTGCAGAAACAAAGAATTGTCAAAATTATTTTTACCAGCATAGATCCCATTTGTGATCATATTTTCAAAAGCTACGGCCAGCTGTGCGGCATATTAATACCAATAGGCTATTCAGCAATAGGAACGGCTTTTGTCAACAAATAGTAAATGATAAAAATCACTGTCACACCGAGTCTACACCGGACACAAGCGGCGCGATGCGACGTGACAAAAGACAACAGAACCCATTACAATCAGTGATGTCGTCTACACTGGATGCAACAAATCCCTGACAGTAAACGGATGCCTCGTTCTACTTATGACGTACCCCTAGCACTCGCGATAGTTCTCATCAGGGGTGTTCGATTCCAGGTTTTTTGGAGTCGACTCTGACTCCCACTGTAGGAGTCGATGGAATCGACACCTCGACTCCATTTAATTTACATCAAAACAGGGTCAGACATAAGACAAGATGGCAGTCGTTACACACTTAATTTATTTATTTACCCCTGAAAAAAAAAAAGTCTTAAAACCCCATTATTAAAACAACACACTTTTAGTGTGACTGTTCAAAATTTGTCCAATTTAGTGATGACTTGAGTAGCTATCAACGTTGCTACCTAGCTGTTGCCAATACATAATTTTATAGAGGGAAAAGTCATGAAAAACAGCCGTGGTTGAATATTATGTCAGAATTATATAAACGAGAAAGAAGGTATTCTTTAATGAATTAATCTTATTATAGGCTAATGGTCGGGTGATGGCGCTAAATGCACATGATCATTGTCTTAAAAGCTTAAAAGGTGCTTGGACAGGAGAGTTAAAGATACTAAACATTAATACAATACATACGATAATGTACACATTGATATTTATTCTTGATGTGAGTTTTTTTATGATTTATGGTTAGTTTAATGATTATGAACACAAGGTTAACCATGGAAAACCAAATCTATATTTATTGCATTAGTATACCATCCATTAAACTAAAGCTGGCACGGAGGTATGTATAATTACAAACTAAAGTCTCTATGGATGTTATCGGTTTCTAAAGTGAGCTACAGTACATATAGGATAAATGTATGTGACAAAGTTTCTGCGACAGCTCTCTGACGCGGTGTAATACGTCAGTGTCCGAATTCCTCGCTTCATTTCGTTCACTCCTTGCTTATATAGTGCACTCAACTGCCATGCACTATGTAGGGACTAGAGAATCAGTAAACAAGTGAGCGATTTTGGACACAGCAATAGAGTCAACAGAGTCCTGTGCTGGAGTCGACCCTGACTCTGAGGCTATTCAGAGTCGAGGAATTGACTCTTTTGGAGTCGACCCCCCATCACTAGTTCTCATAGGACTGACAAATGGATTTGCAACGGTCGCTTTTTTGCGTCCAGTATAGAGAGCTTGTAGATATTGCAGCGCTGCGCGATACGACGCACCAACGGCCGCGTCCGGTGTAGACACAGTGTCAGTGTGAAAAGGCCTTTTTGAATTCATATCATGTCAAAATTATTCTAATTACTTCTACTGGAAAGCCCTGCCCTGAATCCCCCATTAGACCATTGTGGCATCATGTAAAAACAACCCAAATGGTAGTGGTTCAATTGTTCAAGGTAATTATTTGGCTACAGCTATATTTCTGTGATATACCACTACATCCTCCACTGTTACCCTCAATTTTTCTTCAGTATTTCACACAAGAAAATAGAGCAGAATTGACGTAGTGATCATTCACATCACAGCCGCACATTTATCTTTTTGGTGTTATGAACGTTGCCATAGAAACAAATCTTTCCTCTGAGTCCAAGGACGTGACGTGAAGCTCAGAGTAGAATCTCTTTTTTTTTATTACGATAATTCCGACATGACATTTAACTGCCAGTGATGATGTCACTGCAACATACTAGTCTAGATTACAATTGGTCTTTATCAAATAATGGCATAATCATGTTTTATTCATGGAGGTTTGAGATACTAATTATCATTTGATCTAAAACATTATTCTCTTGCACTGGAAATTTCTGCAGCTGTGACATGAGCCATCATTTCGTTCCACATGTGCTGTCAAACTGAACGCACACACAGACACACGCACAAAAGCTTCTCCTCCAACAAAAACAAACAGCACTGCGCTCATATAAAAACAAGCCTGAAATAAACCCCACTCTGATGGCTCTGTGAACGAAAAAGTCATGCAATCTAGACTCGATACATAACAAATGCAGAAAAATATGCCAAAAAAGCATTTCTGCTGCAGCCACATTTACATTCACCCAGTCAACCCACACACACACACACAGAGACAGAACATCAACACCCACACACTCCCACACGGCCAGATCCACCTTCACACGCTCCAACCAACACAGATCGGATGTCACAGACAAACCCGCAGATTATTAATTAATAAGATGAAGTGAAATGCAGCGGCGAGGCCGTTTCACCTGATTTTTCAGAGGATTGTGAGAATAATCTGCTATATTTGTATTCTGCAAACACTGAAATGCCTTTAATTCCTTCAAAAACACTAATAAACACCAACCGGATTAACACAACAACACTAATTTTAGTATATTAAAGCATGCACTAATTAAAACATGCAAAGAAAGTGTGAATGTGCAGTGATGGACAGTGAGCTCTGACGGCGTCAACATCCACATCCAGCTACGCCTCACAACACACATCGAACGGTCCCGTACCTCAAACTCAAACTTGGAGCTGCCGAAGTTGGTCCTCTGTTTTTGCCAGAAGTTGTCTGGTTTGATGATGAGGGCGATGTGGATGCAGCAGGGAAACGATTCCTGCAGGATCTTCAGGAGAGGCTTGATGGAATCCCACTTGGAGCCACGCATGTCCACGATGACCGTGAAGCCATGTTTGCACACATCCTCGCTGGATGACGGGGGGAGAGAACAAAACATGAGCTTTAATCCTCTTTGCATTACATAATCTATGGTACATCCTCCTCGCTAAGAAACGAATGCAACTGCAGGAACTAAAAATAAAGAGCAAAAAAGTGATTTCCCTTGAAAAATCTATGCATATTCAATAGAACGGACAGACTGGGAGGGAGGGATGAATCGCAGAGCTTACCCATGAAACACAGCAGCAAAACATCTATCAAATGAGCAGGAAACATGCTAAAGAAAGGCCTTTGGTATCCAATCTGTTTTAAGAGCTTTGTGGCACAACCTTCTGATGCTGAGCGCATCAGTCCGTTGCTCTGAAATCCACAGCGCGCCTTCAGTCAAACATCTGCCTGTCAGATTTCACCTCAGAAAGTGTCTAATCGAGGAGCTGTAGACGAACACACAGCCTTGTGCGACTGCGACACGGTTTTCCACTCTCTCTCTTTCTCCCTCCCTCTCCTGCTCACTGGCTCGCTAGCCCTCCCATTTTTTCCCTGCACACTCGCCTGCTCTCAATCTCTAAAGATGCGCGCCCTTCCTTCTCTCTCTCTTTATCATGATACATCTCTACCCATCTCTGTGTGTTTCTCTTCTTTATCTCTAGGGGATTTGCTTTGTAACTGTAGAGATCTCTCTCTCTCGCTCTCTGGTGTGGCTGTGTGGGTGCAGGGGACAGAGTTTGTGTGTGAGGATGATGAGGAGGAGGAAGGGCCATTGGCAGTGGCTGAACTGCGGAAGGTTCTTGATCGTGCCCACGCTGCCTTTCCCACCAACCACTCTTTCCATCGCGCCCCCTCTTGCATTTCTCTCATATCTAAATCTCTCTGTTTCTATTCCCCTTCCTCCTGTTAAAAGTACCGAGCGAGTAAATTCATTGCAGTATTACTGGCTGAGGAACATGTTATATTAAATATGTTAGATATGATGAAAAACTATTCAGTCATGCTGCTCTCTAAAACCCATTCTGAAAAGTGAAGGGTAAAGCAGAAGCAAAAGCACTATATGGGTTTAACAACTAATAACAGGGGGATTGTGCCATTTTTTTTTTTTGCTAAATCGTTTTGAAAAAAGTATTTTTCACCACATCTCAAATCATTTCACAATTCATTCTGTGGTAGAAATGACATTGAGCATTTTTGGAATACAATGTTATGGCTAATTTCATAGCTAGCATTTTATGCATCTTACATAGACAATTACATCATATTTTCACAACTATTAGCATAATTTGATTTACAGTTAATTGCAAATTTATGGAAGCTTGTTTCCGCCACGGAATAAAACAATTTAAAAGATAATTGCGATGTTTTATTTCACAATTCTGATTCTTTTTTTCTCAGAATTGTGAGATATAAACTAGCAATTCTGAGAAAAAAGTCTGAAATGCGAGTTTATATCTAGCAATTCTTACTTTATAACATGCAATTGCAAGTTTATGTCACGGAATTCTAACAAAAAAAGTCACAATTGCAAAATATTAGGGGAACTGAGAGATAAAAAGTCGCAGTTACCTTTCTTGTTGTTTATTCTGTGGCGGAAACAAGCTTCCATACAAATGCAAAAATGCAAAGAAAAAAAAAAAATCAAGTGATACTGATATTTTTTTTGCATGCATCACATACCTCATATTTTATCTCAATCATGCTATCCTAACTATTAAAACTATTTAAAAAAATTAAATAATTGAAAAAGTTGATATAATATAAAATATATAAATTAGATGAAAAACAGGAAAATCAGGTGCAAAATTGTTGATGGTGGACATGATCACACAAATCTATATAAATAATTTTCACACAATAATTATTTGAATGGTTTGAGTTTAACCTAGTTTGTTTTAAGATTTAAAGTCTGAGACAAAAATAATAAAACAAAATTGACATATGCATGTGAAAAGTATCAAAAATCAATTATGAAAGCATGATAAAAAGTTTTAATGTGACAAAAAAAGTTCTAATATATAAAATCTGCTATAATACAAATCTACCCCTTGGAAATAAAACTGCCTGTAGTTAAGGAAACATCTATGAAGGTCACAGTCCGCTCTCTATAGCTGCACTATACCAGAGTACCAGAGTTACCGCCCTCATGCTCAGACTAATGGATGCTAAAGGCAGCGTAAACAAACATGTTTATAGAGCACGACTGCTCGGCAGAGCCGTTTAGAGGAATTGGCCTGCCTCATTCAATTTTTATAAGCACAACAAAAGATCACATATGAAGAGACACAGCATCCCTAGTTCACAGGTCAATTACAGATCAATGCGCCTGACTATGAGGAAAAGAAAACATCACAGCTCTGAGCAGCAGGACAGTTGGCACATTCACTGCACAATTCACCGGATCCAATCTAGTCACTTCTGTTCTTTTATGAAGGAATGTGTTTGAACGGAGAGTGACGGAAAAGCAGTAAACAAATGCCCAGCAGGTGCATCTTGGGAATGTGTCAAGTGAGTGTGTCAATACCTAGGGATGCCGGCGAGGTAGGCGATGAGTCTGCGGAGATCTTCGTGTCGTATTCGGTCGTGGTTGGTTCGTGATGGGAATGTTAAAACCGGACCGCCACGCTTGTCTCTGCCACCTGGAGAAAGAAAAAAACAACAATAAATCAGCTGATAGTTGAACTTAATACCTTAATACATTTTCAATACCACGGGGAAAACTGCCATATAGATAATTTATGATCTCACTTTTTTGATGAGTAATTTTGTTGTAATATCTTACACACAGCACAGGGAGGCTTTATTTGAATCACTGAACTAGATTTACAAAAAAGAAGTAAAAAGTCAGTAATAAGAACTAATAAACAAATTGCAAACAATAGCACAAATAAATACAATAAAAATAAAGAGAGCTATGAAATAAACATGGCTTCAAGTTTTTCAGGTGGTAAGAAATACAACAGAAACGAAAGTATGTAAAATAACACAGAATACTTTTCATTGCAAAAATTAAATACAGATTAATCCTTCAAATTAAAGTTAAAAAAGTTATTCAGTCAAGAGCAGCGAGTGATTTTGTTTGTCTTTTGTTCTTTGATTAACATGACAGACAGCAGGTTTATTAGGCTATTGTCACTTTAAGAGCTAACGCACAGATCCAATATACTGTTACCAAGCAGCAACCTCCCGCGGTCTCTCTTGAAACCAACACAGAAGTGACTTAAACTGCAATTCATCGACTGGCCACTAGAGACAGACTCCAAAAGGGAGTCAAATCTGTATCTCCCCCATGTTAAAATGCCCAACTTTACAGCAAAATAAAAAACGTTTACAGCCTGGTACAAAGAGTGGTTTTGGCCTATACAGCTAATTTTGCCCTTCATGACAACTGTGAGGGGGTGAATTTTTTTATAACTCATCCATTTAAATTATATTAAGCCTTAAAGTTCTGCATAATTAAGGGAATGGCCACTTGAGTGACAGGTGGATTGCCACTATGGTCGAGCTAGGCGGGCGTAGTTTCAGCAACCTGGCACCTCAGCACCACCCACGTCCCGCTTCTTTGCCCATTGTCAGTTACCCGGGAGTGACGCGCGATGACATGCTGCGAAGATGACAACAGCCGGCTTTAAGGCTTCAAAAATGCTCTTTTTGTGTTATTTAAAGGGCGCATTAGTAATATGCGCCTAAAGGCGATGCACAACGCGCGTACACTCTGCTTATTACACACACAGGGAGCAGCAGCAGTACACAAACATTTTTAAATAGTAAAAATAAAAGGATTCCTCTCTGGAGAAGCATTCAGTCTTTCCGCTCGCAAATTCCGCCATGTAAATAGTGAATCCACCATGGTGCATGCGCAACTGGCTTTTAAAGGGAATGGGAGATGAGCTCGGATTGGTTTATTGCACGTTAAGCCCAAAACAAACCCATGACTCATTAAGAGACTAGGTACAACCCTTTTGGACTGACCGTTTTTTCCATGGTTAAACTAGCTGATAAAATAGGGCCCTGAGTCTGGGACAAAAATAGTAAAATGAAATTGACATATGCATGTGAAAAGTATCAAGAATAAATTATGAAGGCATGATAAAAAGTTTTAATGTGACTTTCATATAACGAAAAAGTTAGCAAACTAAATAAGCTTTACTTTGAAAATGCTTCTCATATCCCATATTCTAGTAGCCTGGATGCCAGCTGAACTTAGCCCCGCCCACAACATTTGAGGTCGGGAAGTTCGGTCTGGACTTGATCCGTTGTGGAGCGAACCAGAGCTGTTCGGACCAATCAAATTGTCAGGGCGGGCTTTATACGATGATGGACAGGTGATCAACAGTAACGTAATCATCCACGTCACCAAAAAGGTTGAGGCTGGGTTGAATTCGTTCTAATCCTAAACGGAGAACTTGTTCGTATATGCATTCACCTTTACTATTTCTCTCAAAAATTAGGCTAATATTCTAGGGCTGCTCCCTAACAATCGACCAAACGTTAGTCAATGACTAGAGGCTTAGTCGACCAAACTTTAATTAGTCGGTTGGTCGCAGAAAAAAAAAAAACTCTGCAGGAATTGTCAGACACACAGTCCGTGGCAGACGTTAACACAGCTGTTAATTATGTTGAGCAGGAAATCCAAATGTTCGCCCATCATCAACCTCAAACATAGCCTAATGTTAGCCACTTTACACAGCAGCTCGCTGTAACGTTAACCTAGATAAATGTCCGCTATTATTAGGCACATATATAAGTGTTCATGCAGAGTGTGAAAGCGAAATTAGTACCGCCCTTTACTGCATGACATTTACCTTAACGTGCATTTCTCCACTGTACTGCGGAGATGAGAGTCAGTTTCGTTAACTTCATATCTGCAGCTGACACTGACTAAATTATTAAAATGTTCAGACAGTATTCTTTCTGTTGGTTTCCCAACACATTCATAATCAATACTTTTGCCGGTGTGCTGTGGCTTTATGCACTTGAGGGCTTAATTTATATTTTAAATGCCCAATATTATGGTTTAGTATCCCTGGTGAAAACAACTGCTAAAACCAGCCTAGGCCTTGGTTTAAGCTGGAAGTAGCGTGTTCAAGCTGGTCTTCCAGCCTGGCAAAGCTGCTGTTCAGCTGGTCTCCAGCTAACAAAGTGTCCAAAACCCCTCTAAAACCAGCCAACCAGCTTAGGCTGATTTTAGCTGTTTTTTCAGAGCAATGTTAGCAATATAATATTCTTTCTCAGCCCTGAAACACAAACCATTTTCTGATAACACCCTTAGTATACAGTCAAACCAAAAATGATTCAGACACCACATATAATTTTTTACTAGTGGGTGCAGGAAACTATAGTTCATTTATGCAAGTGAGGATAGCAAAAAAGTAAACTGTGACATATTATACCCAAATATTCTTCATACAGTGGACTAGCAGTAAAATTGATAAAAATTTGGGACCAAAATTATTCAGACACTTTGACCTGACCATGTTTTGCTTAAGAGCTTTTTCTTTAATTGCTAATGCGACCTTTTACACCACAGACTGAACAAAATTAAGCATTGCTTAACCTAAATTGGTATTATCTAATTGTGTGCTTAAATTTAACAGCTGACAGCTGATTGTAATCCATTACACACCTTTCTATCAAAGTTATCTGACATTGTCAAGATGAATTGATTCTGAATTGGTTCTTGTCATATTTTATTACCATTTTCTAAACTATAGCGAACAGACTGTGATAATGTGAGAAAATGTTGAAGGTGTCTGAATAAATTTTGGTTAGACTGTATATTTAAGCAATTAAATTAATATCATATTATATGCATGCGACTAGTCGACTAATGGCTTAAATTAATGACTATCAGACTCCCATATTCCCAATGTCAAAACCTGTGCATCCAATCAAACACCTCTCACCATTAATATGGGTAATACTAATAGAATATTTGAATCAGCCTTTGTTATTATATATCTTCATTAGACTATAGTCAGAGTAGACGCCTTTGGAATCAACATATGGCACAAACAAAAACTAGTCTAAAAGGGCAGGAATTACAGTCCATTCAATATGCTGCAAACAGCCTCTTTTCGTGCCCAATTAGTGCATCTATTCTGACTAAAGTCTACCGTCTGTAAAAGATAAAAAGCATGAATGAAAAACATTGAAGCTGTGAAGTGCAGCACATTGCTGGACAGGAGAGTCTGATTCAAACCTGCTTGTTGACAGTATCATTCCTGCAATAATCTCATTACCGTTAAATCAAGTCAATGTTCTTCAGCCTTGTAGTAGTGTAGACCGTTTTTGTAACTGTGAGATAATTCAAGACGAGACTCTGTTACATAATTTGTTATCATAACTTACCATCAGTGTAAATCTCTCTGAATGACTCAGCTCCTGTTCACTTTTCAAGTGGTTAGATACTTGAAATAAGTATCTCTAAAATAACTTTTTTGTGCCTGGGAAAAATGTTCAGTTTGTAAGTGTGCTGAGGAAAACTTGACTGTATAAATCTAAATTTAAGTTCAGTAATTTTTATTCATGTACAATAAATAAAGTACTCATTTTACCAACTCATTTTATTCAAACGAGTCAAGATCAGAAGAATGGGTCAGGATGGTCAAGTAGTCATTCAACAACCTAGTTGATTGAACCCCATCTTAACTAGTTGAGTAGTAAGGGTGTGTTCACACTTGGCATGTTTGATTCGATTAAAACGAACCCTGGTGCGATTGCGGTTCATTTGAATAAGTGTGCCATCTGAATCCTGGGGCGAGACCGCTGAAAAGATGGGTCTGGTGCGGTTCAAATGATATATGAACACAACACGGACCAAAGACATGTAAAGGAACCAAAAACAGGAAGATGAGACTTCATGGACAGAATGCTCACTCATATCTTTTTTTTTTTTCTTGTCATAGTCGCGATGTTGCCCATCACAGTTCGGGACAGGCATCAGAACCGCGTCTCCTCGCAGCAGATCTTCATTTGTGTTTGTGTGTGTGACGGAGAGATTCCTGCCACTGTTTTGACTCCTTTACACATCTGGTCAGCTGGTCAAAATACCATCATATGTAGCTACACACACACACTTTGCATTCACATTGGCATTTTGACACCGAACCTAAAGACACCGAACCTAAAGACACCGAACCTAAAGGCACAGGGATATGTTCACAACCTGATTGGTCGGCTTTCATTGATGATGCCAGATGAGAACTTATAAAATGTGTAAAGGAGTCAAAACAGCGGCAGGAATCCCTCCGTCACACACACAAACACAAACGAAGATCTGCTGCGAGGAGACGCGGTTCTGATGCCTGTACTGAACTGTAATAGGAAACAAAGCTCCTGTGATGAGAAAAAACAGGTATGTGTGAGCATTCTGCCCTTTCTAGGGTTGCATCTTGTGAGATCATGTCCTGTTTTTGGTTCATTTTGATGTCTTTGGTCCATGCTGTGTTCATATTTCATTCGAACCGCACCAGAGTTCGTTCGGAAGCGGACCTAGACCCACCTTTTCAGCGGTCTCGGTCCACTTGTTTGGTGCGCACCAGGGTTCAGATGGCAGCGTTCACACTTATTCAAATGAAACGCACTAACAGAGCAATCGCACCAGAGTTCGGTTTAATCAAACCAAACCTGCCAAATGTGAACACACCCTAAAAACAGCATTAGAATTTGGACCCCATTGACTTTCATTGCTTAGACAAAAACACTGAGACATTCTTCAAAATATCTTGTTTTATATTCCCCAGAAGAAAGTAATACAATAAAAGATATACCATGCTTCCTGCATGAGCACCACGGCTCAATTTCTTAAGTGAACGTGCTAATCGCTGGGTCGCAGCTCCAACAGTAAAGCTAATGAAGACCTGCACTAATACATCTGACAAATAACTTCAACCAATACTTATACCAATAACAATTTCTCAAACCACCCAGACCACAGTCATACACCAAACCAAGTTTATTAGCATTGAGAAATGACTAATCAATGCCATCCTCCCACTGATCCTCCTCTCCTGTTCATACAGGTTATGTTACTAAGCCAAAACACCTCGACTCCAGCACAACAAACTCACAGAGCGGCTGGGATATCCATGAGGATTTTCTCCTGCGAATGTGCTGAATCTCACTAATGGAGTGTGTTTGTAATAGGATAATCCATCTTATCCTCTGACGGGAAAAAAAATAAATAAAATGCACATAACTGCATGCTTATGCAGAAATTACACTTGGAGCTCTGCAGGTTCAGTTCTTCTACTCTGTTCTTTATTTTTTCAAGCCTGTTATTTTGTCGTTGTTGTATCATGGGACATGTGTATGACAGTTGTTCATCCCTATGTTTCTGAGTCATTTCAGTGCTGGTCTGTTAGTCGTACGACTACAAGAGTCAAACAGAAGTTTAGAGAGCGAGTGAGGAGGAGACTTCAGTCTAAATCAATTATTGACCCGTGACAATGACACATCAACTAAAAATATTGTGGGAAGTTACAGTAATATTCAGTAAAAGTTATTTTGGGTCGAAGACATGGCGTGGTGGTCCTGTGAACTTGATTAATGGTTGTTATTACTATTGAATTACTATTAAAATGGTTTTCATAATCGAAATAAAGCTGAAATAAATCAAAATATGAATATTAGATAAAAAGCTTAATTAAAAAAAATAATACAAATGTTGCTTTGGCAACTGACAAAAAATATTTAAAAAACAAAAAGTAACAATTTAAAAAAAAATTATATATATATCATTTATTATTATATTTATCATATTATATTGCTAATTAAAAACTTACTATAAAAGTATATGAAGTCAATCTGAGTCAATTTTGCCTCAGAAAAAAATAATAATAATAAATGATGTTACACCTTTATTTCTCACAGTTGCAGCTCTATTCATCACAGTCTGACTTTATCTCTCAAAATGCTTGTTTTTTATTTTTTTACACTGAGATGGAAACTATCCTGTTAGAATATTCCCGTGTACATGTAATGAGCATTTTCAGATTAAACTAAGATGCATGTTTTTTCTTACTATTCTCTACTAAAAGTATTGAAGATACACACTCTTGGTGACCATATGTACAGAACATCCTTCTGTGAAAGTGTGTTATGACCACTAAACAATATAAAAGACATTTCTGAATGAAAACACACAGTTATAGCAATATAACAGCACTCAAATCATTAACATACCTGACAAGAAGGCCACTTTTTCTTTTAGGATGGGCAAAACTTCCATCGCCTTCATCTCTTCATTCCTGCGAAATCCTGAAAAACAAAAGAGCAGATCACAGTTTAGAGTCCCTGCAAGAATATCATCATCAGAAGTGCGGCCTAGCAGTTATAACACTGTGCCTGCTCTGAGACGTTGAGCTATAGCGCTCAGATGGGAAATTCAGTGGTTTTACTTTCTCTTTTTCAGATTATTTTGCGCTTCTTTAAATGAATGTAAAGACAGTCCATACACATAATCATTGTTCTCCTGTTCTTGGCATGAGCAGATACCGCCTCAAGCGCTGGACCTCATTCAAGTGCTTTGCATGAGATCAGCAGCAACCTGGATGAAGCATCACTTCTGTTCATTTGTTTTTATGATTCACAGGTTTGAGATGACTAGGTTTGGCGAGGCTGCGCCAAAGTTGAGTTAGTCATGCGTAGCCAGCAGTCTGACTTTGGTCTTTAGCGCCTAGGACTAAAAATCACAAAAACATAACCTTGCTCAGATTATTTAATTTATATTTTTTCCTAATTTCTTGTCTGGGTTATAGCTACACTGTCAGGAAAAAAGGTACAGTGCTGTCACTGGGGCAGCACCCTAAGGTACAAAAGCAAAAAGGTGCTAATACGTACCACGCAGGGGTAAGTAAGGTACAAAGATGTACCTTTTCACCTTTGTACCTTGGGGTACCACCCCAGTGACAGCGCTGTACCTTTTTTTCTGAGTGCAGGTGGAGAAAAATCACGTAAATAAATTGAGAAATAATGTCTAACTGAAATTTAAAAAAAAAAGTACTAAAACTGTAGTAGGCGTACTAAAACAGAAATAAAAATGAAAGCTGAATAGAAAATTGATACAGCGCATACAATGACTAAAACAAATGCAAACTTAAATTATTTTTAAAAATAAAAACGTTTAAAAATATATAAATACTAAAACAGTACATAAAAAACAAAACAAAAAAAAACTAAAATAACACCGATGTAATCCAACATTTTTTTGCTTATATATGTGGCCGATCGGAGTTCAAATCCGGTTCAGGCCATTTACATAATCCTGTGGAAGTATTTACCTCAGAAAATAAAAAAAAATAAAAAAATAAAAATCAATAAATAAGATGATTTACAGCTTTATTTGATTATTTCTGAAATAAAAATAATAAAATATTTATTTATTATAAAATAAATAAATAAAAACGATTTAAATTTTTTTTTTAAATACTATAACAGTATAAAATAAGTACTAAAATTGAAGAACTAAAATTACTAAAACAAGCTAAATAAAAATATTTTTAAAAAGCTTTTCAAAAAATTTAATATTAACAGTATACAATAACAATATAAAATAACTACTAAAATTGAAGTACTAAAATGACAAACTAAAATAAATAAAAAGCTAAATACAAAAAGACAAAAGCACATAAAATGACAAACTAAAAGTTAAATGAAAACTGAAAATATAAAAAAAGTAGAAATATTATAACAGTATACTATAACAGTACTAAAATGACTAAAACTGAAATAAAAATAAATTAAAGCTAAATAGAAAAAAAAAAACATGACAAAAATCACATAAAACAACTAAAACTTAAGCTAAAATGAAAACAAAAAATTATGTTGTATATAATGTCAATACAAAATATGGTATTAGTTCATGATCTTCTATGATGCATTTCAGAGCAGGACAAATGCAAGAAGCCTCGGGTACAGCATAATACTCGCTAGTAAAGCATCATGGACACGGATGGTTCAGTTGAGACACGCTGTCTTTAATTCCACTCCTACTATCCCTCCATCCCAGGGCTGCTAATTGAGCATGAAATGTGGTTGAAGGAGCCGATCCCTCCTACACACACACACAGCTGAGAGATAGAGAGATGATGTCATTTATCCATTTTCCTGCGATGCTTCCCTGTGGTGTCTGAGCGCCGCTCTCTGTACAAAAGAACACCTTTCTCTCTGTCACTCTACCTCTCTCTCTTTTTTTCCATACATCCCACTGGAAGGTTTGTTTTTCCACCACTGCTGCTACTGTGCCCATGTGATCTAATGAAAACATGGAACCTACTGCAGACTATTTACAGCAATTTAAAGGAACAGTTGTACCGTATGTTATCAACTGTTCACCCTTATGCCTTTCGAAACCTGCATGACTTTCTTTGATCTGTGTATGGTAGGAGTTATTTAGAGCAGAACGTCCGAGCTGCTCACATTCAAGCAAAGTTGTCAATGTACAATGAATTTTTTGAAGCCTGGTCCTGAAACACAAAACGTTCATATGGTTTCGGAAGTATTAAAATACAAAGCATGAGTTGCAATGCAATGAAGGAGAGCTTTGTCCTTGTGAAGCCTGACAGCCCCTGGTCCTCAGCCACTTCCATTATATGGAAGACAGCAGCTCACACATTCTTCTGTTGTGTTCCAAAGGGATATTATATTAGTTATTATTTATGTTGTTCATGATATTACAATTTTTTTATATATATATAAAAATGTTATGTAATTTGTTATAATTAGATAAATAATGTAACAAATAGTATCTTGAGCAATAAATACAACAAAATAATTATAATATAATTAATATGTATTTATAATAACAATAATATTTAAATATATATTTTTATTTAAAAATAACAAATTTTTGACTTTTAATGTTTTATTTATATTATTCATGTAATACAAAGTATTTAGATATTAAATGTTATATAATTTAATATTTATATTATTCGTGATAATACAAATTATATATATATATATAAAAATGTTATGTAATTTGCTATAATTAGATATATAATTTAACAAATAGTATCTTTGAGTAATACATAAAAATAATTAAAAAAACAAAATTATAAAACATTTAATATGTATTATTTATATAATAATAATAATAATAATAGTTAATGAGTTATTAATTAATAAAATAATATAATAATTCATTTGAATATATTTTTATTTAAAACAAAAAATATTAGACTTAATGTTTTATTTATATTATTCATAACATTAAATATATAAATAATTTGTATTATGTAATTTGTTATAATTAGATATATAATTTAAAAAATGGTATCTTGAGTCACAACACAAAATAACCATTTAAAAAACTAAATTCATCTGTAATAATTTATAATTTTATTTTAATATATGTCCTATTTAAAAAATAAATAAATAAAAATAAAATAAAATAATATATATATATAAAAAACTTTTTTTTTTTAATATTTATTTATTTTATTTATTTTATTTTTTTTAAAGAGAGAGAAACACAAGACGATTATGAGCTGTGTTTTCCAGTACTGAACAGCATTGTGAGTAATGGTTAATGTGGAGGCTGAAAGAATCACAGACAGTGCTGCCGGTCAGAAGGGCTCAGATTCAGTAACAGCACAGCTTTTTCTAAACCCGGGTGAGCGTCTTAGGAGACGAGGGTTTAGGTTCTCTGCCGTATCCCTGTGTCTGTTTGCATGCATGCGTGTGTGTGGATGAGAGCCCACACGCTTCCCTCAGGCTCGGAGAGAGACAGGCCGCAGTGTGCTGGGGCAAATGAGCTTCTCACTTCTGCAGCTGGATGATGTAATTGTGTGTGTGTGTGTGTGTGTGTGTGTGTGTGTGTGTGTGTGTGTGTATGTATATATATATATGTGTGTGTGTGTGTGTGTGCGCACGTGTTTCACTGCAGTCAAACAGGAAAGGGGGAAGCACATTTAATAACGGTTCACAAAATAAATCTAATGACTCTCTGAAGTGACGGTCAACCAAAAACACAGATGCGCTTCCGTTATAGTCCATAGAAATAACGACATACACACATTTACCTAGTTTGATAAATGAAAACACAGCAAACTTGTATCATGTTCATACTATAACCCAAATTCTAAAACCTTGGCATAAAGCTTTTGTATTTTTAGAATTAAAAATATTATTTCATTTAATAATGATAACAACAATCAACACATTTTATTTTTTATATAACCCATATTCTAAAACCCTATACATTTTGTATTTTAGAATAAAAAACATTTATTTAACAGTAAAAATAATAACAATAGGAATAATACATATTTTAACTATAAATATCTTTAATTTTTTTAATAAAAATATTGTTTTAACTATAACAATAACACCACATTTTTATTAACTATAAAACCTTTTGTATTATTAGAATAAAAATATTCATCTAGCTCTAATATTATTAATAATAATAATAATAATAATAATAATAATAATAATAATAATAATAATACATATTAGTTAGTTATACATATTGTTGTATGGTTATTAACAGTAACCCAAATTCTAAAACCCTATACATTTTGTATTTTCTGAATAAAAATGTTATTTTATTTAATAATAATATTAATAGTAATACAAACTTACTTTATTATTTCAAATTATTCATTACTTTATTAACTGTTTTTTTTTTCAATTGAGGACTGGATGTCTGTCTAGCCTGCAATCGAATCATTCTGGGTTTAAATTGGGGTTTCTGCAAGGCTAATAATTTCCTTCATCACATATAGATTTTCTATTCATCTACTCATTCCCTCACCAATGACAGAAGACAAAGAAATGACCTCCATCTCACATCTGAAGTGGCTCGCAAGGAGATGACCGTTCCCAACATATCCTCTCATCCCATTTCACAGCCATGCCGCTGTCCTTCAAGCTTTGCATGCAATGTAACGGGATATTCACTAACATCTAAAATCCATCATTTCAGCATCCAAACCACAGAAATACAACAAACCACTTCAACAAATAGAGACATTACGCTTGGAGAAAATCAGACGGCTATTCTTTTCCCAGAGTTGGAAGAGCTCTGAATGTGGTTGGGAATTCACAGTCTGTGGAAAAAGAACTAAGGAATCTGGGAAAAAATGACCATGAGCAGTTTTTTTTAGAAGGGAAGCTTCAAAAGGACACGAGGGACTGTTCTTTAGTGACAGGAAGGTGAAACATGGGTGAGTTTTAAACCAAACAATTAAAAAAGGAGGAAGAATGTGCCATGAAATCAATCAGTATCAGTGCATCAGTAGGTTCCTCCAAGCCTATCCTTTCCCTCACAGACGATTATTTTTCATGGCTTATCAGGTATCAGAAAGAGAACAGACAACAAAACGCAGCCTTGCTGTTTCCAGGTAATAGGTTGTTGATCTTCCCGATACTGAAGAAGTAATGGCTCGAGATAACAATAACTACAGACTTCAGACACTCTGAAACGGCAGCTGTTTTCTCTACATCCAAACAGTAGAGCTCCAGACTTCTGGCAGATGGCAGCAGAGCGGCCACACTGATCAACACTACAGTGATGAGATGATGAGATGAGGAGAGGAGAGGAGAGGAGAGGAGAGGAGAGGAGAGGAGAGGAGAGGAGAGGAGAGGAGAGGAGAGGAGAGGAGAGGAGAGGAGAGGAGAGGAGAGGAGAGGAGAGGAGAGGAGAGGAGAGGAGAGGAGAGGAGAGGAGAGGAGAGGAGAGGAGAGGAGAGGAGAGGAGAGGAGAGGAGAGGAGAGGAGAGGAGAGGAGAGGAGAGGAGAGGAGAGGAGAGGAGAGGAGAGGACTTATAATGTAAAGTATTTATACATCAAGGTAGTACTTATTGTACTGCTTTTTCATTTTTTATATATATAAAGCTTGGGGTGAGTAAGATTTTTTTATTATTATTATTAGTACTCATTTAGCAAGGATGTATTAAACTGATCAAATGTGACAAAGACATTAAAAGACTTCCATTTTAAATTAATGTTGTTCTTTTGAACTTTCTATTCATCAAAGAATCATGAAAAATGTATCAGTTTCCATATTAGGCAAATATTAAGCACCACGACTGTTTTCAACATTAATAATAATAATCAGAAATGTTTCTTGAGCAGCAAATCATCATATTAGAATGATTTCTGAAGGATCATGTGACACTGAAGACTGGAGTAATGATGCTGAAAATTCAGCTTTGCATCACAGGAATAAATTACATTTTAAAATATTTTAAAATAGAAAACAGTTATTTAAAATTGTAATAATATTTTGCAATATTACTTTTTATACTGTATTTTGATTAAATAAATGCAGTCTTGGTGAGCATAAGAGACTTCTTTCCAAAACACTGAATCTTACCAACCCTAACTTTTCAATGGTAGAGTAAATAAGAATAAATTACTGTATTGCAATAATTATAAACTAAACTAATGACAATTATCTTTATTTAGATATAAAGCAATTCAAAATATAAAATATCTGGAAGGATTACGATAATTTGAATTTGCAGCAAATGCACCTGATTGAATGAAAAAGTCAAAATGCAAAGATTATCCTAATAATAGCTTTATAGTGTCTTTATGTAAAATATATTTTCCTAATTTATTTCTAGTATAATTTGTGGACATGTTTTTGCAAAATTCACCCAAATGTCTGCTATATATATATATAAATATATATAAAAAACATAGATGTTTGTGAATGTAAAAGGTCTGCAAAGTTTTAAAGATCAAAGTGCATGACAAATAAAGTTAGCGTCTCCTAAGTAAAGAATTGATTCCGAACTGCCAAGCAATCATCAGCAATTCCAGTCTCACTTCCTGTTACATTCCTACGTAACAATGTAACGAATTTGCATAATGCCAGCCTATGGTCTTCATTGGCTGCCAGTGAACGAGGTCTATTTTTTCCCCCCGCCCTCAAACATTGTAGCTGTAGCTGAGACCGGAAGAGTTTGGTTTGTGTTGTCGAGAAGACGCTGTTTTCTGCACTGTGAATCCACTTTGATGCTCTTCCAAAGCATGAGGATTCGTGCTGGAATTGATATGGTAAAACCAATGCTATCGGTATATTAAGTGCTGAGGAAGAGGTGAAATTCAGATATGGTAATAGGTGTTTAGCTACCGACACACACTGTAAGCAGTCGCCCAATCACAACAGACCAATCAGAGCAGAGTAGGCTCTCGGAAAGGAGGGGTTTAGAGAGACTGAATCCTTTAGCGAACCGTTTTCAGACTCTTTGAGAAAAGAGCTGATGCTAGAATGTATATTATGAGAAAATTAAAATGTTTTTGATCTTGGATGCATGTAAACCTTTTGTAGGAGACTCCAAAACAAAATTAGGAACGTTTCAAATAGCATAATAGGGGCAATTTAAATGACAGCCAATACTATCTTTTCAACCACAGCACTTTAAATTATACGACCCTATTCAGAAAGTCAATGCACAAAGATGGAGTTTCCCACTGAACATTTGTGTACTCATCTCATAAATACACTCATAAGAGACTGTAGACATGGACTAGTCTCATATTTCCCCTCCCCTGTCACACTTCCTCACTGTGGGTCAGACTGAAACACACAAGGGTCAAGGGTTCAACGAGTGTGTGTGTGTGTGTGTGTGGCAGCGGCTAATCGCATCACGCATTCTGCCAGCCGCGTTACTGAGCACACTAATGAACCCGCTGTCCCACTCAGCCTCACACAACTAATGACTCCACTCATTCGTTCATTTCCAACTGGTCCTGATGAATGAACAGAAGACAAATGAATTCTGAGCTGATGTGAAACGGTCATCTATAGATTCAATTCCAATTTTGATTCGATTCACTCAGGAATAATACATTTGGGCCTGCTATAGTGCATAACATCCATCACTGAACAAATTTTAAATAGGCTATATTATGCCCTTTTACAAAGTGTTGATTTTGTTTTTGGGCTCTACTAGAACAGGTTTTCATGCTTGAATGTTTCAAAACACCTTATTTCTCACATATTTGACATATAGCACCTCTAGTTCAGTCTCTATGAAGCCCCTCCTTCTGAAAAGTATAATGTGCTCTGATTGGTCGGCTGTACCAGTGTGTTGTGATTGGTCAACCGCTTCAAACGTGTTTAGGAAATGTCCCGCCCCTTACCATAACCGTGAGTTTCAACACACTACTAACTAACTCAACCAGGCCCCGCCCCTTTATTTAGCATATGCCTTGGGCGGGAATTATTTAAATGAGGAATATTGTGACGTGTTCGCTCCCGGAAGAAAACTCAAGACTACAATGGAGGCGTTTCAGGGAGTTCAGAAACAGTGACACTGATATAGAGAATAACTCCCACTGGAGGGACTTTTTTGCAGAACTTTTTCATGCTTAAACGGCATGACAGTGTGTTAATGCTTACACACTAAAAGTTGAAAATGTATAAAAGCATAATAGATCCTCTTTAAGAATCAATACTGGATTGAAATGAAGATTGCTATTAATCAGCAATGCTATCCTAAAACAGCAAACTATAAGAACTGCATGCATGTAGTCCTGTTTAAAGCCGTTCAAACATGGATATATTGGCATCTGTGTAGGTTTTACATATCCACCCTGTGAAACCTCACATCAGTCAGGTCAGATTAAATCACTTCAGCGTCGCTGACCTGGCTTCTTATTTGGGTGTAGCTTGCGTCTGAATCTCAGCAATTAGCCTATTAACCTGAGGAGCTCCAGAGGATTGAGATATCAAGAAGACAACCCACATGACCTGACCCGTCACCCTGCGAACAGCAGCAAAATCGGGTTAACACTTGAGATGGTGAATATGTAACCTACAGGCAATGGGAATGTGAGGGATGAGACAGATGACCAGGGGACACTAGGGGTGACTGACCACCGTGGAGCTTCACACCATGTCCTAACTAGTTGAAACACAAAGCGTCAAACAGACAAAAAATAAAGAAAAAAAATCTTTCACACATGTAGCTATGCATCAACAGCAATACTGGGTTTGTATTTTTTTTGTCATAATGGGTCAAATGGGACAAATTAAAAAAGCTCATCCCTTTCACAAACCAAAAAACAAATGAAAAAAAAAGCAGCATAAAATAAAATGAATGGGTCAAATTGGACACAATGGGTCAAATGGAACAAATAGAAAAAGCTCATCCCCAAAAAAAAAAAATAAAACAAAATGAAATTTTGTTAATTAATTAATTAAATTAAATAAAAATCGTAGTCTTCTGCTCAATCAGGAGACATTTTTTTAAAATGTTTAGTTTATTTAGTTTAGTCTCATTTGAGACTAATAATCAATCATTTATCAATCTGATAATCATTTGCTACGTGTTATTGTTAGTCAGAAGTAGGCAGTATCATGGAAGGGACTTTTATAATCTATTCTAGACCAATATTTTTGGTCCATTTTATTGGAAGAAAAAATACATTTTAAACATACTCCTGCTAAACAATTTTGTCAACTTCCAGGAGCACAATAGCATGTGGATGGCTTTAAAGCGAAAAAAAAAAAAAAATAAAATAAAACTAAAAAGACACAAAACTTCCATTTTGATTTCATTATATGTATATATGTACGCATTTCACTTTCATCTACAGCAGACCTCACAGAGCCCAAGCTCTTCTCATGTTGACTCAGTTAACGTCATAAAGCACGTTACCAAACAGGGTAACATGAACTGTGCAGGACTTAAGTGTACTTACAGTTGACAAACTGAATGAAAAGGTCAGCTCTGCTGGCTGCATTACAGTCTATGATGTGCGTGAAGCGTGAAGGGAGAGTCTGTTACCGTGAACGCAAAGCCTGTTTTTCCTACTGTAATGTGATCAAGGGTGAGGAGCACTTTCAGCCTCTGTTCTCCAGGACGGTGAAGCACATCAGACTGGTAAGAGGGGAAAATGCCACGTCGCAGTATGTGGAGCGCAGGACTAGCTCAAAGTTCACAATACTGACCGAAACACACTCAGATTGAACAGCAAAGTGAACATAAAACAGCCCTCGAGAATGAAAAAGCAAACAGAAATCAGTATCTACATACAAACCTCCAAACAGGTTTCTTATGACTGTTCTATTCCAATCATCCTCACAAAGAGGCAGATCTTTGACTCTTCATTAACAGTTTCCTAGAAACACCATAGATATAAAGATGGCCTAAAATTAACACCAAGCACCAAATGCAAGTAAAAAATTGTTTTGGCGAGTAGGCCGGTAACATTTTTATGAATTCTAATAATGCAATGTTGTGAGAACATGAACGTAAACAAGCGTTAACGACACTCGGGACAGTTAACGGGCCAGTGATGCATCGTCAAGAAAGTTTAAGCCTTGCCAATTTAAATATTGTGCAATAAGTGCAAGACGACGCAAAAAGGAACTCAATTCGTTACTCGCGCACTGTGTGAGAAAGCCGCGTGCAAGACGACGCAAGAAGGAACTCAATTCGTTACTCGCGCACTGTGTGAGAAAGCCTCAGACAGCGTGCGAATACTGAATTTAACTCTTTTACTTGAACAGACAAATTCAGACAAATTGCTGTCTGTTTCTAATGTTAATTAAACAACAAAAGGCAAAGGAGGAGAAAAAAAAAAAAAAAAAAAAAAAAAAAAAACTCACTGCTCTTCACTGAATAACTTTTGTATCTTTAATAAGGATTAATCTATGTTTAATTTATACAGTGAAGATTAGCCAGTGTTATTTTACATTTAATTACTTTATTCATTGGGTCTCATTCACTAAGCATGCGTACGCACTACATTTTTTAAGAACAAAATCACAATTCACCAAAGATTTCGTAATACATTTTTTTTCTAAATTTACAAATAAATATAGGAACAACTGAAACCACACATACGCAAAAAGAACTTACTCTGTGTGGCTTTATAATCATGTTAAGTTGTATTTCATCCTAACATGACTATAATTACATTGAAGTATATTGCATTAATTGTATTATATAATCCATATATAAAATTATATGATGAAATTATTAAATAATGCAATTTAATTTCATCCTAAATACATTCGATCATATACAGTTAGAGTAAGAAAATCTGCGTTATAGCTTCAGCTGCGAGGTTTCTCTGAATAACGCAGATATACGCGTATGTACAGCTGGCTAATGAGAGCTCTGTATTCTGGGTCTTTATAAAAGGTGTTCATTGTGAGAACTGGTGAAAATGGCACACTTGGCACTGCTCGAGGATCCGGGCGAAACATCGGCAAGTTTGACGAGAGTGACCAAAGGCTGTAAGGAAAGCGTCTGTGGAAAGCCCTTATATGGAGATTGTTTGGGTGTGTTTTATGCAAATGACTAACCTCATGCACACGGCCGCTCATTTAGAATACTCCAAATTCACTAACATCAGAACGAGGTTAAGAACAAATTCTTAAAAATCTGCATACGAACGTTTTGTGAATCAGGTGGAGATTTTTCGTGAGAAGTTCTCCTGTGTGTACAAATACGAAAGAATCCACGCAATTATTAGTGAATGAGACCCAATGTCTCTACCTGAAAACTACTGTTACTTGTCTAATGATGTTTTAAATTTATATTGATTAGGCTAGTAGTTTTAACTGTGGTATAGAAATTGGAATAGAGAATTGTTGAATTTTCACTGGTATCTAACATTTTGGTGTCATAACTGCCCGTTTTCATGGCCGTTAAAAAATATTTATGGCCGGTAAATGTTCTTAAAGGGGTCATGAACTGCATTGTTTTATTATCTTATGTTTCCTGGGACACACTTATAATGTTAGTATGGTTACATCAAAAATGGTCAATTTAGAAATAAAAGTCATTTTTCCTACCCTGATTTTAACCCTCTGATCTGTACGCTCTGTTTGAAGGGGCATGTCTGCTGTGAGACTTCAGTGTAAACGGCCACTGCTGTGATTGGCTGCTGTGAGACTTCAGTGTAAACGGCCACTGCTGTGATTGGCTGCTGTGAGACTTCAGTGTAAACGCCCACTGCTGTGATTGGCTGCTGTGAGACTTCAGTGTAAACGTCCACTGCTGTGATTGGCTAACATCTTTGCATATTAAATAGCTAAGTATTACATGTGTAACTCTCTCAAAAACTTTTAGCATGTTTTAACTATTACAGCTGTCAAGGTTAACTTATCGTGAAAAGTGTTGATTATAAAATTATATTTAGATCTATAGCAATATATTTAGATCGTGGCATGAAAGGTGCATGTTGAGTGCATGAATGCAGCGATCTCGTCATTGCAACTCGATTTCTGCACACTGACAATGCAAACACGATGTAAATAAGAGATTCGTTGATTATAACGGGAGTTTTGGCGAGAGTCCAGAACTCAGTCACTGATAAAGTCGCGCTGTTTGATTGACAGCTCCAGCGATTGTAAAGGGAGCGTTCTTTGTTCGATTTCTATATATTATTTAATCACAGTTTAAATAACAGATTATTTTCCTCCTACCAAGAGAAACAATGTGAAGTTGAGTGTTTAGTCACTGGTTTGATTTGCTGACACATAGACAAGATCATCTGACTGCACATAAATCATTACATATCAGAAATCAATGCTCACGGGTATGTGTCAAACTGTCAAATCGCCTTCAGAGAAAAGAGAGGGCAAGAACATGCAGCTGGTATCGCTGTATCAATATTGAAAAGGAGTATTGGAGCATTTTAACAGAGAAACAGAAACAGAGGCGAGTCCCACTCACAAGACACAGACTATTTCTGTCCTCCCTCTCCATCAGTCTGTTCTTTTTTCTCTCCTCCCCTCCTTTCCTTTAGACTGTCTGCACATCTCACGCCTTTTTATCTCGGTCTCTTTTACTCGTGATTCTATTCTCTATTTATACAGTAATAATAAATGGCTGAGGCAAGCATTGGCTTTGTCCTGCACTGTCCTGTTGAGCCACAGACAAAAACAATTCCTCAAAACAAAAAATGTAATATTTTTTTCATTTTGCGATCCGATCACTGAAACCACATTCAGAGGTCATCGGAAACACGTATAAGAACATCCAAACCCGCTTCCTCCTGTCAGGAGTACAACCACAAACACTGACATATACGTGCACATTTAAGAAGGAAACATCAAACAACACTTTACTGACCCAGACAAGAGTTTGATTAGGGAGACATTGAATATGTGGCCCGGAAAGGTTGGGAACCACTGTTGGATGACTAGTTGAAAAAGGAGATGACAACTTCTCTCCCTCCAGTGAGAAGGGGGATATTTAGACGAGAGAGAGAGAGAGAGAGAGAGAGAGAGAGAGAGAGAGAGAGAGAGAGAGAGAGAGAGAGAGAGAGAGAGAGAGAGAGAGAGAGAGAGAGAGAAAGAAAATGAGGATAAAAATAAAGAGAAGCAGTTAAAATCACTGCGGGAATACAGACAATTAACCTGCACAGACACATCAGGAGAGCAACCTCAATGTGAAGGAGTGAAGATGCAATTATTCTTCATCAATCAGTCATTTGTCCCTAAATGCTCCCTATATACCTCATATATAATTACCACAGAAGCAGTATCTTCTCATTTCTGTTTCTGGTGCAAAGTAGAATTAACTAAGAAAATACATTTATTGACCTGTATGAACAGCTATAAAGCAGCTCTGCAGAAAACAGTGATGTCATCATTCAGCTCAGTTCAGTTCTCATCCAATAGTGTATTCAAGTCAATAATATTGATGAATATTAATGGCTCGTTTCCACTGAGTGGTACGGTTCAGTACGGTACGCAATTTTTGCCATTTCCATTGTCAGAAGTTGTCAATGTTACCCTAATTCTGTACCGTACCACTTTTTTGGCACCCTTACGTTGGGGTACCTAGCACAGTAGTCCGGTACTAAAGGGTGGAGCTAGACTCACTGCAGAACGTTGATTGGTTGACAGAGAATTGTTACTTGCGTGTACTTTTTCGGCTATGTTTTTCCTTGCAGCCTGCAGCCTTGGCTCAAACAAAGTGTGTCTTCTTGTGACAAACATCCACATGATGAGAAGCAAGAACAAGATCTGCTGTATGTCTTCCAGTGTTGTTTACGATGCCGCTTTCTTCTTCGCACGAGAATGACGTTGATCGCTACACCACGCCTATCATAAGGGTAATGTTGGCGGTGGAAACGCAAGCCAGATCAGGGTTTATGGTACCGAATCGTACTGTACTATACTGTAACTCGGTGGAAACGAGCCATATGTGTCCCCAATTTAGCAAGCCAGAGGCAACAGTGACAAGGAACCCAAAATCCATCAGGTGACAGAAACAGAGAAAAAAAAAAAAAAAACCTTGGGCGAAACCAGGCTCAGTTGGGGCTCAGTTCTCCTTTGGCCAAACAAACCAACATGTTGTGGTTATGATTCAAGTTCCTTCTGCTTGAAGATTGGGATACATCATGTCGGCATATTAATATAATATAATAGTCTGATTAAACCCACAAGCCTTCATTTTGTATGACAGACCTTTTGACTATCTTTATGTACTTAACACAGTGTTTTTTACATTATTTCACAAAATGTAAACTGCACAATTATTGCATTCTCAAATAATTGTGATTAGATTAAATATCAATGATTAGACGACAAAACAGGCCTACTGACTAGCAAACTAGTATAGAAGCATTTTTTATGTTTTTGTACCGTATACCCTGCAAACCAAGTTACAACCAATCTGCAACCCAACAAAAACTGCTAGTCATTCTGCTTGGCTAGTAGCATGAACAGTTTGAACTAAGACGCACCCCTTATCTTTTCACCAATGAAGGGTGTTATCCACAGATGGTGGGTTGGTATCAAATGTGCCCATGCGCAGCGTCAAAGCTTTACCTGACAGCTGAATCAGCGTGTTGCCCGTCTGTGCGTACTGCCACCTGTGGTTGTCCAAAAGAGTAGCCACATTCCCATTCCACCAGCTGGACAGTGAATACGTCTCCTCAACAACACCGCAGTGCAGGTACATGACTACAACTTCTGCCACTCCACTGTGAGGGAACTCCAAAGACTCACTGGGATTCCTGAATGGGTCGTGTGAACCATGACAAGCACCTTGAAACTTTCGCCCTCAATGTTCCTCAAGATGTAGTTTGGCTCTGCGTGAAGACTGTGCTCCTGCTATGCTAAACCCTGGCATATGTAAGCCACTGCTAACAGTCATCTCTGCTGGATTTAGAGGAGAACAGGCTTTGTCTGGGACTGTTACTAATCTTAATACTCCACGGAGCGAGCTTGTCCTGAGAGGGGTGGGCCATCACCAATTTCATTTAGCATTTCCCACAGCAGGGTTTCATAATATTCACATATCAATAAGCGCTCAAGTCACTCCAATGGTTTGAAGCATCACTTTGAAAAAACATGCTCCATTTCAAACAACTAAATGGTTTAGAGCAGTGTTTCTTAACTGGTAGGTTGCGACCCAAAAGTGGTTCACAAGACCGTTTTGAGTGGGTCGCGGAGTGTGCAGTCAAAGAATCAACAACAAACGTAATTCTGTATTGGTGATGCGAGACTTTGAAAGACGTGTGTGAAAGCTGTTGACACTTCTGTCCGACGCAGTTTAGAGTGCCTGAGAAAAACGCGTTGTCCTGATTCAGTATCAGCGGTCAGATGAGATGTTGTCAGGCTATAATGTCAGTGTGATTATTCAAACGTTATTTTCGTAACTTGTTGCGAAATAAAAAGTCTTTCACCTCAGCCGTTAGCACACGCTCTTCAATTGCACGCACAAATGCGGTGACGCGGTCTGTATATCACTTCATTATAAATAAAGCGCAAAAGACACTACAAGCATGCAACGTCAGAGTTATGTTCTCAATTAGTAATCCCAAAACGCCACTATTTTTTCACCTGGTTATTTTTTATATTTTTCAATGACTGTGGTGGCTCATACCAATTTACTAATTTAGCGTGGATTAATGACCATGGGAAAATGTGGGTCCCCTGGTCAAACCAGTTGAGAACCACTGGTTTAGAGGGAAAATAAAAAGGGAAACTTAAGTATGTTCAAAATAAATCCTAAATGTATCATGAAAATAAACGAAGAAAATCGCAGAATGTGGAGCAGAAACAACTGCTCACATTAGTGGATTACACAGAAGCTGCTTAGAAAGTGATTAGCTCAGGCATCCTCCCTCAAGCCTGCCCACAACAGACAACAGAAGGCCATTAGAAATGAAGAGACCTACACTACTGGACAGTGAAAACAGTCTTCATGTGTGACACTCAACTAATAAAACTGAGCTAAAGTATAACAACCATTAGTTGCTCAAACAAAAAGGTACAGGATTCAGGGCTAAAAGCACCAATATTCTGGCCAATACACTTGATAACTATTTTTTGTTATTAAATGGGCAATATTAAAAGTTCTATTTTATCTAAATAAATACTAAAAACTTAAATTGTTACACTGTGCCAGCTACTATGGCTATATTCATGGTGAGAAAAAAGTAAAAGATATAAAAAAAGTAAATAAAAATATCAAACAGCAAAATATAAAAAGGCAAGTAGGTTTTTAAAGTTTATTTTTGATAAAAAAATTCTATAACTAAATCTGGTCTCACTTTATTAAAGATTGAAAAGATTCATAAGAATCAACTGAAAAGTAGAGTCCAAAAGGAGTTCAAGACATAAGTCCATCAAAATATGCTTCAGCGATAAAGGATTCTGGCAAGATGGGCATAAAGGAGGCTCTTCACACGTTAACAAAAACGTATGGGCTAGTCTGGCCTATTCAATCGTTTTAAATCACAACACTATAATATCAGTAATGCATGCATGACGAATGAATCATTGGTGTTGATACCGCATTGTAATGGGTGTTGTCTAGCTCTGAAATTAAATAGAGGAAATAGAGAAAGCAAGTCCGCAAATCAAGAACAGCATGTTCCTCTTTCAATATAAATGGAGAGAAAAACTACACACACTTGACCAAACCTGCTCAACAAAATACTTAAGGTGTCTACAACAAAAAAAAGATTTCCAATTGTTTAAAGCCTTTTATTTTTTATTTATATAACTGAAGGAGGGCCGTGAGCATGGCATTTTGTAAGGCTTGTATCAAGAAGCTCTTTGAGTTCAACTGTTGCTGAGTATAAAGGGAAACCTGAACAGGTAACTGGATTCATCCAATACGAAGAAACAAAACAGAGGAACAAAATATATTACATGCATGTAATAACTTGCAAAAACATATCAGGTTTACCATGTACACTTGTACTTAACTAAAACACCCAACAGGCTCTTGCAACACTATTAAATCTTCCAGACTTCCACTAAAAAGAGCAGAGTTGAGTTTAGTTCGACCTCCAGAGGGGTGTGTGTATGTGTGTGTATCAGGGAGTAGCATGACTCACGGTGCCCTGGTCTTTTCTTCAGTCATGACTTATCCAGACATTAACTTTGAATTAGAGAGCAAACTGATGACTTTTAACCACAAAGTCCTCTTCTGCTCCAACAGATGGTCTGGAGCGGTTCAGAGCTCGCACACGCGCTGGATGTTAAAAGTACATTAAGAGGTCAAACGTCGCCTGGTGTGTGGCTGTGTTTTATCTCAGTGAAATCACTCATCCAGACCCAACAGCGGCTGAAAGTTTCAGAGTCACAACAACATGAGCCACTTATATCTGCCAAATGCATCATGTTTGCACAGTGACCTATATCTCCGTCCTGCCGGAAAGAAAAAAAATTAACTTGGATGAAAAAAGATGAGGGGATGAGGAATGTATTTGGGGAAGAACGTATGCCAAAGCACTAATCGGACAAATGTTGTTTTTTTAAAAGAAACTAATCCTAAGTTATTCATAAATTAATTGTTAAGGCCCTGATGCACTCATGGCTAACTTCTTTTTTGTTCTTCACTTAGGGGTAAAAATGAGTTGGAAATATGCGAGTAGTGATATATTGTTAGCAAACATCCCCACGCCACCCACACTGCTGAGAGCCCACATTTAGGCTCTGTTTACAGCTGGTATTAAGATGCGTTTTGGTCGATCGGATCACGAGCAGACGAGCGAGACACATACCCGTTTACACCTGGTGTTTTAATCCGTCTCTTGCCACTTTCAACCACTTCTGTCCTGATTTGTTTGAGGGGAGGGTCTATGAGCGGGTAAATGTAAGGGCTTTTTCAGATCTTTCAATCTAATGGACGAAATAAACTTGCGTAATTAGTTAGGCTGCACCTCAGCCGTTAGCACACGCTCTTCAATTGCACGCACAAATGCGGTGACGCGGTCTGTATATCACTTCATTATAAATAAAGCGCAAAAGACACTACAAGCATGCAACGTCAGAGTTATGTTTTCAATTAGTAATCCCAAAATGCCACTATTTTTTCACCTGGTTATTTTTTTATATTTTTCAATGACTGTGGTGGCTCATACCAATTTACTAACTTAGCGTGGCTTAATGACCATGGGAAAATGTGGGTCCCCTGGTCAAACCAGTTGAGAACCACTGGTTTAGAGGGAAAATAAAAAGGGAAACTTAAGTATGTTCAAAATAAATCCTAAATGTATCATGAAAATAAACAAAGAAAATCACAGAATGTGGAGCAGAAACAACTGCTCACATTAGTGGATTACACAGAAGCTGCTTAGAAAGTGATTAGCTCAGGCATCCTCCCTCAAGCCTGCCCACAACAGACAACAGAAGGCCATTAGAAATGAAGAGACCTACACTACTGGACAGTGAAAACAGTCTTCATGTGTGACACTCAACTAATAAAACTGAGCCAAAGTATAACAACCATTAGTTGCTCAAACAAAAAGGTACAGGATTCAGGGCTAAAAGCACCAATATTCTGGCCAATATACCTGATAACTATTTTTTGTTATTAAATGGGCAATATTAAAAGTTCTATTTTATCTAAATAAATACTAAAAACTTAAATTAATTGTTATACTGTGCCAGCTACTATGGCTATATTCATGGTGAGAAAACAAATGAACGCGCCCAGAGACGACGGAAAAACACACGGAGAGCATCAGCTTTCGTTTCTGCTCTGACAGCCACAAGACCAGCTGAACACTGTGAGTGTGTGTTAGAAATCAGGAATTGATGAGAGAACATTGTGCTTGGTACGTTTTTCCTCTTCCAACCAAACTTGGGTCTTCAGTCGACAAAGTTTAAATCTTGTCTGGCTAGTGCTCTTCCCATAATGTTTACGCATTAGGTCAGTAGGCGGAGAGTAGACGGTCTTTTGTGGCTTTTTCGACTACCTCTGGAAGTGGTCAAAAGCGGACAAGCTCAAAATGTTTTAGACCCAGTTTACACCTGTATTTAGCGTCGTCCACTTGTTTAATACCAGGTGTAAACAGGGCCTTAGTTGAATATGTAAAAATGTGCTGCAGTGGTGAGAAAACAGCAGTTAAGAAAGCAGTTGATCATAGCAACATGGATATGTTTGCACAATCTCTCAAATTGCACAGTCAAGTCACATCACGTTTATTTACATACCACTTTATGCAATGTAATGCTTTAAAGCAAGCAGCTTTACAGTTTTTGTCAGTGTTTCTTTCAATTAGAATTACAGCTTCATTTTCTGCTATAAAGCAGCTCTCCAGTGTGTTCATGTTTTTACTTGCGGACATCTGACTGCGACTGACTGAACAGAAGAAATGAACCAAAGAAGATTCACACGTCAAAGAAGGCGGAGCCTCAGAGCCACACCTACCTATTACATCATCACCACAGACCAATGGTAGTTCGAACTTCGAAGGTGTTTACCAGCCTGATCAAACTTTTCCAGAAAGTTCGCTTTTGCAAGATGTTTTGAACTCCCAAAACGTATATCTGGTCCAAAACGCAGCAGCTAGAGTTCTTACTAGAACCAGGAAGTATGACCATATTAGCCCAGTTTTGTCAACACTGCATTGGCTCCCTATTAAACATTGCATACATTTTAAAATCTTGCTGATTACTTACAAAGCACTGAATGGTTTAGCTCCCCAGTACTTGAGCGAGCTCTTAACGCATTATAGTCCTTTACACCTATTGTGATCTCAAAATTCTGGCCAGTTGATAATACCTAGAATATCAAAATCAACTGCCGGCGGTATAACGTTTCCTATTTAGCACCTAAACTCTGGAACAGTCTTCCTAGCATTGTTTGGGAAGCAGACACACTCTGTCAGTTTAAATCTAGACTAAAAACACATCTCTTTAACCTGGCATACACATAACACATTATCAATTTCTATAATTCAAATCATGTAAAAAGTTAGGCTGCATAAATTAGGTCAGCGGGAACACTTCCCATAACACCTGATGTACTCGTTAGAAGAATGGCATCTACGCTAATATTAGTCTCTCTGTTTATCCTGAGGTTTACCGTAGTCTGCTGGATCCAGGCCGTATCCAGATCAGATGAAGGACCTGCGCCTAGACACGATCAAAACACAGCCCTGAAGTGTCAGCAGAGATTGCGTCAACTAGACTCTCCTCTGTGAAGGCCTCCTTCACTTCCCCTCTGTACAGATAAAAACGTTATCACAATCATTCCCGTTCACATGTATCCATGGAAACGACTAAAAACGCTGTATTATGCAGGCCAGACAAGTAATTTGGCGGTCACTTTGTAAAGAAAGACTACTCGCCTGCGCACATACGCATTCAAACGTGCATGCCTATAGACTAAACACATATTACTCATGTGCATGCCGTCACCGTTTTCATAGATTCACAGTTTTGAAGTTTACACGGAGATGATAACGGTATCGTTTTCAAAACTTTTCAAAAACGTTCACTCTGGAACCTATTTCAAAGTTTGCTTTCTCAAGCCACCAAACACCGTTGCCATGCTAATGAACGGCCAGAACACATGAAATGTTTTCAGTTTTTTGAAAATGGTGTCTTGTAAGTGGCCCCAAAGTAATTAACTAATGATTTTTTGAATGAACGTAAATGAATCAAAAACTTACTTTAGCTGGACAGTAACTTTTTTCTAGAGCTGATGTACAGCCAAAACAATCTCTCTTCCATTAATTTCCTATTATCACTGTAAAGCTGCTTTGAAACAATCTGTATTGTAAAAAGTGCTATTTAAATGAAGGTAACTTGACTTGAGATGAATGTTGTAATTTTGATTAAAAAAAAAATAACTCCTTTCGCCTCTTCCATCTCCTTTGTTTACATTCCATCAAACGCCGCAAAACCACACACTAAGAACAGATAATATACAAAGAAAGGGGACGTATTTGTTGGGACATGTCACCTCTTCTTGTAAAACCGCATCTATAAACATGTATTATCACCTTGTAAAACAACTTCAGCTGTATTCTGTCCCTGTGTTTAACCCCAAAGAATAAAAATCACAGACTCCCCCAAACGCTCATATGCTGTATTACCGTCGATCCTGACCACACACACATTCAGACTCCAATCACTTCTGTTGCCATGGAGACAGGCCTGTACTGTACATTCCTAGGATATTTCAGGAAAAGGAAGTGTGAGAATTCTTCAGATTTTCTGTGATGAATCACATGCTCTAGCAAGCAGAGGTGAGCACAGGCGTTCATCCATTCACTTGCCCTACAAAACAGCCTCAAGCTTCAGTTAAACGCCATGAAATCCACGGTAACCAGGCTAAAATAACAGCAACACAACCATAAAGTATTATGGGATCTCCACAGTGCAATAAGAATGTCTACCATTTTGACTAATTATATTGCTAACAAAAACATTTGCCCGATTTACTCTCTCAACACAAGTTCCTGGTCTTCAAAGACACAATAACACCATTTTATCAAAAAATGTTCACCACCATTCAAAAGTTGGGAAAGTTTTTTTTATGTTTTTGATGTCTTGTATACTCACAAAAGCTGCATTTATTTGATCAAAAATACAGTAAAAACAGAAATATCGTGAAATATTACAATTTAAAATGAAATGTTTAATGCAAAGCTGATTTTTCAGCATCACTTCTCCAGTCTTCAGTGCCACATGATCCATTAAAAGTTCATCCATTGAAGTTTGTGTTCTTACAGTCTCTGAACTTTTAAATGGTAGTGTAATAACCTGCTCCACCTTCGTTTTCGGCAGGCGTCACCAATCCATTATCTTTAAAGCGCTCCCCTCCAATCACCTGGCTTCATTCATTGGCTAGAAGACCCTTTTTAATGAGTCAGTCAATCCCTGATGGATAAAATCATGTCCCAACCTACATTTTTGTCAGTGAATGTTCTGTTTCACTCAAAAATACATCAGATAATGGAGTAAAATAATTCTTGCAAAACTATGAGAAGACCTTGTTTACCGAAATTAAAGGTAAAAATGAAAATGAAGGAAGCCAGGCGTTGTAGAAAGCAAGACACAGTAATGGACAGGAAGAGCAAGAAAGAAAGTAGATCTGGTGACAGTGAATTGACAGTGATGAATGCAGTTTTCACTGCTGCCCGTCACATTCATGACACTGACAGACCTTCAGGCCTCAGTAAACTACCTGCAATCCTTCACTCTCGCTCAAATCTGTCTGTTTTTTCCCACACGTCAGTGCTCAGTTTACTGTTTACCTGTCATACCCGCTTCTCCTTACTCATGAGTGCTTCCCCACACATCTTGTATGTCTTGCTTTTCTCAAATTCCCTCATATGATATGTTTGTTGTTCCACTCACACATGCAAACTAACTTGAAACCACAAATGAACAAATGTATCCATCATTACCAAAATCTGAACAGAAACAATAACATAATACATTTTTTTCGACATTGTGATGGTAAAAAACAAGGTATCTTGTCTATTTCTTTCCTTGCTTCAGAAACATTTCTACATGTAAGGAATAATTGACAACGGGCCGTCGAATTATTAGAAAATAATGCACACCCGAGGTTATTTTCTAATAATTCAACAGACCTGATTCAATTATTGTTTATACTGTGGTTACCACACCTCAAGACGTTGTTCAGATGTTGTAGTTCAAGACATTTGTTAATTCCGAGACAAACGCTCTTGTGTGCAGGACTAATTTCTTAAGCATCTCATCCCAAGCCTCCGTTGCTAATTCCAAAATGTCCTTTTAGAGCTAGTACCGGTGGCTTGAGCCATTGATAGCAGACTAATGCAGTTATTAATGCAGTTATTAGAGAGACAGAGAGAGAGAGAGAGATTTATTAATCATATGTGAATTACCTGAGTATGTGTCTCTCAAGTGTTCGACAAAAAAACATGGAAATAATTAGTCATTTTTATCTTATTGTTTACTATCTTTATTTGCTTGGTGAGTGCCGTTGTGGGTTTTAGTTCTTTTGCTGTTGTAAGGCTGTAAGGACCTTTGAAATAACTGAAATCATTTGGCGAAGTGATATGGAACTGTAATGCGGTAAAGCCTTGCCTGGAACTACTTTTTCCCTAAAAAAAAATTGCACACCTTAGAATGTTCGTCAACCAATCAGATTCAAGCATTCAACAGCCCTGTAGTATAAAAGATGTTAATCAGGATTAAAAGTCAAGAAAAGAGGAGAAAATAACATTTTAAATTGCCTAAAACTGTTTAAAAAAAAAAAACAGACCGAGAGAGAAGACTGAAGACTTGGGGAGAGAAATAAGATATTCAGTCCTGTGGAATAATTCATGAGATAATGTTCATTAAATCGAGTCATCAGATCACTAAACGAGTCTGTTGCATTTTTCGCATTGCGAGAACAGAATGAAAGATAAAAATAAATTTCAGTTACGGATAAAATTAGAGCATGACAGAAAAATGAAGGATAATGGGTATTTGTAGCACAACCTCTGCTTGAGACATAACTGCAAAGATGTGCACATTAATATCTGTGCATTTCAGAGGGCAAACATCTTTACATTTCATATCCATCTGTTTTTCCATGTACATTCACACTGCCAGAGAGCATTTGATGTTGCTCTCTCATCTGGCTGCTCCCTGCCAGCGTTTCTGAGGTCAGGCCCCCTAATAACAGGGTAGAGAAAACCAGAAGCTCACGCAACACACAGAGGATCTTCTGAGAGAGAGAGAGACTGAGAGAGCAAAAGAAAACAGACTAGAAATAGTCATAATTCAAAACAAATGTCTCTAATAATGACACTGCATGCAAGTGGGGGGGAAATAATACTAGACATCCTTTCCTCAGCATTTTGTGAGCGCCGACAGACGTCCCCCTACTGACTAGACATTTTCTGACAGGTATTTGGAAGTTATGTAATGGACGACTACTACACTACGTTGGACGTGTAAAATGGATTACATTGATGACACTAATAAACAAATGTACAAATGACACACCAGAGTTGGGAATGAAATTGACACCACGACAAAAAAAAACAATATGCTAATAAACACACAATTAAAACTAAAAAACTATTATAATATTACTTATATATATTATTATAATATATTATTTATATAATATGTGTATACATCTAGTCATCGCTGAAATGCCAGAGTTTTGTTCAGAGCGCGCTCATAAACAACAATGCTGAGATGTAGTCGCGAATTTAGGGACCGTCTCTAAAGTTACATACGACATTGGAATACACATTTCTAACTTCAATAGCATTTTAAGAGAATGACTTACAGTCATAAAACCAACTGTAAAGTGTTCATCTAGGTGTCAGGTATGATGCACACCTTTTAGATTTTTGA